>ML058425.1:1200000-1510190 GCA_003013855.2 Liriodendron chinense | reverse complement strand
GGGGGGGGGGTTGGATGAGTCAACTAGGGCAAAAAAAGGAAATGAGATTTATGATGATATTTGGGGGGGGGGGTTGGATGAGTCAACTAGGGCAAAAAAAGGAAATGAGATTTATGATGATATTATATATATATATATATATATATATATATCTATATATATATATATATATATATATATATATATATTATATATATATATATGATTTTAAATGTATAAAGGTCAAGTCGAGTCAAGCCGGATTGGACTTAGTCGATTTCGAGTCGAGCTGAAGTTAGCTCGAGCTCGGCTTAAAATTTTTTCGAATTAAAAAAAAAAGGCCTGACTCAGTCCAAACCCAGCTTTCAATTCGAGTCGAGTCAAGCGAGTCCAACTCTACTTTTAAGTCTCACTTTTGGGGGAGCAAATTAGGTGAGACCCCGAATCCACGGAGGTGGGTGGGACCCCTAACTATGGGGCCCACCTTGATATATCTGAGTACATCCATGCCGCCCATTCTTATTGTGCTTATTGGAAGTCCATTTTAGGGCATGATCCAGAAAATGAAGTAATCTAAATTGCAGATGGACCAAAATACAGGAAATAGTGGTAATTGACCATTAAAAGCTTTTGTGGGCCACAAAAGCTTTGGATCAAGATGATACTTGTGTGGTCTCTTTGTTTAAGTCTTTGTGGCCTTATTAACAGGTTGGATGGCAAATAAACATTCTGGTGGAATCCATGAAGTTTTTAATGGTGGGGATTAAATCATGATCATTTTATGTGGTGTGGTCCACCTAAGATTTGAGTCACCTTCATTTTTGACATCATAACCAAAAATGAATGTTCAAAACAGTTGGACAATGTGAATTTAAGGTACATACATCACGGTGAGCTCCAAAGTCAGCAGTCAGGTCTCACCTAATCTGGTGCCCACTATAGTCGGTGTTACCCAAGTAACACGTAATCCACTCCTTCAAAAGTGGGGAGTGGATTACGTGAGACCCGATCCAACGAGGTGGGCGAGACCCCGGACTTTGGGCTTACAATAATGTGTCTTAAATCCACATCCTCCAACCGTTTTGAAAGCTCATTTTAGGGCATGATCCCCAAAATGAAGCTGACTCAAATCTTAGGTGGACCACACCACAGGAAACAGTTGTGATTGAATCCTCACCATTAAAAACTTCATGGATTTCACCGAAATATTTATTTTCCATTTAACCTATTGATAAGGTCACAAACATCTAGATGAAGAGATCACACAAATATCCAAAGCTCTTGTGGCCCACAGGAAGTTTTTAATGGTCAATCACCACTGTTTCCCATATTATGGTCCATCTGGGATTTGGAACTGCTTCAATGAGCTTTCAATACGGATGGACGGCGTGCTGTAGTCACATACATCAAAGTCAACCTCACAGTCAGGTCCCACCCACCTCGTTGGATTTGGGGTCACCCCCTACTTGGAGTCGATACCTAGGACCTCAGGGTTGAAACGAGGTTATCTTTCACTCAGCCTACCACTTGAGCTATGGATCTGGGTGTTATCAGCATGTATGCTTCTCTAACAGGCATCTACTGGCGAATGATATGCTGCCACGTCCGAGGTAAGGCTCCCACCTAATCCGCTCCTCACCTTCAATTAAGTTGGCCCGACAGCTAAGCCCGAAACAGTTCAAAATTTGAGTGGAGACGCACCCTAGACCCGGCCCGTTGACAGCCCTAATTGAGACGGAGGAACTATTTGATACTCTGGCAGCGTTCAACACTTGCTACACAAGCATTCGGAAATAATACACATGTCACACATTAACTAAAGATAAACGTACTAAATTGTGGAATTTACTATCGCCAAGTCAAAGTCTTGAAATCAAATTGGTTGAACAATCTTAACCGTTAATTCTTACACTTTTGTTTGTTGAAACAAGACCGTTGGATATTCTTCATTTTTCACCGTCCAGTAAATGTCCACCAATCCCAATAGTCGGATAACCACACAGGAATAATCTTTGGTTCGTGATTCATCTAAACATGGTCTATAATTTCGCAGTTTAATTTGAATTATTTCGTACAAGATACTCAGTTTCTGTGTATCATCCATGACACTCCTGCCGAGTATCAAAGCCTTTTCTGCTTAAGTTATTTGTAGCCGTTGTCCATTTGGTGGACCATCCAACCGTCACTAGCCATTAAGGAATATCACAAATCACTACCTCATTGATACGGTATTTACATTGTAGGACTTTTTTTTTTTTTTCCAATAATCTCCCCCATTAATTAATTTAAATAATTATAATTGGAGTACCTTGTATGAGAATTTTCAACTGACGTAGAAATCACATTGATCAGGTGGTCCTAACCATTCAAAATCTAACCATTGAATGAACGGTTAAAAAGTGACAGAATTCAACATGTCAATCAAATGATTAAAATTGGATGATTGATCCTTTTGCTATGGTCAAAATTTGTATCAGATAACTGGTTGGATTGAGCAAGTTTGCCTGATTTTCAAAAAGCAAGTTCTTTATAGTAGGGTGATCTCCACATTGTAAAACAATGGATAAAGAAAAGAAGTTAGTGTCTTCTTCAATGGATCCTAAATTCATAAGGAGAGAAAATTCTCTAAAAATTATAGAAAATTGATATTGTTGATAAAAAAAAGTTTAAATAATGCCTGTTTATAAAACCTTTAAACAAAGTTTATTAATAAAACCATTTAAAATGACTTATATAAACCTTAAGCCCTAAATTTAAAACTTTTTTTCAAAATAGCAAATTTACTAAAAATAGTAAAGACTTTTATCCTGACTCAATCTCATAACTTAAACAGGAATTCTAAGGAGTTTTTATCAGCATGGATTTGGGTGGCTTGGAGTATATTTGGAATCTAGTGGTTATTTTGGCAGCATGAGTTTGAGGTATTTAAAATCCATCTAGGGGTTATCAATCCTCACTTTTGTTGTGTTTTGCAGCCTCTCTCATTTTTGAGATAATCAACTCTCTTTTTTTCGCTCATTTTTAAAAGTAAGAGAGTTGCATGCGTAACATTAGTATCACTAAGCTATTAATCCATTGTACACATGGCTTGCTAATGATATCCCAAACTAATTAGATTAATGTTTGCATCAGTAAAATTACATCAATAGAATAATATAATAAGTAAGAACATTGGTCATATAAATTAATAGTTAAAAAATGTTAGTTAGTCGCTCAATTATGATCCTATTCTTATGGCCCATCCAACTCTTGGAATTTCATCATTTTTTTTCAAAGTATATATTTCAATGGGCTTATTATGATCACTTTGTCAAATAGTACATATGTACACTTATTAAGGAAATTAAAGTTGATTTAGAAATTAAATTTAAACTCCTATAAATACATTTACACAATTTCAATGCATTGCTCTTTTTGAATAATAGGGGACTTTGAATATAAGGTGTTAAACATAACTAAAGGATTTAGAATCACCATTGATTTAGAATTATCTTAATTTAAAATTTAGGCATTTGAAATCCAAACACCTAGACAAGCTCTAAGTTATAAGAGGATTTCTAAAACCCTTAAAATATCAAAATTCAAAACTTACTTAAAAATTGTAAGTTTCAACTTAAAACTCTAATTTAACCAGTAAAAACAACCCACTTTTTAAAAACTACTTGTGAACCAAATGTTAGGGGCAGCGGAAGTGAATCAAACGTAGATAACACAATGCCACAACCAAGCAAATCGCCACACACAAGAAGGCAATCTGAATTTTATGTGAAAAATTCCTCACGGGTAAAAAATCACGGCACAAAGTGAACAATCCATTATAAATCAGAAGTTACAAGAGAATGAAGAAAACTTACCCAGATCTAAAGCCCCACAAGAGAATCCCAAGCTTACACAAGCTCTTCTCTCACCCTAGAACTTTCTCAATCCCCACGAACACGACTAAGACTTCTTGTGTTACTCTAATCCTACATTACACCCCTTTAAATAGGAATAAACCAAGGTTAGAAATAAATTCCGCATAAAACCGCGCAATCGACATACAGTTCGCGCACTATCAGGCGCCCGATAGATAAAAAAAATATGTTCAGAGAGTTTTAGCCCACCCCCCCACCCCCACAACAAAAGTTATCGGGTGCCCAACACAATTGTCGGACCCCCCATTAACAGTTGTCGGGCCCCCCAAAATACCAAAAAATAGATCTAGCAGTTACAAATTCTAGAAGCCATGTTCGGGTGACCTCGAGCGCCCAATCCGAACCCATCGAGTGCCGGACACCTCCTGGTGTCCAAGATCGGAGATAAAACCCCAACACTAAATGCCTCTAACATTAGTTAGCATGTAAAGCTCATTAGTCAATAGCTTTTCAGCCACATATTACATATGCGGAATGTATAGATAGTCACAAAGTTATGGCATTATGAAATTATAATGCTCTAAACCCTTCGATTAAACATTCTAGCCTGATTTCTTTTGATCCTACTCATCCACGTGATTTTCCTTGATTTTCCTGAATCAAACTCCTTCACTTGAAAAATTAAACTCAATATATTACTTCATCCACATGTGAAGTAATGTATGTTAAAAATTAAACTCACATGTGGAAAATTAAACTCAATTCATCCACATGTGAAAAATTAAACTCAATTCTAGCCTGATAATTGTATGTTAGTGCCATATGTGAAACAAATGAGTCACCACCACTCTTTAATAGATGCAAGATTAACATATGCCGCTCTTTAATGATCCATAGATAGACACAAGGTGCTCCAAAATGGTCATCAGGAAAGGAACCAGATTGCAACAAGGGGTTGGATTTAAGCGTCTGACCAAATTTGTGTGGGGGCCATAGTAATGTATTTGTTTATCCATGTTGTCCATCCCTATTCTAAGATCATGCTAGGGTATGGGCTTAAAAATGAAGCAAATCCAACGCTCTAGTAGACCACACCAAATAGTAAGCTTTCCTTGGGAAGAGGATTCCACCCCTAATATCTATATATGTCCAGTGCTTTCTTCCTGTTACCATTTTTCTCAAAAACCTCTGAAATTGTGATTAAGTAGAAGAAAGCTGACACTTAGCCATGCAAATCTGATGTGGAGGTTATTTCTTCACCCAAAAAGGAGATTGGGTTTAATCTGGATTTGATGGAATCCTCGTTCAAGTGGAACCTCAAAGGATTTCTCTCTTTTGTGTCTGCCAAACATCAAATCAGTAGTCTAAAATATGCCCATGTTAAAGATGAAAGCTTTTCCTTAGTTTATAGTTCTTTCCTTGGCTAAGAAGGAATGTTGTGTCTTCATTGGCCATGAGTAACACTCATCAAGGACGGTTCTTTCCTTGGCTAAGAAGGAATGTTGTGTTTTCCTGGTCAGTTTCCTCCCATCATCCGTGGCCTTGGTGTTTGGCCAATGAATGAATCTGTACCGTGGATTTCTGGGGCCTGGTTTCGGTGGATCCCTGACTGTGGGGTCCACCATGATGTATGTTTTTACCGTTCATTTTAGGGCATGATCCAAAAATTGAAGCAATTCAAATCTTAGGTAGACTTCACCATAGTAAACCGCTGGTGATTGAATGCCTACTATTAGAAACTTCTTGAGGGTCATCATAATATTTATTTGCCATCCAACCTGTTGATACGGTCACAAAGGTCTGGATGAAGGGACCACACAAATATCAGCTCGATCAAAAACTTTGTAGCCTACGAAAAGTTTTCAATAGTCAAACACCACTGTTTTCTATGGTGTGGTCGGACTGAAATTTAGATCTATTTCATTTTTGGGGTCATTCCCTAAAATAATCTGTCAAAATGGATGGACGGCATGGATGTAAGGACACACACATCGAGGTGGGTCCCACAGGGAGGGATCCACCTAAGCCGCCCCTCGAGATCTATCTGAAGTGCACGTTTAGAAAGGACAAACGTTTGGAAAAAGTGAATATATTTAATACTGGGGCAGAGTGTGAGGGATGATACACATGCACTTAGAAATTACCTAGAAATTGCATACTTGGCATGTAAGTAATTCAAATTAAATGGTCCAAATCATCGTGAATTAAGAATTACTATTATTTGCTCACCATCTCAAATTAATGGACATTTACAATTATTTACTTACAATGTGGTTTGGATGACATTTTCTATTTTATCTAATAAATTTTTTGTGAGATTTGAGATGACTTAATTTACACCCTTGGACTGGTGGATGCCTCTGATCTCTTGCGGGTGAGCAAATTGGATCTAGATTAGAAGTCCACCGGATCCTGTAGAATATAGAGAAAGCTAAAGGGTGGCCGAGTTTAGCCGTTAGCCCTTCGATGTTTAAGTTAGTTGGGTATAAGAGAAGACATGAAGGTCTCTAGGTAGATTTGTGCGTACCTTAGCCTGTAGAAGAGTGCCTTTGTTTATCGAACTATCGAAGAGCAGTTGTGGGCCTCAATCGAGGCTCCGATCATGGGCATTATGCCAGTTGTGGCTGACGTGATTCCCAGAGATGTGGATCACGACTGTAATGTCCAGAGATGTGTCTATCTTCTTTGGGCTCGTCCTTGGACTCCCGCGCGCCTTTATGATGGTCAGGGCCTAGGTTGGCCATCCAAACTAAAAGCTGAGGCTGAACTCTCGGCTCGTCGGCTATGTCAGCAGAACAACCTAGTTCGGGTTGTTTTGATATATCCAAAATAACCTTCATAAAGGCTGAATTGTCATCATTTCTTCTTATCATCACACCCTAGGACCTATACTTGCGCCCGTGGGCCTGTGGTCTTTCCTTATAACCTGAAGTCAGCTCGGATTTACACACAACAAGATTGTTTAGACATCAGTGCTGGCCATTCTTTTTTTATTTTTTTTATTTAAATTAGGTCTATTCATCAATCAAGGGTCAGATGGAACATGCACTGGCCAACAATCAGTTCCTTCATCTCGTCTTCAGGTGGCCCATTGTTTTCGGTTGTGCAGTGCCCGTTGGATACACTTGGTACAAATGGGCCTATGGTTTGGTGATTCAAATAGCTGATCGTACGGGTGTCTGATTCATGTATTAAAGATTCAGTTATGGAAGGCAGTATCCTAATGGATCCCCCCTTGGTGAGAGCTCCCAAAAATCAACCCATTGGAAAATTCTAAACATCCAAACATCTGTTGTAGGTCACTAATCAAAGGATCAGATTGCCGTGTGGTTATGATCCTTGGAGAAGATTCCATCAACTACAGTGTAGCATTGCATTAACAATCTGGATCACCCGTGAGAGGGCCCACTAGCACGGTCAAGATCATCCAATCATTATGAATTTCTGGGTATGCTGTAGCCATAGCAAGGCCCACAATTTGAACTGTGAAAGTTGGCATGCTGAAACTACGACCCGTAACCAATCGAGCTAGGCCTATCTCAGCTTGGCTTGACCAGAAAACAACCTTGGCTCGAGCTTGGATCGGCCTTTGAACTGAAATGGCATGCTTGGCTTGGTTTGATGGAGCTTTCAAGCCCGTTCAAGCGGAGTTCAAGTCTGAAAAAAACTAAAATTTAAATAGGCCTAGCCCAAAAGCCCAACCTGAAATAGTTCAAAATCCAAGCCCGAAAGCAACCCTATGCCCATTGACACCCCTGATAGTGGCTTTTCTTAATAGTTTTCTCTCTTATTCCTTTTACTCTCTTCCAATGTGGAATTAAACAACCTCACTTTCCAACTGAGTCGAGTCAAACTCAAATCGAGTCAACATGAACCGGGTTTCAAGTCAAGCCGAATCAAGTCAGGGTCATCTTGAGCTCACCTCGAGCACCTTCGAGCTGAAAAAAAATTGGCGCGACTTGATTCGAACCAGCGTCTGAACCAAGCTGAACCGAGTTGAGCGAACCAACCGAGCTAGCTCGACTTGTGTGCAGCTATGCGAGATGACCTAACCCTATTTTGTGAATTGTGCAAACCTCACGTCATAATTCCACCCTTAGACGAGGATAGTCCAACATGGTACTTATAGGTGGGACCCATCATCCAATAACATCCACAGCTGATTCGATCAGCCTCATCATAAAATGGGCCTTCCTCATTATATGAAAATGAACAAGCACAAGTAATCCGCTTCTAATGCAGCCCAAAAAATCAGATGGTTAGAATCATCCACAAGCTTCCCAAGATTCTAGGTGTACTTCCAACCTACCATGTGGTCCACCCCATGGGAGTCTACTAATTCTAGCCACATCCGGTCTTGGGTCGTAGGTGTCCTCCAAAAGATTCTCATTGAGGTTGGACCACCACTCCATCATCCGGATCTCGCTCTCTAGAGTATAGGTACCATGACATAAAGGGTTAACCATGGCCCGAGTTTGGGCCGGCCTGGCATTGGTCCAAAATGGTATGACATGGTCCGACTTAAAAATTAATAAAATCTCTATTTCCCACTTGAATGGACCTAAGCAATCCGTTTGATCAAGTGGGTCACTCGGAATGTTGTATTTGTAGGATATGACATATGTATATATGAAGTTAATTTGGTGGGGCCAGGTCGGGCTAAAATGACTTGAGCCCACCCCATGATTAATCGGGCTATGTATGCAAGGTCCAAACCTGGACCATGGGCCAAGTTATTAGGTCCAAGCCTAGTCCAAAGCTGGGTTGGCCGACAGGGTGGGCCTCCTGACCCATTGCCTCCCCGATTAGGTGTGGCCCTTACTGTCGGACCCACCTTGATGTATGTATTCTACATCCACGCTGTTCATCTGTTTTGGTAGATTATTTTGGTGTATGAGGCCAAAATTGAAACAGATCCAAATCTCAGGTAGATGATGCCATAGGAAACAATGATGATTGACTATTAAAAACTTATTGTGGACCACAAATATTTTGGATCAAACTGGTATTTGATTTTTTTCCCTTCATCCATGTTTGTGTGACCTTATCAACAGGTTGGACGGAAAATAAAAATTATGGAAACATTACGGTGGGCCTTAGGAAGTTTTTATTGGTGCGGCATTCAATCACCACTGTTTCCTGTAGTACGGTCCACCCAATATTTGGATCTGCTTCATGTTTGGGCTCATGCCCTAAAAAGATCTGCCAAAATGGATGGATGTTGTGGACATCAAGGTGGGCTCCATGGAAAGGACGGCACCTAATCTGCCATTGTCCACTCAATCCATGAATCTCATATTCGGTCCTAACCACCTACACAGAAAATGTTATAGAACTCAAGCTTGTTGGCAGTGCTCCATACATAGGACTTTTTAATTCCATGTTCGTATGTGGGTTGCTAAGCATAGCTGTTCAAGGAATGAGCTATATAGTTTCTTTTTAATCATGTTCTTATTTTGTTTTAAATTGTTTTTGGCATTCAGCTTAGACTTGTGGGCCGGTAGATAAAGAAAAAGTCGGAAGAAAGGACCCACCAAGCTGGGATCACTAACTAATACTAATGCTAATATAATAGAAAAGAACTGTATTTAAAATTGATAGCAGCAAGTGCTGTGAAAGAGATATTGGAGATTATCATTTTGGGAAGTGTTAATCATGTTTAGGGGGGTGTTTGGATTAAAAGTTACTTAAGATTAGCTACTTATGCCTCAAGTACCTTATCCTAGTTTCTACTTATTAGGTAGATAAATATGTTTGGTAAACAATATATTTATCAGCTTCTTCTCTCTTTTGTCTTTCCTGATGCCTCTCTTCTGCTGCAACTTATGAAAAGTAGAAAAGTTAAAAGAATTAATTGAAATGATTAAGTAATTTCAAGTAAAAAATTACTTATAATTTATCATAAATCAAACTTATCTAAAATAAGTTACTTCTATATTGTCATAAGTAGAAAATGTAATTTATTTGGTGGTATCTAAACTGGCACTTATTGTCGTAGTGATAGAGAAGTTAACACTAGCTAATTATATGACTTGAAGAACAAAAGTATGTATATGGCTTATGTCTTCAAGATTGTGGCCCTTGGGAGATTATTAGTGGAAACAAAGTCAAGATGGAGCATTGGTAGTTTTGAAAAAGATGGTAAATCTCAAGAGAATGGAAAGAATTATGAAAAGATAAAAAAGAAGTGTCAAAATGTATATATTTTTGGTTTATTTATCCATCCAAGTTTGAATGCAGTAGAGGATTTTTCTTTAAAAAGTAGAGTTTTACTAGTACCTATTAACAACTGAAATGGTGGTTTTCAAGGAGATAAATTTCTGAAAACAAATTTATAAAGTTTGATTTTGAAAAGTTGAATGAAATTCAAAGTGAAAGGTCTAATGTTACATAAAAGGAAAAAAATAAAAATAATTTGAGTCCACCGAGATATAATAAGAGCGTTGATGTAAAAAATTCTCTCTTCCTTTCTAAAGAATAATAATAAAAAAAAAACTGAAAATATTAAAGAATTGAAGAAAATCTTCACATAAATGGTGGGCTTCATGATTTGGAAGTCTTTAAAATTAATTTCACCAAAAAGATGAAAAAAGAAATGCCTGACCTAACTCAAAAAGTTACATGACACACACAGACACACACACACCATGCAGAAAGATCATTTACATTCAAGTTATATACTAACTTGTTGAACAATCGAGCTGTGTGGGCCCCACTATGATGTGTTTATTACATCCACCCAAACGGCCCAAAAATTGGTAAAATCTTTATTTCCCCATTGAATTTTCCTTACCTTTCAAATTATCAAGTGCACCTCACATGCACAAAGAAAAAAAAAAACATTTTAGAGGAATGAAACCAATGTTCCGCGTTCAACATTTATGGTCAGGTCGGGCCGAGCTAGGTTGGGCTAAAGTGATTTGAGCCCAAGCCTGACCAGAAAACTTGATCGGGTCATGCATGTGCTGTCCAAGCTGGTAGGTCCAAGCACGGCCCAAATCTTTTTGGGTCAGCATGGTTATTTGGGCCCATCTATTTGCCACTGGGCCTGTCTGTTTTTGGTTCGACATGTATGCATCTCATCAGCCGTGCATGCCGTCGATTTAGCTGGGTACCTGGGGTCCTCTAAGCAGCCCATGGACATCACTGATTAGCGCTACCATCGACCGCACAATAGATGGGCATGGGTTTTTTCTTGGAGGCCCACATTATATATCTACCATTGATAAAGACTGGTACTACGATACGCCTGATTGGTTGCCGTGAGAAGTACCGTTGCGTAATGGGACCCACACATGCAGACTCTTTGAGATGGTTTGGTCGGTATGTGTGCGCCCCACACCAATGCACAAGCTTTTCTGGGCCCTTGATCAATACATAGAAAGCCCATTGGAGAAAATACATATGGGTGACATGATCACATGAATGAAGCAGTAACATGTTTCCAAACAGAATTCAGGAACTTTTCCACATTAACAGACTCTGCTTATTGGAATTGCATGAATGGAAAATGGTTGAAAAAAAAAATAAAAAATCCTAGAAATGTCCCATAAACATGTTGTTTTATTGGAACGAGCAAAGGCCCACTAAGCAGACGTTCCGGATTATCTAGTAAATGAGATATTTTCACTACGAACGATCCATGATGGACCGATAAGATACATGGTTTTGATCACTGAGTGGAAGTCCAGAAAAACATCAACGGGTCTTGGATAAATATGAGCTCAGCATTAGGAATGTAAATGGGCCCAACGGGTCCGCGGGTTATTCAAACCCAGACCATGAGCTTCCAAAGGGTGGCGTCGGCCGGGCCAGATTTGGATCGGTCCAGGTAATGTCTACCATGTAGTGTTGTACCTTGGGCTGGCATTTCGAGCTTGGCCTCAATCTAACGGCCCTAAAGAATAGCCGAGCTTGATCCTTACCAACTGGGCCAGGCCTGGTCACACGACTGGAGTCCAAAGAGGAGAGAGCCCCACAAACACATCTGCATATGGCTACATTTGCCATCCTGGGAGGTGTGTGACAGAGGTGGTCCCCAGTTGTGAGCACCATGTTGATAATCTGGCCAATAATCAGGCTGGGAAATTATCAATGTGGGCCAGACATGATCGATAAATGGTAAACCTCAGTTCTTTGCCAGATGATTTAAATGGTGGACCACACACGATACAAGTGTGGAGGGACTAAGAAATTTCCTTTTGATCATATTTCCATTATCTAATCTTTTTATCTTCTCCTTTTTTCTTCCTCCTTTCCTTCCTTGCCAAACAAAGGCAGGCACAGTTTTGTCTCTTTTGATCATGTTCTTTTAACTGGGCATGTAAGAGAGAGTAGCATGCACCATGCCAGATGAGAATGTTCGAGCTTGGTAAAAGCTATGCCTCATGAGAATGTTCCTTGGAAAAAGCTAAGCGGGGTCTCTTGGCTGGTTGTGCTACCTAACTTACAATTTATATAAGATAGTTTGTTCTTGAATTATTAAATATAATTATATATATTTTCTGAGAAAAATAAGGACAATGTAACTTCAACAGTCAATTGTTATCAAATATATAATACACCTGTTAAACAAGTCCTACAATACATGGCTAATTGTGGGAGCGGATTAGTTGTGCCCCGACCTCACCCAAAACAATGCGGCCCTTACCATGGGGCCCACTTTGATGTATGTATTCTATATACACACCATCCATCTGTTTTGCCATATCATTTTGGGGCATGAGCCAAAAAATGAAGCAGGTCCAATTCTCAGGTAGACCATATACTATGACATAGTGGTGATTGACTATTTATGGGCTACAAAAAGTACTTATGGATCAAGTTGATATTTTTTTATTTTTTTATTTTTTTTCCTTTCATCTAGATTTATTGACCTTATTAATAAGTTGGATGGCAAATAAACATTACAGAATCATTACAGTGGGCCTCAGAGAGTTTTTAATGGTAGGACGTTCAATTACCACCGTCTCCTAGGGTATGGTCCACCTTTCTTTTTGTTAGTCATGCGACTCATGTAACGCACCCACACAGTTAGTCACATGGTGCACCCACCCACCAGTGGGGTTGGTGTGTCTCCACTTATGGAATGGTCCACCTAAAAATTGCATCTACTTCATTTTTGGGCTCATGCCCTAAATTGACCTTGCAAAATGGATTAGATGCCATGGATGTAGAATACATACATCAAGGTGAGCCCCCGGTCAAGCATTTGGGACATGGATTACGGGAAGATGTGGGGAGCTTGAGATGGTTGTAACACATGCCCATGTATATATTGATTGACACATGTGGCATGCATGACTTATGAGACATTTGAAGATTGACGGTGGCATGTGTGAGTGGGATGATCAACATGCGGAACTTTCATCACATGTGCAGGAAAATGTTAATGTTTCTATATGCACCATATAAAACTTTTATTGTATGCATTGTTTATCCAACTTTTATCCGGCTATACTTAACTTATAATATTGTCCTCATTTTTTCCTTGTGTGTATAAGAGTGATTGACAAGCCGCATACAAACTATCAATGTAGGATAGTGCGCATAACATAACCTTGTGTGCATCCAAACCACTCATGTGTTTCTTATTACGAAAGTAGACAAGTTGGTAAAGCTTTCATTTTAGAGCTTAATTTTTTTAGAAACTAGCAAAAGTAGCTCTTAATTAATTAGTGATAGGGTCATTTTTCTTTAAGAGCTTATTTAACTTTAGCGGGTAGACATTTTTAATTAATTTTTGGACAAGTTTGTCCTTAAACTTTTTAAGTAATTTCCATCTTGCCCTCTCTCTTCTTTAAAATATCTCTAAGGTGGGCCCACATGACGAACAACCCACATTGAAGGTGGGTTTCCACATCAAGGTGGGCCCACAAAATGCCTGGTCACATCAAAGGTGGGCCCCACATGATGAACGCCCACATCAAAGGTGGGGCCTACATGATGGATGGGGGACATTGAAGGTGGGATCACATGATGGAAGTTTGACATCAAAGATAGACCCATATGAAGAACAACCCATATTGAAGGTTGGGCCCCACATGATTGATGGTGAACATCAAAGGTGGGTCCCACATGATGGATGACTCACATTAAAATGTGGCTCCGCATGATGGATGGACTATCCACATCAAGTAGGCTCTATATGATGGACGGTTTATAGCAAGGTGAGACCTGCATGATGGATGGTGGACATTGAATGTGGGACCACATGATGGAAGATTGACATTAAATGTGGGACCACATGATGAATGACTCATATTGAAGGTTGGGCCCCACATGATGGATGGTTCATAGCAAAGGTGGGACCTACATGATGGATGGTGGACATCAAAGGTGGGTCCCACATGATGGACTATTCACGTCAAGTGGGCCCCACATGATAGATGGTCCACAAGAAAGGTGGGACCCACATGATGGATGGTCCACATCAAAGGTAGGATCCAAGTGATGGATGGTGGGTATTAAATGTGGGACCGCATGATGGAAGGTTGACATTAAAGGTGGGCTTACATGATAAATGACCCATATCAAATGTTGGACCCCACATGATGGACAGTCCACAGCCAAGGTGGGACCTACATGATGGATGGTGGACATCAAATGGGTCCCACATGATGGACTACCTACTTGATGTGGGCCCCACATGATAGTGGTCCACGACAAAGGTAGGACCCACATGATGGATAGTGGATATCAAAGATGGGCCCCACATAATGAATGACTCATATTGAAGTGGGGTCCCACATCAAGGTGGGCCCACGTAATGAAAGGTTCACATCAAAGGTAGGCCCCACGTGATAGATGACCCACATCAAAGTGTGACCTAACATGATGGAACATGCACATCAAATAGGTCCCATTTAACTGGCAGTCTACGTCAAAGATGGGATCCACATGATGGATAATGGTCATTGAAGGTGGGCTCACATGATAGTCAGTTGATATCAAAGATGGGCTCACATGATGAACGGCCCATAATAAAGGTGGGGCCTCACACAAAGAATGGTCCACATCAAGGTGGGCCCACATGATGGATGTAGTGGGCTTCACATGTTGGATGGCTTACATAAAAGTGTGGCCCCTCATAATGGACAATTGACATCAAGTGGGCCCCACCTAATGAACGGTCCACATCCAAGGTCTCTCATGATAGATGACCCATATCCAAAGTAGGCCGTATGATGGATGATCCATATAGAAGGTGCACCTCACACGATGAATGGTATATCAAAACTGGGCCACACATGATTGACAATACACTTCAAAAGTAGAGCCCACACTATCGACACATCAAATGTGGAGTCCACGTGATGGTGATGGGTAGTGGACATTGAGGGGCCCCACATAAAGGATAATTAGCATTGATGTTAGGCCCCACATGATGGACGGTTCACCCAAACAACCATTTGGATTGATCTTATATTTAAGTTATTGTAATCTTTAAAAATAACATCTACTATCCTTAAAAAAGCTCATATTTAAAAGTTTTACCAAACATACTTATTTTAAGTAAGAGTTTTTTTTTTTGTTTTTTTTAGATTTCACCAAACGGGATTATTTAAAATAATAGCTAAAACAAAAAGAGCTTATTGAAGTAACTCTTATTCAAAAAGCTTTTATTGAATTAGAGTAAAGATGCCAAACGCCCCCTAAAATTTATCCCTAGTTTGCTGAATGAGGGGGCACAATATCTCATGAATATAAGTTACATGTGCCTAGTGTGCCTAGATGGGAACATATTAGACAAAGGTGGAGGGACACTTAAAACCATAAATGGGCTGTGTGAGCCAGACTTAACTTTCTTGGCCCTCATGAGAGAATATATTACCGAGGCATATTCGCTGCTCTTGGGATTCTAACACAAGATCTTTTATCTCATTCCATGTCAATGCGCACATGCACGGTAAATATTACATGTTCTGCTGTCCATTTTTAAGGTTTGCAAATGCATCACAAGCCATCTTACAAGATATTTAGCAAATATAGCATGGAATGATTAGTTCAAGATATCATGGCTTTAGATAGTTTGTTCAAAATAACATGGCCTAGTGTAGACACCCCACCTTCGGCTACACTGTTGGTAGAGATAGCTGGTTGAACGGAGGACCATACCCCCAAATCCCAAGTCCAAACTCAGCCAAACTCACCCTTGTAAGCCCCATTCCATAGCCCAGTTCAAGCCTGAACCCAGTCAACCTAGTCCTAAAAACCACCCTGAAAAACCCCCCATAAAAAAGGCCAGTCAAAAAATCCCAAAAAAAAGTCAAACTCACTGAGTCAACTCGCTGAGTTAACCCGCTGAGTCAACCTGTCGAGTCAACCCGTCGAGTCAAAACACCGAGTCAACCCGTTGAGTCAACCCGTCGAGTCAAACCACCGAGTCGACCCGCTGAGTCAACTCACTGAGTCGACCAGTGAGTCCAACAGCAGCCCCGAGGGAGCGACCGTACTCGCTGGAAACCGAGGAGCGGCCGTACGGGCGGCCCATGGCAGGCCGCCCGGAAAAAATTACGAGAGTGCCCCTCTCTGCTGCTATAAATACCCCCCTCCCCTTTTCATTTCAACAATCCCTTCAAGTCCATTTCAGCCCGAGAGCTCTAAGTCCACCTCTCCATCCTTTAGCCCATTTTTCCACCAAGGAGAGCCCGAGTGAGGAGAGTCTAGCCCTGGTCCAGCCCAGCCTGACTACTGGTCCAAGCTTCCCAAGCCATCCAAGTCTTGATACAGCCACTCGAAGCCAACCCTTGCGACACTATCGTCCACCCAGCTATCATTCATCCAGCATCATCTCATTCGCATCTAGCATAAGTGCAACATTTACTTTTCTTCCAACCCCCCTGCTTCACTACAAGCACCTTGATTACTCAAGCACACATGCATATGTCTTTATATTAAGCACCTGTCAGTCCGAGCGTATGCTCTGGGCTTGCCCGTTGTTGGAACCTGCCCATCAGAAACTCTTACTGTTCAGACCTGCATTCATGCTTCACTATAAAGCACCTTGATTATTCAAGCACACTGCATACGTCTTATATTAAGCACCTGTCAGTTCGAGCGTACGCTCTGGGCTTGCCCGTTGTTGGAACCTGCCCATCAGAAACTCTTACTGTTCAGACCCGCATTCATGCATCATGTCATTCATGAGAATATACGAGGATTAAATTAGACTTTCAAGTATTCGATCGATTCTGTGAAGTAGAGACCGTACTTCGGTACGGGCAGTGTGTGGGGTGCTTAATCTCTTCCCACCCTGTAACCGTGATCCCTTACCTTGAATCTCTGGCCGCAGATCAACAGGAGTCATTTTAGAGGAAGGAATCTTCGGATTCCCTTCTCTAACGTTTCTACGGGGTCTAGCCGACTGTAGATTCGAAGTAACTGGCTAGTGGCGACTCTGGTCTTATATAAACACATTTAAACATATCCAGCTTAACACGACCACCAAACGAAGCCCTCGAGAACGAGGCAAGCCAGTGGCACAAACGGCGATTTCGCACTCACGCATCCTCATCTCCTTCTTTTCCGAAAGGAAAGGGAAAGGGAGAAGAACGTCGTGTGGGAGCGCGAAAAATCGGCGAGGGTCCACAGAATGGCGACTCCGCTGGGGATAAGCTAGTCCCACTAGTCGTGATCCGACTTGAAAAACAGAATCCTTCCCGTACTTGAAAGTCACTAATCCTCATACAATCTCATCTGCATAGCATTCTACCCGAAACCCAAAACAAACAAAAAATAGAAAAATCCCTAAACCAAGAAAAAAAATAGAAAATCCTAAAACCCAAAAAGAATATAGTCCTCACCATTGCGCCACCTCGGGCTCAACGTGTTCGGAGACAGCTTCCCTTCCGCAGCATAATCCGCACTCGGGCTCAGCAAGCCATGTACGACCACGAAGAAGAAACTCATCACTTCCCTGCTCTTGAAATGACCGAAGCGCAACCTCCAGCGCAACAGCCCGTTGACAATACGCCAATCATACAAGAATTGGCACAAGGAATGAGAGCAATGCAAGAAATGCTCTTGCAATTCATGCAAGCACAAACCACCGCAGCAGCCAACAATCCGGTTGGCCCAGTTCAGCAATCTCAACAACCATGCCGGATCCTCCTGGCCTCCAGTTCAAATCAAGCACAACCATCGGAGTCTGCCCAAGACTACCGATAGCAGCCTCCTCAGCCCTTTGCTATGGGGCATCCTTCTCAATACCTTCCTGCAACAACGGGGCCATCTCAGAGCATCCCAGTCGCAGGGACTTCCAGTCAGCCTCCAGTCAATCTGGCAAACAACAATCTCAGTAGATCTCAGCATGTCCCCGCCGATGGGACACCTTTTCAATTTCAGCACATCCCCGTCGATGGGATTTCAATTCAATTTCCAGCAACAGGGATAGCACTGGCGAATGCCCACAATGGGGGTCAGTGTCAAGCCCACATCAATCAGCGGACAGTGGCGAATACCCAACAAGGGGGTCACTTCCCAGCATCTCAGCCTCCTGCAAACAGGAGCACTTTTCAATTCCAGCACATCCCCGCCGATGGGATTCCAGTTAATTTCCAGCAATCTTCAATTCAGCAAAATCCAGTTAATTTTCAGCAATCGTCAATTCAGCAAAATCCAGTTAATTTCCAGCAAGTTCCAGTTCAACCTTCAGTACAGTCTCCAGTTCAGTTACCATCATTTCAAGCACAAGTTCATCAGAATCCAGTTCAGTCATCAAATCAATTTCAGCAACCCGCGGTTGCTTTTCAGCAAGCCCATAGGGTCGAAGACATCAACCACTATGCCGAAGAAGAACGTGCCTTACTCCAGGAGGCACCAGTTGCTCGAACAGATCACTCAGGACTGGACGAGTTGCGGGAGCAGTTCCAGATCTTGCAAAATCAGCTTCAGCGACAGCAAGGAATTGACTTACCTTCGACCAAGTTCAGAGACTTGTGTCCTTTCCCAGATGCTCAAGTACCTCAAAACTTTGAGGTACCAAAATTCAAAAGATACGATGGCAGCGGTTGTCCCACAGCACATCTCAAGGCTTTCTGCGGGGAGCTGAGTGCAATCGCAGGGAATGAAGGGGCCCTTATTCGTCTGTTCCAAAAATCTCTGAAGGGCGATGCCCTAGATTGGTACACTTCATTGGACTGCCACCGCATCAGAACATGGGAACAGCTTTCCCAGGCTTTCGTCGACAGATTCGCATACAATCTCAACATGGCACCCAGAAGAGCCGACCTCGCGGCTCTCAGGCAAAGGAATGATGAAACGCTATCAGCTTGTGTGGGACGTTGGCGAGCTATGGCAGCTCGAATGCGAACGCCTATCGACGATGAAGAACAAATCTCCATGATTGTTCATTCAACATATCCAGGCATATCCGGGTATCTCATCTCGCATCCATATGCGAACTTCTCGCAGCTGATCCGTGCTGGAGAGCAAGTCGAAGCAGGGATCCGGGCCGGGACGATCTCCCCATGGCCTCATCAAGCCACTCCAATCAAGAGGAACAGAGTGGAAGGAAGACCTATCGGGCACGGGAATGGAAACCGCAGTGGTTCTCCTCCCCGTCCAACAGAGGTAAACAACATCAATACCACTGCTCAAGGAAATCAACGTGCTCCCCCACAGGGACGTCAACAGTATCAGCAGAATCAAGTTCAGCATCAGCCTCAGCGGTATCAGCCACAACCGAATCCTCAGCCACAACCACCTCGACAACAGCAGCAGTTCAGAGGAAACGGCCAATACTCATACCAGAACAGGCAGAATTACAGGGAGTCCAGGGAGTCCAGGAAGTTCACTCCACTCAGTCAACCACTTAGTCAAATCATGACTACGCTGGTACAAAAGCAGTTACTCACTCTGATGGCACCTAGGCCTCCTCCTCATCCTCTACCACCAAACTACCGAGAAAATGAGTATTGCGCCTATCATCAAGGACGTGGTCACGCCACTGATCGATGCTATACTTTGAAGAATGCCATACAAGACCTGATTGATGACCGCAAGATCGTCATCTCGGTCCCTGGAACTTCTCCAGCAGCTTCCACCAACATCCTTCAGAATCCTCTGCCTCAGCATCCAACGGACCCCAGTTCGTCTCGTGGCCCTGCAGTCAATAGTATAGAAGAAGGGGACCATCTCGATCGCTTCTTCTCCCCCATCCAATCCATTCACGCCTACACCTATGGGCAGACAAATCCTCCTCCAATCTTGCAAGGGGCAGGTCCCTTTCTTCCTTCAATCTCCGAGCCAGTAGTACTCGAAGGAGCACCTCCATATGATATACCAGTTGTTCAAGGGGCACCTTACAATCATTCAAGCTGGGAACCAGTCGTCCTGGAAGGAGCACAATCATACATCGAGCCCACATACGAACCTGTCATCTTGCAAGGGGCAACTCAAGAACAATCCAATCCACAATGGAGGGATTATACTCATCAGCAACAAGAACCCGTTGTATTGGAAGGAGCTCTTCCAGTCGAGCCAGTCGTATTGCAAGGGGCAAACCCCGGAGGCGTGTCAATCACGCTACGGCAGCTGGGACGAACAGAGAAACCTCCTGCCATATCAAGAGGACCAGTATTCATTCCATGGGAGCCTCCCGCTCCAGGAACAATCAAGCCAGGACCACGACCTTATGTGGTCTATGAAGACAAGCCTCGATACTACCCCTTCAGCACAGGCAACAATGTAGTCCTCAAGGAAAAAGCTCCATACGAGGAGGATCTGGTACCCACAACATCACCGTTGCAAGAACCGGTGGTCCTAGAAGGCAAAAGGGAGGAAAACTACAAAGAAGTTCCATGGCACTATCCAGAATGTGCGGAAGTGGGGAACATGAATCCCAACGGGCGTTGCATCCGAAGAGATAATCAAAACAGAGGAGATCCCAAAGGCGTCCTCTCAGGCCTCGGCAGCAAAAATGAAGCCGCATACGATGTAGCAACTCAGCTCAAGTCAATCCCTGCTCAAATCTCAGTATGGGAGCTACTCTGCACATCTCGCATACACCGAGAGATGTTTGCCAAGACCTTGAATGATGCTCATGTCTCCTCCGATACGGCACCAGAGATGATTGCATTGATGATTGGACAGCTACTGGCTCCGCGCGCCATCACCTTCACCGATAATGAGTTGCCACCAGAAGGACGCGATCATGGCCGATCCCTCAACATAGCCTTACGATACAAAGACCTCTGCGTCCCACTGGTCCTTATCGATAATGGCTCAAGCTTAAATGTCTGCCCACTCAAGACTGTGGAACGTCTGGGAATCAGTCCCTCTTCATTTCGACCCAGCACCATATGCGTTAGAGCATTCGACAACACCCGCCGATCAGTGGAAGGGGAGGTCGACATAGAGGTACAGATAGGTCCAGAAGTCTCCACCATCACATTCCAAATCTTGGATATATCAGCCTCTTTCAACATGTTGCTCGGACGACCGTGGTTGCACAAGGTTGGAGCTGTGCCATCAACCCTGCATCAACGAGTGAAGTACATCTGTGGAAAGTGATCTCTATCCACGCAGAGAAGGAGCTCATCATTCCCTCCAATGCTGCTACCACTGAACCAGACATCCCGGTCATCGATATCCAGCACTCTGAAGAAGACATCCCGTTTCACAGTTTCGAATTCGAGACCGTGAACTCTATCGCTAATCCAGAACCAATAAGGGTGGACCGTGTCTTTTCACCGGTAGAGTGTCTGAGCCTCAAATACCGAATGAAGAATCACTTCAAGTCCAGAAAGGTACCGCTGATATATAACCAACGCAAATGGGGACTCGGATACAGGGCAACCTTCATGGACAAGAGAAGGAAGAAATTTCGATGCTCACCCATCCAATTCGTCAAGCCAGGAGAACCTTGCAAAGATCCAGGAGGGAATCAACCGACTGCACTACACAAAGGCCTCCCAATGAGCCTAGTTTGGGCCACTGGCCCCCCATTCGATGGGATCAGATTCTCGAACCATCTAAGCCTCCAGAAGAAGAAGGAAATGATGAAAACGAAGAAGGAAGTCAAATACAACAGCTTCAGGACCAGGTTACTCTGATACCTGCTCCCAGCCAGGGGCACAACCTGCCCACTTTAGCATCAATCAACCAGGGGCACAACCCGTCCATTTCAATTCCAGCCAGCCAGGGGTACAACTTGCCCATCTCAACATCAATCAGCAAGGGGCACGACTCGCCCATCTCTACAAAATCAACACCATCAGTCATCAGCCAGGGGCAAAAGCAGCCCATCCATTGGACCAAGAAAGGGAAGTGGCCAGCCCTAGATTGGTCTGATGTCCAGATTCCAAACTCATGTCTAGCTGTGGAACCAGACGAACTGCAATGCGAAGTAAGTGATCCGGGAGGGACTGAGTGCGACTCAGATTCCGAACCCGACCAGCGAGAAGTCATGGTCATTGGGCCAGACCATGATTCTTCGCCCAAAGCATCAACCCCCACCTCTTCAGGGGAGGAAGTGTGGGGTCCTGAATGGTCATCTGTTCCCCTAACTTTTGAATCAGCCAAAGAGCCATCTGAGGGCTCTGGCTTCCAAAAAAAAATGCCTGTTTAAGCAGCGACCGGAACTTTGGAACAAGTTGGGATCAATCATGGTCTGCAATGCCCACTTGTTCAAAGTCCCGTGAATTTTGAAAATCCAAAAAAATAAAAAACTTTCAAAAACCAAAAACATCTAGTATTTCCATTTCAGAAAAATCTCAAAAACCAAAAAACATTTCTTTTCCTGCATTCAATAGCGTGCCAAGTTCGTCTAAAGAGTCGCATGAGTTTGAAGTCGAATCATATGATTTCGACATCGAATTAGACTTCGAGCTCATGGGTCTGGACGAAGCTCGGGATAAGGAAGATGATGATCCGGCTCCTGAACTAGAGGATCTCCTCAAAAAGTTCGAATCTAAAGCCAATGTTGTAGCCGATGATTTCGAGATAGTAAACTTGGGGACACCTGAGATCCCTAGGGAAGTACGCATTGGAAAATCGTTGCCACCTGAGATGAAACAGAAAATGATAGAGTTCCTAGCTCCAAGATTGTCCAACTTCGCGTTCTCATATGAAGATATGCCGGGGCTCGATGAAGAGCTCGTTGTACACCATCTGCCAACCAAGGCAGATATGAAGCCAGTGAATCAAAAACTTCGAAGAATGAAGCCAGAATGGGCTCTGAAAGTCCGAGATGAAGTCATCAAGCAGTACAACGTGGGATTCTTGGTAGTCTCCAATTACCCTGAATGGCTCGCCAACATCGTGCCAGTACCAAAGAAGGACGGCAAGGTTCGAATGTGCATCGACTTCCGAGATCTCAACAAAGCCAGTCCTAAAGATGACTTTCCGTTGCCACATATCGACACTCTGGTCGACAACACTGCTGGATACAAGATCTTCTCATTCATGGACGGGTTCTCAGGTTACAATCAGATCAAGATGGCCGTCGAAGATCGTGAGAAGACATCGTTCATCACTCCCTGGGGAACCTTCTGTTACAGGGTAATGCCGTTCGGTCTGAAGAACGCAGGAGCAACATATCAGCGAGCAATGACAGCACTATTCCACAACATGATGAACAAGGAGCTCGAAGTATATGTGGACGACATGATCGTCAAATCTCGCACAATTGAAGGACACTTTGAAGATCTGAAGAAGTTATTCAACAGATTAGAAAAGTACAAGCTCCGTCTCAACCCTCAGAAATGTGTCTTCGGTGCAATGGGAGGTAAGCTCCTTGGCTTTATGGTGAGCGAGGATGGCATCAGGGTCGACGAGACCAAAACCAGAGCAATCATCGAGATGCCCCCTCCTAGAACAGAGAAAGAAATTCATGGCTTCCTCGGCAGAATTCAATACATCAGTCGCTTCATCGCACAGCTCACACCTATCTGTGAACCCATATTCAAGCTCCTTCGGAAGAACGTTCCAAAAGAATGGAATGATGATTGCCAAGTCACCTTCGACCGCATCAAGAAATATCTCATGAATCCTCCAGTCCTAGTGCCGCCCGCTCCTGGACGACCACTATTGTTATACATCTCGGTAGCAGCAGAAGCCATCGGCTGTGTCCTCGGCCAACACGACGAGACCGGGAAGAAGGAACAAGCAATATACTATTTGAGTCGAAAGTTCACCGACTACGAGATCAGGTATTCCCCGATCGAGAAGACTTGCCTCGCCCTAGTCTGGGCAACTCAGCGACTCCGTCAATACATGATTGCATTCCCTATTCTCCTCCTCGCTCACATGGATCCGCTCAAGTACCTGTTCGAGAAGCCGGCACTCACTGGAAGGATAGCTAAATGGCAGCTACTCTTGTCTGAGTTTGACATCACCTATGTCACTCAAAAGGCAATCAAGGGACAGGCCCTCGCCGATCATCTTGCGGCTCACTCTCTCCTGGACTATCAGCCGCTCAAGACATTCTTCCCTGATGAAGATCTCTTGCTCATTGAAGAGGAAGAAAAGAAGAAAAAAGATGAATGGACGTTATTCTTCGACGGCGCAGCAAATTCTAAAGGGAGTGGTATTGGAGCAATCCTCTACTCTCGAGATGATGTCCCTATTCCTATCTCGAGGCGCATCGCATTCGAGTGAACCAACAACATGGCAGAGTATGAAGCATGCATCGCTGGCTTAAGGGAAACCATAATCTTGGGCGTCAAGAAGCTACGAGTGTTTGGAGACTCACAGCTTATCATCAATCAGACCAATGGCGAATGGAAAACCAAGGACGAGAAGCTGATACCATATCATATGTATCTTGACAATCTGATCGAAGAATTCAAGGAAATCACCTTCTCATACATGCCCAGAGCCAAGAACCAGTTTGCAGATGCTCTCGCCACACTCGCATCAATGCTCGAGATCCCAAAAGGAGCTTCAGAATGGGAGCTCACAGTCGAAATTCAAGAAGAGCCTGTTTTTGCCTGCAAATAGAAGAAGCCGAAACTGTCCCTGACAAACCCTGGTATGCCGACATCAAGCAATACCTCGAAACCCAGGAGTATCCAGAGTCAGCAACAGCAACAGATCGCCGAACCATCCAACGTTTGGCCGGCCAGTTCACCATCAGTGGCGAAGTTCTCTACAAGCGATCCTATAATCACATCCTCCTCCGATGCGTCGATGAAACAGAAGCTGCAAAGATCATGAAAGAAATACACGAAGGAATCTGTGGCCCACACATGAATGGGCACATGATGGCAAAGAAGATTCTACGACTCGGTTATTATTGGCTCACCATGGAGACAGACTGTTGCCAGCACGTCAGAAAATGCTTCAAGTGTCAGGAGCATGCAAATCAAATCCATGCCCCATCATCAGAGTTATACAACCTGACCGCCCCCTGGCCCTTCTCCATGTGGGGACTCGACATCATCGGCAAGATCAGTCCCAAAGCATCAAATGGTCACGAGTACATACTTGTGGCAGTCGACTACTTCACCAAGTGGGTAGAGGCAGCCTCCTACACCACGATTGCAGCATCTCAGGTGATCAAATTCATGAAGAACAACATCATATGCCGGTACGGAATCCCCAATGCTATCATCACAGATAATGGAACCCCGTTCGTCAACAAGAAAATGGATGACTTCCTCAGCAAGTTCAAGATCCAACGTCATCGATCAAGCCCCTACCGTCCGCAGATGAACGGTGGGGTAGAAGCCGCAAACAAGACAATCGTCAGGATACTTGAGAAGATGGTCGTGACCTATCGAGATTGGTCAGATATGCTCCCATATGCACTTTGGGCCTATCGAACGTCTGTACGGTCTGCTACGGGCGTTACTCCTTTCGAGCTTACTTACGGAATGGAAGCAGTCCTACCAGTCGAGGTGGAAATACCATCATTACGGGTATTACTAGAAAGCGGAATTGAAGAAGGAGAATGGCAACGGGCCAGATTCGATCAGTTGCAGCTAGCAAATGAAAAACGCATGCGTGCACTAAGTCATTCACAGTGCTATCAGAAAAGGATCGCTCGGGCTTACAACAAGAGAGTCCGAAAAAGAAGTTTCAAGGTAGGCGACATGGTCATGAAGAAGATTCTACCGTCGCACCTTCCGGACCACAGAGGAAAGTTCAAACCCTCGTGGGACGGGCCACTGATCGTCAGAGAAGTACTTCCCGGAGGCGCCCTCCGACTCACCAGCATGAGAGGGGTGGATCTTCCTGAGCCAACCAACGCCGACAACGTGAAGATCTTTCACGGGTAAGCCATTCTGACCTTATCAAAAGTTACTTTAATAAAGCTGAAGTCAAGAGGTTGAAGCTAAGACCTCTGAGAAATCATTTCCGTCCACCAATAAGTGTTTCAAAGAAGGGGATTCAAAAAGAGAAAAATACAAAAAAAAGGGGATTCAAAAGGAAAAGACAAAAAAGAAGAAGAGAAAAAGAATACAAAAGGAAAAAAAAAAAGAGAGAAAGAAAAAGAGAAAGAAAAAGGGAAGCTAAAGAAAGGCACTCAAGAAAAAAATCAATCCAAGAAACACAGTAATCCATCCATTCATCTCAGAGGGGTCTTTAGGAAAGACCGACAGCTCTATTATCGTAACTCAGGATAAGGGCTGAAAGACTGCCATCGGCCGGCAACGACGGATTCCCGACCTCTAGCCGCCGCAGTTATTCAGAGACCCCAAAAAAAAAAGAGAAAAAAAAGAAAAAGAAAATGTGTGCCTAAACAAAGAGGGCGGAGTGAAAACCCGAAAGGGCGCTCCGAGTAAAAACAGTGGGCATATAGCGGACTCGGTGAAAACCCGAAAGGGCGCCGAGGGTAAAAACAGCACAGCTGCCAAGGGGCAGGCAAGACCAAATACCCGGGACGTGGTGAAAACCCGAAAGGGCGCCACGGGCAAAAATGACGGGAAAAAGCCGGCTGTGGTGAAAACTCGAAAGAGCACTGCAGGCAAAAATGGCCCAAAATGAAAAAAAAGAAAAAAAATAAAAGTGCAGGTACCAAGAAAGCAGACGATCCAGATCAGTTCAAGCAGTGAAAGTGCAAGAACAAGAGGAAGTACAGTCAGGAGTGAAGAACTCTACAAACTCTGACAATCTCAGGAAGCGAGAATTTCCATTGCCTACATCTCTAGGGAACCAAAGGATCAAGCAAGTCAAATCTCGAGACATCGGTCAAATCATTGACCGAACCCTAGTTCTGATTCCTATATCCCGACACAAAGTCCAGAAACACTCACAAGACAACTCATGGCACAGTAGATTTTCAAACAGTTTTCTCTTTTTTAATTAGATGCATCATATTTCTTTTACATATATCATACCATCTTTTTCAAAAAATACAAAAAAATTTCATCATCATCAATCATATATGCAAAAAAAAAGAATGTGCAGGTGGCCAACACAATCAATCTCTACCCTCCTCCTCGGCCACATCAGGTAAGTCCTCTGACTCATAAAAGGATAATCTCGCTCTCAACCTGCTCACCTCCATACGCAGGTAATGCACCTCATCGCGCTCAAGGATACGGATCGCTGTCTCCTCATCAGACAACCTCCGATCGGCAGCCAATCTCCTCGACATCATCTCACAATGATACCGAAGTGCGGAGATCTCAGACAACAGATGGCCATGAGTGGCCAAAAGGAAGCCAGGATCGATAAAAGGGCGCTCCTCAAAAGGTTCATATGAACCAGATGAAGAGCCAGCATCTCCAAGGATATCCTGCTCATCCTCATCAACAGTCCGGTGCCAACAAGGGATACGTCGATACAAAGACTGCTCAGCAACCCAGTACTGATATGGGGCGGTCGCCATCGGAAAAGTCCTCAGCTCAAAACCCAGTAAATCAGCAGTCAGGTAGCTCGCCCAGGAACAATCAATCCGGGTCCTGAAGTCAGAGGACCTAGATGGAAGCACTCGACGCCCGATACCCGTGAAAGCGAAATGAGGAACATCCTGCTCATACCCAAACTGCCGCAGGAACCGGATGGGGTAATAAGAGAAGTAAGATCGAAAGCCTACCAACATCAGAGGAAGGCGGTGTGCATCGCAAAGCACTGGAGGAAGTGAAAGCCAAGATGACTCCCAACGAACGTTCCAGTCACGCAGATCAGCGAACATCCTGCGATACAAGGGCTCGCTCATCCTAGCCATATGCGGAAGGAACTCCATGATATAACGCATGATGTCAGAGCCCGGGATGCCAGGAAAAGGTACAGGAACGGTCAGAGAAAGACGCTCCCATAACCAGACCTGATCACAAAAGAAGTTCAGCTAGAGCAAAACAAGTCCTGACAAAGCAAAAGGAAAAGGTGTAGGAGAGATACCTGAAGAAATGCACAGCAGCCGCGAAGGACACGAGTGCGGCCCAGGGCGCAGTCGGTCAGCCCATCGAATAGCTCGGCCAAGATAAGAGAAATGATCCCCTGCCGACGGACAGCTTGGCTCATCACCTCGAAAAGCAAAGGAGTCTGGGACCTGCGCCATCCCGAGAACAGCACCTCAGCAATCAAGCAGAACATCAGTGCGTTCCGAGCAAAGGTAGAACCGGCCACACTCCGAGGACCCGAAAAAAGATCATACAGCAAGTCTAAAGAGAACACTACAGCATCCTGGCCACCAGCTGCAGGCCGAACAAGATAGGGGATCCCAAACCAGTTCTGCGGTGTAGCAGTCTTCGGCGATGTCTTCGGCGAAAAATACTGAGCATAATCCCAGGGTAGGCCCGTCAAGCGTGCAAGCTCCTCCAAAGAGGGTCCCATCTCCATATCATTAAACGCGAATAAGTTCAACGAAGGGACCCAGTCAATCAAGGCAGCTCCGAGCATCCTCCAATCAATGTCAACTCTAGCCATATAAATCAGACTGCCAAAGCCATAAGACTCCAAATCTCGAATCTCATAAGCTGACAAGCTATCAAGCCAAGCAAGCAGTCGTGGCGAGCAAGAAGGACGAGGAAGCAGCTGACAAGTCCTCACTGGTACCCCCTCCAGCACAAAAGGCCCAGAAACCAATGATGACTCATCAAGGATCGGAAGGTCAACGGGCGAAGGAGAAGGAAAAGCTGGAACCTCTGCCGACTCGACAACCCCTGATCGGCCCTCAGTGACGGCTATGTCTAATATAGTCACATCGCCATCTAAAACTGTCATAATCTCAGCCGCATGAGAAGACTCCCCCACCTCATGAACAGAGTGCGCAAAGGGCCGATGACCAAAAGAAGGACAATGCTCCCAACCAAAAGAGCTATCAGTGAAGATCACACCGCACATCGTGGCATCCTGACCAATCTGACCGTCAAAGAATACATCTGAACCATCCAGAAGGGTCCCGGCAACCCCGATAAAAGAATCAGCGGTCAGATCTGGACCTGCGGCCCCCTCCAACAGGAAATCATGAATCCAATCACCATCCTGGCCGATCAAAGGGATCATCGAGGCATCTACACCGTCCATCATCAGGGGGACATCATCAGGGGGACATCATCAATGATCACATCAAGTCCACCCAAAGAAGTATACCGCACATCTCGGCCCTCATCCAGAACATCCAAACCGTCAAAAATACCATCTGAACCATCTATCTCATCCAAGCATGAGATCAGCCCATCTATGTCCATCATGGTCCCATCACCACCATCCATCACATCATCCATGGGGCCCACACTCAAGGGATGCATAGCCTCACCTATGTCCCATCCCATCATCCCATCTATACCATCCATTCCTCCCATGATGAAGGTCCCATTCAAATCTGAAAATCCAGCCATCCCACCATTAATGGACCCATTCAAAGCTCCACCAACCACCAAGCTTAAGTCTTCATCAATGCCCCCTCTTAATGCCCCATCTACCCCATCCATTAAAGGCATCTCCCCATTATCAAAGCTCAGTTGAAGATCTGAAGTGTGGGACCCACCTTGGACAGCCCCCACAGCCCATAAATCCTCACCATCCATGGCCCAAGAAAGCACAAGGCAAGATGAGGACAAGATGATGATGAAAGAGGAGACAAAGAGAAGATTCATTGTTGGAATCGAACCTGAACGTACACAGCAGGTGGGGACAGCAGCAACAGGGACCAGAGAATGTCCGAGCACGAGCCAGCCCAGGCCGCTCAAGAGACGAGCTCTGGGCGGCCTGCCCTGGGCCGCCCGTACGGACGCGGTTCCCCTCTCTCCGCGGGATTGGCTCCAGGATTCTTGGTAGGTGAGGCTGACAGTCCACGTCAGCAGATGGCGCTCCGTGGGCCGCCCAAGGCTCCGGTCCACTCCAGATTTCGACTGAGATTGATCAAGATCATATGAAAGGTGCCCCACCGGTCCAATCATGAAGCAATGTGGCCAGAGCATGGCTGATCAAGCCAAAGAAGGGAAAAAAGTGATCAAATGGGGGCCACAAGTAATCTAAGCCATTCAAAGACTAGATCATCATGATCTAAGCCGTTGAAGGACCTACATAAACCATCAAACAACAAGATCAAAGGGGTGATTATCAAAAGAAGGGCCAGAATCCAAAGATCTAAACATCAAGTGGGCCCATAAGGCCTAATCAAGCAATCTGAACCATTCAAGTCATCACCCATGCAGCTAAGCAGTCTCAAATCATGAAGGAATGAGTCAAGAGTCAAAGCATCCAGACATCACCAAGGAATTTGGGAGAAGTCAAAGCCTGTATATTCATCCAAAAGAGCTTGATACAAAAGGGGACAAAAACAAAAGTACAAGGCCATATAAAGCAGAGCCAGCTACAAGTCACCGACATAGTCATCGTCGTCCCTCCTCGCGTCCCGCTCTCAACGATAAAGATCCATCAAAGGAGCTGTCACTGATCCTCCAGCATACCTGCGACGGCCACCTGGAACATAAAGCGAAGGAAGCAGAGGCCCCTGGCCGAACAGCAGATACCACTCGTCATAATCACGATCCGGGATCGTGAAACGAAAGCCGGGTTGGCCTACCAGAGCCTCAACTCTCTCATCAACTGGCATCCGAGCAGCTGGAAGAGGAGCAGAACAGGGGACCCGAGCCACCCCAGTGACTTGCCGAAGCAATCTCTCCCCCAGGTACCATTGGAAGGACTCAGCGTCAGAAAGCATAATACGGAGACATGAAGCATCGTATGCCTCCACGTGCTGGGGTGTGTAGTAGAGAGGGAAACTAGCGTATGGCATCCGGGCAAACTGCAACAAATGAGGTTACCACGGTCAATTACAGTACGACACGAAGGACGAAGACAAACAAGATACTTACATCCTCAACTGTCAGCCCGTCTATATCAGCACGCCAATTGTCCCCGGGAACTCGGGAGTTCCGCTGACGATTCTGTTGATGCCAGTACATGTGGCGATACTGAGAGGGTTCAATGTCATCTCGCATCCTCAGCGCAAGATGCGGAAAATGGTCATAAAAGCAGGTCTGGATAAAAGCACATTCAATGATCAGAGAGAGAAAGAAGGCAAATGGCTCCAAGGAGGATGAAAGAAGAGGTACCTCAACGACAGGCCAGAAGCCTGTGAAGGACCGGCTATGCCAACAGGTCTTGTCCAGACCTTGAAAGAGACGGGTCAGGATGGCCCCATTCCAGTTATAGGGGTGATGAAGGTCCTCGACTAAACGAAGAAATTTAGGATCAACTCTCTCATTCGCATGGCAAAAAAGAAAGGATCCAAAAGCATAAGTGATCATGGCCCGCGCCTTGTGGAGGGCCTCTCGCTCGGTGGTAGGGACGACGGAAGCAAAATTGTTGTAAAACCATCGCATCTTCACTTGATGGCCTTGGAATTCACCCTCAGGAGGGACGTCACCGACAAGCCGCAGCCAATCAGTGGAAGAGAGGGGAGCTAGAGAGCTAACTTGAGGGACAATTGCCCCATGAAACGGGAAACCTATCTGCATGTAAATATCCAAGGGGGTTATTCCCCACTCCCCACAAGGGAGCTGAAAGGTGTGGGTCTCATCCCGCCACCTCTCACAAAGGGCCGCAAGCATCATGCGGTTGGCGTCGTTATTATGGAAGCGTAGGGTGAGGAGGCCAGCAAAAGGAGTACCATCTAATACTCGCTCAAGCAAGGGCTGTGGCTCTTTCATCCAATTGTCCCAGCGATCCCTGGTACCTCGACCCTTGATAGCAGGAAGAGGTTGATGCTCCATAGCTAGGGAACACATGTGGTCCCCTCGGCGGACAATGAAAGCAGGATCATCCTCGTCAACCACTTGGTGGCCCCTGGTACCATCCGCCATGGAATCCTACAAGCTTGGCAAGGTAAGTCCCTATCCTTTACCCATTAAAATCCAAATTCTCATCCAAGAAACCCATGGGATTGGACTCACATTCAAATGCAAAATCTAAAGTCCAACTCCATGTGTCACTTAGGATATGTGTTGGGCCCATTGGAAAAAGTAAGGCCCACCTTAAAGAAGGTGGCATGGCATGCCTTAGGTAAGAAAAGTCCATCATCCAAGGACACATTTTGGACAACAAATGCACTCAAGTGCCATGAGATCAACAAAGAACAAGAATCCTACTTCACATGAGAAATTCCTTTTCAAAGTCCATATGTGGCCAAGGATTGGTCCATTTTTTATGCCAAGGCCATGGCTCTCACTTAAGATGTTTCCATCTTTTTACACATGTGCATGGACAAGTGGGGAATAGAAACGGGCCCCCAAGAGCAACCCAAATGCCTCATCTCAATGGATTGGAGAGAGCACATAGCCCACTTTGGAGAATATGAGAACCCATTCATGGGTTAACCATGGGCAACCTTATGTGCCTCATCTTGATGAAAGTTTTGACCATGAGAATACAACAAGGAGGTCTACCCACAAACATATGAATCAAAGAAGCTAAGGGTAGAAAGTTGATGCACATAGCCCACATGAAAAATCAAAGTTGAAAATGCCCATGAAAAGGCAAGTTTGGGCAACTTATGTGCACCAACTTGTTCACCAAAAAGGGAGACCATTTGAGCACAAAAGAGCATGGCTTGATGAGTCACCCAACCATCATGAAAATGGGTAAGAATGATACACGTAGCCCACTTGAAGATCAAAATCCAAAATGTCCCAAAGCATGGGGACAAAATGGGCAACTTATGGGTACCATTCCTTCTCACAAATGGAAGAAGAAATCACTCATATTTGAATGATGATGGATGATCCACCAAGCCCCCATAGAAAAGATCAAGGAGCTATGGTTGTATGGATAGCTCACTTGAGGATCATCCATTTGAGGTTGATAACATTAAAGGGAAACTCTTGAAAATCACATTCCTACCACAAAGAAAACCATTTGAACTTAGTGAGATTGTGGGAACAACTCACTCATGGGACTTGTAGATGGTCAAGTAACTCAAGTCCTCCATCCATCAAAGGAAAAAGCATGAAAGAAAAAGCCTACATGGACAAAGTGTAGTGGTGCACACATGGTCCAAAGAAATCCAAGCTCCAATGAAGGCCCAAAAGCCCATACACATAAAAAACTCCAAGGAGCCCACCACACTTTGTGCAAAGATGTACATCATAATCAAAGAAATGATGGAAGAATTGGGCCACTTGTCCATAAAGGCCCAACTAGGAAAGCTAGCCCACTTGAGATCCAAAATGAAGATTGGGCTAGCCTCCTTGGTCCATACACATGTGAAGAAAGATGGGCCCCATGAGCCCAAAACTTGAGATGGGCCCTACCATGCCCATGGGCCCAAATCTTGGAAAGAAGATGAAAAAAAAAAAAAAAAAAAAGCTCCAAAGGAAAAATGACAAGGGCAAGAAAGCATGAGGGAGCCCAAAATGAAGCATTGGGCCCATCAAATACACTAAGGGCCATGACTTCACTTTGAGCCCATTTGATACATATGAAAAGAGGCCCAACTCCCATGAAAAAGATAGAGTATTTTGCCATGCACACTTGATGACATGGCAAAATCACTCTTTACATGCACATGAAGGGAGTGTAAAAAAAAAAAATGAAAAAGTAGAGAGCTTGCAATGTCTTTCTCCAAGCACCACCATTGAAAAGGACTTGAGATCTAGAAAGTGGCCAAAAAAACACTTGGGCCCACCCTCACTCTTCTTGGAATAACTAAATGGAAAAAGAAAAGAGTCATGAGAAGAGACAATGAAAAAGGAAAAGGATAAGAAAAGAGAAAGGAAGTGGTCCATACCTTTACCACTCACCAAAGAAGGACCACCTTGCTGTCCCAAAACTTCTCTAAGGCCCACCACTTGAAAGGAGCAAACAACCACCAAAGAAGAGAGAGAGAACTTGAAAAAGAGAGAGTATGAGAGAGAGAAGAGAGAGATTGCACGTTTGAGGGGGCAAGGGTGCCCCATGTTATATAGAAAAGGAGAAGGCACCCTTTTACCCAACCCACTGAAGAGACTAGGAGGCAGAGACCGTTCGGGCGGCCCATGGGAGGCCGTCCTAGCCCCTACGTACATGAAACGACCTCCCTCTCCCTCTCCTTGGGAAGAACTCCCCCTTGGGAAGGGTGGTTGCAAGTGAATCTTTGTACCTTCATGTAAGAATGAAGTGATGGAAGAGAAGGGTGAGAAAAAGGGAAGAAATCTCACCAAAATCTCATCTCATGAGAAATGGGTGAGAAATTGGGTTGATGATGTGGAAAAATTCCAGGGAATTTTCAAGAAAAAGAAAGAAGAATTTGACTTGGTCAAACGATGATCTCAACCATCCAAAGGCGTGACCAGATGATCCGAACCGTTCCAAAGAGAATTCCCGTAGTCTCAAATCTGGATTGCTGCTCTTTTGTATATAGTTTTGGGTCCGAAGACCTTAAACTACGTCGGGATCAACGTCCCGAGAGATTTTTAATAAAAACCAACATCGATCCCAGCCGTTCAGGCCAAGATCTGATGATCTGGATCATTTCGAAAAAAAAAAAATAAATAAATAAATATGTTTGCCCCCCTTGTACAAAGTTTTTGGTCCGAAGACCTTAAACTACGTCGGGATTAACATCCCGAGAGATTTTCAATAAAAACCAGCATCAATCCCAGCCTTTCAGGACAAGATCTGATGATCTGGATCATTTCGAAAAACAAAAAATGTGTTTGCCCCCTCTTGTACATGTTTTGGGTCCGAAGACCTTAAACTACGTCGGGATCAACATCCCGAGAGATTTTCAATAAAAGCCGGCGTCGATCTTGTTTGCTCACATCAAGATCAATGACTCCGGACATTTTCAAAAATCATAAAAATATATTACCAGCCCCGCTTTTAAAGTTTTGGTCCAAAGGCCTTAAACTACGTCGGGATCGACATCCCGAGAGATTTTCAATAAAAACCGACATCAGTCTAGATTGTCCATCCGCTGACACCGGACTTATTTTCAAAAAAAAAAACATGTTTGCCTTTCTTTTGTACAGTTTCATGGTCCGAAGACCTTAAACTACACTGGGATTAACTTCTCGGGGGACCTTTCTTGCTTTCAACTAAAAACCGGCATCGGCCTCGACCGTTGGGATCATGGTTCGATAACCCGGATCATTTCAAAAATACCAAAAATATTTTAAAGCTTTCCATAAAAACCAGTATCAATCTTGATCACCCGAGTTGAAATCTGGAACCTTTTCAAAAAAAATAAAATATATATATATATATATATATATATATATAGATACTATATAAAATAAAAAAAAATTTCACCACTAGTTTCAAACGCACCAATTTATCCACAGCGGTCCGAAGACCTTAAACTACACTGGGATTAACTTCTCGGGGGCTTTCTTTCCTAACCTGTTCCAGGCATGGCTGACACTTGATCGTACGGGTGTCTGGAATCTCTTAAACAGGTAAGGGCTGTGGCGGGCAGAACTCCGCAATCCTGTTCGTGTTGAACGCACCGTGATAGACAACCTTGATTTGGAAGTCGCTGTTGAAGCTGACGGATGTTCCCTGTTCCTAGAACTCATGAAGGGGATTAAGGCTGTTGGGAGGTGGAGCTCACCCTCACGGAATTGTGAGCAACGTAAGACCCCAAACTGGATTGACTAAGGGAATGTGAGGATGTGGCTCATTTTGTGGCCGAAGGAGTCCGTCGGACGATACGTGGTCTATGTGCATTGCACATGAGGAACAGGCAGCTTTGTGGGTGTGTTGACTGAAAACCCTCAAAATCCCCTCATCCGAAGATGTAAAACTACGGCACTTAACTGTGTGAGACTCGTCTTGCTCGCTGACGTAAAATGGATCGGGTGCCTTACCAGCAGTAGAAGCTGGAAGTGGATGGAAATTCCACATATTTTCTCTGCATTTCAGAAAAATCACAAAATACAAAAACATTGCAAAATCACCTCTTCAAAAATCACAAAAAATATTTTCCTTGCTTTCAATCAGAATATTGTCAAAAATCACAAAAAATATTTCCATCGCTTTCAAATCAAATATCTGCAAAAATCACAAAAATATTTCCCTTGCTTTCAATCAGAATATTGTCAAAAACCACAAAAAATATTTTCATCGCTTTCAAATCAAAATATTTTCAAAAACCACAAAAATATTTCTCTTGCTTTCAATCAAAATATTGTCAAAAATCACAAAAAATATTCCTCTTGCTTTCGAAGAAAATATCCTCAAAGATACAAAAATATTTACTGTGTTTTCAATAAACCAATCTGTACCCTCTCAGGTAAAGATTCGGACCACATATTTACAAAAATCACAAAAATTAGCCCCAGCACTACACTTCAGGAGTCTTGAACTCCACTCTCTTCACAGTATGGGATGACGGATCCAATCGCCTGCAAATTGGAATCTTGACCAAAACGGGCAACCGAACACCATCTCAATCACATGTATGCCCAGAAGAACATCTTGAAGTCGAATGATATCCTCGTACATTCTCATTAGCAAAGAAACAGCATCTTGGGACGATGGACCTGATCGACCACGGGTCGGGATCTTGACCAACCCGCTGTCCAAACCTCCGTATCAAAAAGAAAAATCCCCAAGGGAGTACAACCCTGCAAGCAATAAGCTCAAAATTCTCTGCATCTCCAGCAAAAGCAAAATCATCAAACGAGAAGAGAATGAGCCAAGCCATGCATTCATCATGCATCTCCATGCATCAGCATCCATCGCATCAATCATCATGTTTACCTGCTTTCAAAATAAAAGCCGGTTAGCCAAAGGCCCCACAGGCATCCCTAGTGGAGGCATGTGCAAACCAGATTTCCATTTCAAAAAGACAAAAAATGTTTCTATTTGTAAATAAAAACCCCACGGAGTATCACTCCCTAGAGTGGGTATCTTTTCAAAAACCCAAAAATACTTTTCCAGTAGAGCGTTCTGCCTCCAAAACACCAGGAGATCTTCCATATCTCTGGGTAGGAGCCGACGCAAAAATCAAATAAGATCCGATGTCTCACGGTTTCCCCGGAGACCATCAGATCCAATGCACTCAAAGTACGGTCGAACTGAACTCCAGTGTCAGTGCGGTCGTACCACATGCCAAGATACAAAAAGGTGAAAGCCAAAAGGCTCGGTCAAAGAAACCATTTGAACAGGTGGAAACGATGAATTGTAACCCAAGTATCAAAATCAGCAGATTGGGTGGAAAGAGTTCACCCGCACATACCTAGGCGTGGATGCCTGAAGTACCTTGACTGAGTCCAAGTCAGCGTAGTAGAATCCCGTAAGACTATCTGACGCAGGGCCTCTAACCACTTTGACAGTCAAGCGAAACAAGTACTCCTGGAGTGATCTGGGAAAACATCAAACATCACACAATCAGTCTCAGGGTCAGTATCCTCGTAAGACTAACGGACGCAGAGGCTCTGCTGTACCTTTCCGATGTTAGTACCGATCGGGAATGGAAGGGTTGCGATTGGGTACCCAGGTTGCAGCGCATGCAGGGACAATCGCAACGTTTTCTCCAAACTCTCGCGGTATGTGTGAGTTATCAATTTCCAGACAATCAACTGACTCAGATACAAAGGATAACAAAGATTCCAGACCATAATCAAGGAAAGAATGAATTGCAAACCAAGCATCAAAACCAGCAGATCGGGTGGAAAAGTCCACCCGCACATACCTAGGCGTGGATGCCTGAAGTACCTTGACTGAGTCCAAGTCGGCGTAGTAGAATCCCGTAAGACTATCTGACGCAGGGCGTCTAACCACTTTGACAGTCAAGCGAAACAAGTACTCCTGGAGTGATCTGGGAAAACATCAAACATCACAATCAGTCTCAGGGTCAGTAACCTCGTAAGACTGTCGACGCAGAGGCTCTGCTGTACCTTTCCGATGTTAGTACCGGTCGGGAATGGAAGGGTTGCGATTGGGTACCCAGGTTGCAGCGCATGCAGGGACAATCGCAACGTTTTCTCCAAACTCCCGCGGTATGTGCGAGTGAGCGATCTCCAAACGATCAACTGGCACAGATGCAAAGGCAAGCAAAGATTTTAGAACATGATCCATGAATGACCGGGTCAGAAGTGGGATGTCCACTCGCTTTGGCATTCGGTTGCACGCAACCTCTGCCAAAGAGGGGCATCTGTAGACACCCCACCTTCGGCTACACTGTTGGTAGAGATAGCTGGTTGAACGGAGGACCATACCCCCAAATCCCAAGTCCAAACTCAGCCAAACTCACCCTTGTAAGCCCCATTCCATAGCCCAGTTCAAGCCTGAACCCAGTCAACCCAGTCCTAAAAACCACCCTGAAAAACCCCCCATAAAAAAGGCCAGTCAAAAAATCCCAAAAAAAAGTCAAACTCACTGAGTCAACTCGCTGAGTTAACCCGCTGAGTCAACCCGTCGAGTCAAAACACCGAGTCAACCCGTCGAGTCAACCCGTCGAGTCAAACCACCGAGTCGACCCGCTGAGTCAACTCACTGAGTCGACCAGCGAGTCCAACAGCAGCCCCGAGGGAGCGACCGTACTCGCTGGAAACCGAGGAGCGGCCGTACGGGCGGCCCATGGCAGGCCGCCCGGAAAAAATTACGAGAGTGCCCCTCTCTGCTGCTATAAATACCCCCCTCCCCTTTTCATTTCAACAAGTCCTTCAAGTCCAGCCAGTCCGGGTGCGGTCCGAGTCCTCATCCACCCCTTAGCCCATTTTTCCACCAAGGAGAGCCCGAGTGAGGAGAGTCTAACCCAGGTCCAGCCCAGCCTGACCACTGGTCCAAGCCTCCCAAGCCATCCAAGTCTTGATCCAACCACTCGAAGCCAACCCTTGCGAAACCTCCGTCCACCCAGCTACTCTTTTCCAGCATCATCTCATTTGCATCTAGCATAAGTGCAACATTTACTTTTCTTCCAACCCCCCTGCTTCACTACAAGCACCCTGATTACTCAAACACACATGCATATGTCTTTATATTAAGCACCTGTCAGTTCGAGCGTATGTTCTGGGCTTGCCCGTTGATGGAACCTGCCCATCAGAAACTCTTACTGTTCAGACCTGCATTCATGCTTCACCATAAAACACCTTGATCATTCAAGCACACTGGATACGTCTTACATTAAGCACCTGTCAGTTCGAGCGTACGCTCTGGGCTTGCCCGTTGTTGGAACCTGCCCATCAGAAACTCTTACTGTTCAGACCCGCATTCATGCATCATGTCATCCATGAGAATATACGAGGATTAAACTAGACTTTCAAATATTCGATCGATTCTGTGAAGTAGAGACCGTACTTTGGTACGGGCAGTGTGTGGGGTGCTTAACCTCTTCCCACCCTGTAACCGTGATCCCTTACCTTGAATCTCTAACCGCAGATCAACAGGAGTCATTTTAGAGGAAGGAATCTTCGGATTCCCTTCTCTAACGTTTCTACAGGGTCTAGCCGACTGTAGATTCGAAGTAATTGGCTAGTGGCGACTCTGGTCTTATATAAACACATTTAAACATATCCAGCTTAACACGACCACCAAACGAAGTCCTCGAGAACGAGGCAAGCCAGTGGCACAAACGGCGATTTCGCACTCACGCATCTTCATCTCCTTCTTTTCCGAAAGGAAAGGGAAAGGGAGAAGAACGTCGTGTGGGAGCGCGAAAAATCGGCGAGGGTTCACAGAATATGTGGGGTGTCTACACCGTGCAATCATCTTCCCTTAAAGGGAATCCCCACCACTCGAAGCCAACCCTTAAAGTCAACCACTCCGAAGGTGGGGTGTCTACACCTAGATAATTTATGAATCCAATTTATGTCCAAACAATGCCTCACTTCGGCTAAGGACACAAAAATGCATAGTGACCTTGTTACTGACGATTTGATTGGGTCACATGCTGATGTTCTAGATGAAGATGAGGCCCACTCAACCAAAAAAACTTTCAAACATGCTTTGGGTGGGGCTCTATCTGACAAGGGCATGTGACCAAATCAAATCCCGCAGCGTCCGGGTCACCGTGCAATCATCTTCCCTAGGAAAGTACTCTGTGGCCCACCTACATCCTAGGAAGCCCTTTGACAAACCCTCCACCACAAAGAGTCTTCCACATAGGACCGGCCTACGCCCTTCTGGCCCACTGTCACTGGACTCCGTTGTGCAATCGCTACCATTCTTTAAGTGGTAGTGACTCATTAACCATGCATGTAGATACACATATCTAAGGATGCCCAAATCAAGGATCTTTTGTTGATGTACAATAGCTCAATAATCCTGTCTTAGATGATCTTAACCCATATAATCCTGTCCGCTAGATCATGATCAATTTAATGGTTATGTGCCATCCACAATAAGCAGCACTATCTGGACGGCCTGGATTGACATACATTTTAATGCCACGTGTACGGTGGAAACTCATCGCCACTTAAAGAACGGTGATAAACGCACACCGTAGTCTTTTATGGAAAGCCACACAGAGCAGCAGCTTTTCGATTCTGAAAAGTGGGACCTTTGGTTTAATAATCGCCGTCCATAGGTGGGCCATGCCCAAAAATCTTCTAGATAGAACAATCTTGACCTTTATATTTGTGATCTAACCGTTAAGAGGACAAAACTGTCAACAATCAATCGGAAGTGGTCCTTTATTAGTCTCTGAAATAATCTCATCTGTCCATTTTTTTGGAATGGTCCATCTAATTAGCTAAAAAACAGATCAATGGTTTGGATTTTCAAAACATGGGACCCATTTATCATAATTGAAGATCGGTATGTATTGTGTAAATACGCCGGTGGTGTATGGTACAATTCCTTAGCGAAGAATAACAAAATGATGCTCGCGCGAGGATATCTATAGTAAAATCAGCTTTTAAATTAGTCGAATTGACGCCCATGGTCCAGTGATCCAGACCATTGATTTGATGGATCCTTCATTTAGATGACGAAGATTTAAATACTGACTGATTTATGGATCATATCCATCAATCATGGATCTTTTCTTTATTTCTCTTATTAATCGTTTACTTGCATACGACCAATCACAGAGATAAGATAGACCTATGGAGAAGATTTTTTGTTTGTGGTCCATCCACATTGGAACCCAATATTCCAACGGTTTGGACCACTAAAACGATGGGCCCCACTTGTAAAAACTCAAAATCAGAGTATAGTGTGTATATTCTCCGATCGATGACGATATAATTCCTTACTCAAGTGTACCAACGCAAGTATCTCTCGATCGCTTGAGATTTACAAAAGGCATCGCAGTTAAAATTTGAAAATGGAAATTTACACAAGATCTTGACCGTTCATAAAATAGATAAACATAAGAAAAATACTTAATACAGAAAAAAATCCATTCCATTAATAAATAAATAAAAAACCAAAATTACATGGACGCTGAAAAACTAACTGTTACTAATCGAAGATCAAATTCAAATCTTGAGTGGACCACACTGACGTATTTTCTACGGTATTCTTACCTTCTAAAATAACTGATCAATGGTTAAAACAACGTACGTGTTTGGAATGCCTGCACTGTATCACACGCGCGCGAATACTCTTGGAAATCGTATTTTGGTGCTTTTCACCGACCGATATATATTCCGTAGGCGCTCGATAAGGAGGAGATGGTGGGCCACAGGGATCTGACGTGGCACGTGATGAGGACGGGAATCCCCGACCACAAGCATCTGATGACGACTACCCTCCCCCGCCACAGTAATTATTTGATACGTGGCTTCTATCTTTTTACAGTCTACACGTGTCTTCAATTCTAACACCTGAGGCCGATGATCCGTTAATCCAGACCGTTGATCATAGACCACAGCCATTGATGGTGAATCCCCAACAATTCTCTGAACGAAAGATACTAAAGAGCAAATATCAATACCTATTTCGGTTGATTATGGGTGGATCTTTCTTTTGGCCACATGATCTGAAGGCTGGTATCGTACTTTCTAATAGATGATTGATAGACTACCTATCAACGGCTGAGAAAAAAGACCAACCGTCTAGATTACCGAACTGTGGGGTCCACTTGTCAGAACTGAAAAATGCTATGGTATAATTCATCTTCCCGCCACCTTCTCTATTGAGAAAAATAGAGCAAGCTTCCGGACAAATATTCTTCCATAATTACAAACGTACCGGAATCGTTGGCTGGTGCTTCTGGGACTGTAGGGCCCACCGTAATCTATGGGTTTTTTTATATCCACGCAATCCATCCGTTTTGCCAGCTCATTTGAGGGCATGGTACCAAAAATGGAGCAAATTCAAATCTCAGGTGGACCACACCACATCACTTCTTGGTCACCACAGAAGTTTTGGATCAAGCTGATGTTTGTGTTTTCCCTTTTCTCCATGTCTATGTCACCTTATCAACAGGTCGGATATAAAATACATACATCACGGTGGGCCGTACAGTCCTGGAAGCCACGGCGGCCGATACCTAACTGTGGGGCCCACCTTGATGTATATGCCTTACATCCACATCCTCCATATGCTTTCACAGCTTATTTTAGGGCATGATTCAAAAAATGAAGCATATCCAAATTCAGGTGTAAGTTCCCATGTGGTGTGAGTGTGTGAAATAAAAGGCATATCTAAATTCAGGTGAACCATATACCTAGGAATCCGAAACAATGGTGATTGATTGTTAAAAACTTCCTATGGGCCACAAAAGTTTTGGATCAAGCTTATATTTGTGTGGTCTCTTCATTCAAGTCCAACAGGTTGAATGGCAAATAAACATTTCGGTGGGCCCTGAGAAGTTTTTAATGGTGGATATTCAATCACCATTGTTTCCTGTGGTGTGGTCCACTTGAGGTTTGGACGTACTTCAATTTTATTTTTTTTTCCTTTTTTGTGTGTGTTATCATTGCCCTAAAATGAGCTGTTAAAATGGATGAACGGCATGGATGTAAGGTACATATATTGCAGTGGGCCCCACAATCAGGGATCCACCCGATGCCACGTCCCTAGCTACAACATTAGCTCCCGCCACGATGATAACATTGCGGGCCTGTTTGGAGCCGGGATTAAATTGTATGAAATTGCATGAGATGGAATTAACATATTATTACATAATAATTATTTGTTTGGAAATATTATAGTATTTTTACTGTCCAATCTCATGCTTAGGGCCAAATTCTTCTTTAGGAAAAACATTGTATCAAGTTGAACTGAGGCCGGTCACCCATATGCATATGTAACTCAAATGTCACACGGATGTACAGTGTGGATAGCATCAATGTGGGCTAGATGTAGTGGATTTGGAAATCCATTAGAAATCATACAGTATCCACTGTAGATACAGGATGACATGATACCTAGGGCTGTCAACGGGTCGGATACGGGCCGGATCAGTGATGATCCGAATCCGACCCGATTAAGAATATATCCGACCTGAATCCGACTCGAATCCGATTCGGATCACAAGTATATGATCCGAACCCGACCCGATTAAATTTTTCGAAATCCGTTTCCGATCCGATTATGATCCGACCCGATATCCGACCGGATATCCGAGAGAGGAGAGAGAGAAAGAGAGAGAGAGAAAGAGATTCTCATATGTTTTTATTTTATTTTATTTATTTATTTATTTGTTTATCGGGTCGGATCGTTAACGGGCCGGATCAAGGTTGATCCGAATCCGACCCGAATATTAAACGGATCATATTTGGATATCCGTATCCGACCCGATTATCCGATTATTGATCCGAATCCGATTAAATCGGATCGGATACGGATCTTGATCCGTGCCATTGACAGCCCTAATGATACCTGGATTAATCCAGTCCTTTCTATTGTCCCTGTACGGTAGATGACATTTGCACAAGTGCAGTTCTATACCGCCTAATCTCACATTCCAAAGAGCCCCCAATCTCTTCAATGTTCCCCTGCATATGTGCAGGGTGTTAATGGGCTGGGTTAGGGCAGGCTAAGCTCTGTTCATATCCAGCCAGCCTCTCTCAACTTATGCCCAAACTCGGCTTGGACCCGTGACGGGCCACAATAATCTAACCCAAGCTCGGCCCCAGCTCGAGCCCAAGCTCGGCCCAAGATACAAATGCAGGATCCAGCCCAAACCCGACCCCAGCTTGAGCTCGAGCCCAAGCCTAGCCTTTCACATAAAGAAAGAAATTATCCTTTAATACGGCACTTTTCTATATATGAAAAAAAAATCATCAACACTTTAGAGAACAAAAAGAATTTTAGGAGGGAGATGGATTTTTAGGAAAAATTTGTGTAAAATTTAAATTTTGAAAGGAGGAAAAATATTTTAATTTTAATTTTAAATTCTAAATTAAAAAATATATTTGGGTCGGGCCAGGTTGTTCAGCTTTTGAACAGCCTAGTCCGAGTTCGGCCAGTTTGAAAAATGGGCTTGTACTTTAGGCCCAAACTTGACCCGCGAGCCTGATACTCTACTCCAAGCCCGACCTAATGCAGACCAGGCCTGAAAGTCGTTTGGCTAACCTGGTCCATTGACAGCATTACCCATATGTTTACACCTATTTTTAGCACCTTAATTTGGACCAATAAAAAACCTCCATATGTTAACACTACATGGTTGTAATTGGTGTCATACCTACTCTCATCTGAGAGTATTTTTTCATTTGATCTTTTGCATTTGGTTAAATGAGAAGGCATAAACCCTTAAGTCGGCCTTTAGTAGAACAAATCAGCATATGCCATATGGCCATGTTTATCGTGCTCATTAATGAAGCAACATGTTCGGCGTGTCTATAAGAGACCCGCAGAGATAACAGATCTAATCACGAATCTGGCCATGATATTCTCGTTGAGGCCCTTTCTCACAGTCATTCCAAAATGGGAGATCTTCTTAGAGAGTAGAGATGTTCAGATAAGTTGTAGCGTTCAATAAGATTTTGAAGATCCGCATATCGAACTGATGTCCAAGCGAACCCAGCCTTGGATCAGACCTAAATCTGACGAAATAGACACATTGGCTTGATTACACTCCTCTCGTTGCACATCAATTGGAATTAGAGAATAGGAGGGGTCAATAGTGGATCTGTATTGGGTGCTAGACCCCTCCAATACTCCAAACCATCACCTTACGGATGGTAAAGGTAGGGGAGGTTTAATCCAAATCGTCCAAAGCCTCGAAGTGGAGAAAGTGAGCCACCAGGAGAGCCAATCTAACACTTGGATTAGTTCTTAAGGTCTTCGTATCTAGATAAACTTTGGTGGTCCTAAGTCTGATCTGTGTAATGGGTCACAAACGTCTCTATAATACCACGAGAAGAAGATTTGGAAAATCAGTGAGTGTGGGTCTAGCTGGAGTCATTTCTTTATAATGCATGCTAATAGTCGCAAATTAATTTGGGAGATACCCTTATCCAAAGCTACAGGTGAGAGTGAAGGATCCAAGATCAGTAAGGAAACCCCAATAAGCCTCGATAATCTATAAAAGGGGTAATCAAAGAGCTCGAGGCTCTACACGAAACACAACAATCTATCTCTTAGATTTTATTTACCTTTCAATTTATCTTTCTTTGCATAGCTTAGCCTAGCCTAATTTTTACATTATTATTGCCTAGCGGCTCTCGCTACAGTACATTAGGAGTAGAAGTAAATTTTTGCAATCTTAAGTTGTAGGATAATAATCTTTTAAGTTTTAATTTGGTTGATCACACCCACCTCGATTGTCTGTTCTAATGGACGCACCAGGTATTTATCCTTCTTTTCCATTTTCTCGTTTATTATTATTTGGTTGTCTCATAACTTGACAATTGTAAGAAGCATCATTTACAAATATTAATGAAATTGACAACCTTTGCCTTTTTTAATTTGCTTGTGTATGCTTGTTCTTTTGAAAAATATTGAACTGAGAGTGTTATTGAAGAATAAGTCCTTAAATCTATAGACTCATGTCTATTATCATAAGGCAAAAAGAATCCATTCAGTAGAGCTAACCTCTACCCTTTCATAAATTGCTTGAATGAAAGTACAAACATTGGTGGTTTAGAGGACATGGATCTTTGGATCCCAATCTCTAATATGATTAACTTAACGTGGGGAACAACAGCGGTTCAGTCGAACTCTTAGTTAAGTAGACTCTAGCACCCGATGCAATCATACCCACACATGTAAAGCGAACATTGGCCCTCAATCACCTGAGTGACCCAATGTGATTGAATTGGTAGCAACATAAAACCCACTCAGTCCATAAGATGAAAACTATTATGTTAAACGTACATTCAAGAGAGCAGTGCAATAAAATACTCATATGAGCCTCTCTGAGTTTCGAATCAGTTTTAATTTTGCATATTAGTTTCAAAATGGTGAGTCAAATTTGATGAACGGTTTTGATGAAAGATACACAGCATGGTGGCTAAACAAAGAAAACCTATGATTGACGTTCCATCCCTATTGTTCCCTGTGGTGTGGCCCACCTCAGTTGTGAATCTGATTGATTTCCCCCCAGGGCCTAGAATCGACGAGCGCACCTGATGGACGGAGTGGATCGATTTCACATATATATACCACATGGTGAGGTCAAGATCTTGAGTGTTTTACACGGCATCTAAAAAAGTGGTGTACCGTATTTCGGTGCATTGCAAACATACCCCTCTAATGACTTAGTGGCAGTTCAGCAAATTACTTCATTTTTACGGACCTTTTAAAGATTTTTCTTTTAGCTTAATCGACGTAGAAATTTCATGCAAAAACTGGAAAAAAAGGGTCGCGCCGTGCGCGAGTGTGACCCTCCTCCACTACCGAGACCGACCTTTCCTTTTGAAAGAGATTTCCGGTTCGTCTGGATGAACCGGCCTCCGTTCATTTGCAATATCCCACAGCACACATGGAGAATCAAGACCATCCATGAGGTGGGTCCCACTTCAGATATATCCCACCGTACAACACCGTACCTAATTGGAAGACACCAACTTTCTCATCAATCGTTTTTTCCAAGTCCATCAGCGTGTGTGGCCCCATGAGGCCCACGTGCATGGGTCATGACATGGTTAGAACCGTCCATCCTGTGGGCACTTTTTTGAATAACCTATGGTCCAATAATCACGTTGAGATGATGAATCTTAACTTTGATTTGTTTGTTGAATATAAGCCCTTGAATATCTTTTCAATTTTTTACTGTAGCTGGACTAGGGCAGCATCCAAAGCATAGACGGTTCAGATCATGGCATGGTTTTACTTGTGTTGCCCAATGAGGTGGCTCATCCTGATGATACTAACACCTAAGTGGCCACATCATAAACTTTTCCCATTTGAATGTGAACTAATGCTCTCATAGATCGAACCGCTAGGATTGCTTGATCACAATAGTTCCTCTGTCATAGTTGGTCCGCATTCTGGTACACAAGATCGACGATCTAGATTCACCATAGCCTAACCACAAGTACAATGGAAAGTAGCGATGGACCAAGACTACTGGTACATCTCGATGAACCAAATGTTTGCCCCTTCATTAAAAAATTTAAAATTTTATTTTATTTATATTTATATTTTTCATGTTAGGGTTTCCATGGCCTCTCAAGCAGACCTACTTTAATCTTTTTATTTCATTTTTTTGGGTTTTCCTATCTCTCCACTATCCATGCATGAGGAGCCACTCACCTCTTTTCCCCTACCACTGCAGCTTACCATAACAAAGAAGCTTACAGGCTAAGGAACTTCAAAATATTAGAGGAGGAAAAGCTCCTCCTTTAACATCTTTCTTTCTCTCTCTCCCCCTCTCTGCAACTCTTGTGTGAATTTCCTTCAAAACCCATAAAGCTTTACAAAAGAAAAGGAAGAAAATCATGGTTTTTTCATCTGTTCCTGTCTATCTAGATCCACCCAACTGGCAACATGTATGTTTTTCTTCCATCTTTTCTCTATTTTTCCCATAGCTTCTTCATCAAAAAAGCTAAATGAAGGAAAAATATTCCTATCCTTTTGCTAGCTTTTCTTGAATATACCATGGATTTGATTTTTTTTTTCTGTCTTTTTCTTTTCTATTTTACAGCAGCAAAATCATCAACAAGGGAGCAGTAGTGAGAATCCCCAGCTCCAACCGATGGCTGGGCCGCAGGCGGCAGCTGGAGGCAGCGGTGTGCCCGGCTCGATTAGGCCAGGTTCGATGGCAGAGCGGGCCCGCATGGCTAAGCTCCCACAGCCGGAGGCAGCGCTGAAATGTCCACGGTGCGAATCGACAAACACCAAGTTCTGTTACTTCAACAACTACAGCCTCACGCAGCCGCGCCATTTCTGTAAGACCTGTCGGAGGTACTGGACGAGAGGGGGAGCACTGAGAAATGTTCCGGTGGGCGGAGGCTGCCGTAGGAACAAGAGAAGCAAAGGAAGCAGTTCGAAATCTCCGGTCTCCTCCGACCGCCAGTCGGGTTCCTCTTCTGCAGGTGCAATTCCTTCTAACAGTACCACCATGGATATGATGAGCCATATCCCGCCACCTCCGCAGCTGCAATTGCCTAATTTCATGAGTTCTCTAAACCACCTTTCTGAATACAAGGTGCCTGATATCGGACTGAATTTCGGTGAAATCCAGCCGACAGCAGCAGTAACAGCCAGTGGTGGAATGGACATGGATTTTCGTATGGGTGGAAATTCAAGCAGCACAGTTTTATCGGCAGGACTGACTGAGCAGTGGCGAATGCAACAAATGCAACAAATGCAGCAATTCCCTTTCATGACTGGCTTGGAACCACCACCAGGGCTGTATCCATTTGAAGGTGAGGGGACTGAGCCATCTTATGGAGGTGGGGTTGGTCAGATTCGATCAAAGCCATCTGGGTCAGGTATTAGTCAGCTGGCTTCTGTGAAAATGGAAGATAATCAAGGGCTGAATTTATCAAGGCAGTTTTTGGGTATTCCAGGAAGTGAGCAGTTTTGGGGTGGGAGTGCATGGACAGATCTTTCTGGTTTTAATTCTTCTTCCACAGGCCATCTTTTGTAATTCCGTTCTTTTGGTCGCTGTAATGTAACACTTGAAGCTCCATTTTTAGTACAGCTTCAATGGAAGGGAATCAATGGGAAGGAAGTGAATCCTTCCGACCAGCTTAAAATTGCAAGAAAGTTTCAATTGAAGAGTCTAAGATGGTGAAATTGCAACAGAAGATCCCACCTCTTCAAGATCTAGAAATGGTAGGCTTCTTGTTTTGATTTATTTGATATGGGTTTTTTTTTTTTCTTTTATTTATAGCATGTTTAGGGAAAAGGGTGAATGAGTTGATGGAGTTTGATATCTGACTTGAAAGGGCTAATTGTTAGAAATGGTAGAAAGCACTGTATTGAGTGATTTATGTTCATGTTTATGTATGAATTTCTCACATATCCTTTAGAAACAGTGGCATATACTTTGCATTTCTTTGCAAAGATCACATAGAGGAGAGCCTAATGACTACAATTACTAAATTCCGCCCCCATTTGTGATTTTGAATTTTGTATTATTTTTGTTCTTAGTAGAATTTCTGAAAATCATGAAATGGCATTCTTCAGCAGTTTATTGAAAAGAAAGAGAGTATCCTCACATGATTTTTTGAAATTCTGATATAGAAATAGAAATTCCAGGAGTTGCAAATTATTTTACTTGTGGCATGAGCCAAACGCGGGCCAAAGAATCGATGATGATTAATTGAATTGTCTCACATTCGGGTGGAGAACCAGAAGCAAGATCTACATTGTGGAAGTATGATTTTTTATTTTTTGGCTAAAATAGATAAGAGTTCTTTTGAATTTTGTGGGATACCTAGCCTTTGAAAGCAGACGAGTATGGAATGAGGGGATGGTGTAGTTGTAGGGCTTTGGCTTCTCTGTGCTGTTGAAGGAGAACCTACTCTCTCTCTCTCTCTCTCTCTCTCTCTCTCTCTCTCTCTCAAAGGCTATCCTGAAAGACAATGGTGAATGCCACTAGAAACTGAATTTTTCTAAGAATGTATGGATAATGCCACTAAAATGGCTGTCTAAACAGATGAGAGAGAGAGAGAGAGAGAGAGAGAGAGAGAGAGAGAGAGAGAGAGAGAGAGAGAGAGAGAGTTAAAACTGTAAGTTGATAAGGGAAATAAGAAACCAAAAATCATCAACTAGGAAAGGGGATTGGTAGCAGTTAAATTAGTTAAAGAGACTTATAACTTCTTTCCTTCTATTAAGAGTTTCCTTCTTGCAACTGAAGGATATGGTGGAATTCTATCTTTGAAAGGAGATGTTTTGTTTCTTCTCATTTGTTTAGTTCTTCAATTGTTTTCTTTTCTCAATTTTAACAATATTTATCTATTTATTCTTTGGTTTTGTTAATATTCACCATGGTGGTGAAGCCTGTTAACATTCACAGGAATTAACTCATCCACAAATGTGCTCATTGATCATGGCCGTCCAATATAATGTCCAGCATCTTGGATAGGCCACTGATAAAAAAAAAAAAACCCAAATGTTTTGAATGGTTTGAACCATGAAAAGAATAGCCTACAATGTGGGTCCATCCAACGGTCAATAAAATTTCAGTCTAAAAGGTTTTGAGAAAGTGAGCTATTTGTAGCCGACCAAGAGGTGGCCCCTCTGATCTGAATTTGGGGCCATGGCCTATCCAAGAGGTGGCAGTTTTAGTGGATCGTACGGCTCAGATCAAGAAGTACATTCACTAATGTGGATCAACAGGTGCAGTAATAGATATGAGCGGCCCATGACAGCCGGTGATGTTCAAGATACTTCACCAAGAAGGTAAATGAAGGTTGGAAAAACTCTTTATTTGTTGTGCTCAGTGTGAGAAAGAGCTTAGGATTTGAAGATAGGAAGTAAGTAAGAGTTCGGAGGAGTAGAGAAAAATTTTGCTACACCCACGAGTTAGCTACGCCGGGTGTAGCAATGACCCACCATGATGCGTATGTTGTATCCATGCCGTCCATCCATTTGGTGAGATCATTTTAGGGCATATCACCAAAAATGAAGCAGATCCAAAGCTCGAGTGGACCCAGCACAGAAAGTAGTGGGGATTAAACGGCAACCATTAAAAACTTATTGGGGGCCACTTGAGCTTCGTTTCTGCCTCGTTTTTGGTTTCATGCTATAAAATGATCTCGCAAAATGGATAGACGGCGTGGATACAACACATACATCATGTTGTCGTCATTTCTACACCCGGTGTAGCTAACTCGTGGGGTAGCAAAATTTTTCTCGGTGGAGTAGCTTAGGTTTGTATGCATGCATGTATGTAAACAAGGGTGGCGTCCTGCTCATCCACACACCCGCACATGTCCAAACATAGAGCGAGTGTGCAAAATCTGAGCTTTCCATCTGGTTGGAACTATTAATTCGTTTTTTTTTTAAACTCAAATATTGTATAGTTTTAATGTTCAGGTGGGCCACAATACATAAATTAAATTGATAGTTAAAAGCTTTATTTCCAGCCATCCATTTGTTTTAATGTTGTAGCCAACCAAAGGTTTAATGACATTATCTTTAGGCAAGAAGATCTAAACAGAGTAGCCCCCTGATGAAAAGCTTAGATGGCAAAGACATGCATGTTAGAATTGGACACATGTGCTTGCATGTGGGTATGCAGTATTCTCACTCATGTTTGAAATTATCAAAGCTTTGTACATGCATGTGGGTAAGAACTTACATTATTGTGGACCTTTCAGAGTCCCATCATAAATTTGATGAAAATCTAACCCATCATCTATTGTGGCCTTAGGCCAAGAGACCAAAAATTAGCTTGATCCATAACTCAGAGTGGACTACACCATAGGAAACACTTGAGAAGGAATGCCCACTGTAGGTTTTAGCATATTGCCCATTATATTATTTATATGCCATCCAACTCATTCATTTTGTGCAGCCCACATGAATAAAGGGCCAGCCCAAAAAATTGAGCCGTTCCAAAGCCAAAACTTAGCGACTGCGACAGTGATTTAGAGGTTTTATATCGGAAAAGTGTGACCCACTTGAGTTTTAAGTATGGTTACTTATAGGGCATTCCATTTTCATGACGGGTGCGTTTAATGTTTTACATTGGAATAGTGTAGCCTACCTGAGTTTTAGATATGACTGTTTTTAGGGCATCTCATTTTCATGATGGCCACATCTGGTGTATAATTTAGATGTTTGACACACATCAGGTGGGACCCACTTCAAGCATGGTCGACTCTATGAAATCAATCCCTACCTATATGTATGTCAAAGTACATAATATACATATATACATATATAGATATAATATACATATATACGTCACATATATAGATGTAAATATATACATATATACATGCAGGGAGAGATTTCTTGGCTCCCTAAAAACGCCAAAACAACACTCAAATCCATGCAACCAAGAAACTGGGATTTGATGAAACCGTTAAAGAATAACATAAGACCACAGAGTCAAAAGAATAAGAACAAATCAAAGACCACAGAGTCAATGAATTAGACCATCTGCCGCTTGCACTTTGCCTCTCTTTCACACCTCATACTCCCTCTTCACATTCTTCTCTCTGTCCTTCTATTTAAACCCATCTCTGGTTTATTTTCATACACCCATTTTTCATGTTTGGGATTAAAATAGTTCACATGCATCACTTCAATTCCAAAAATGAGAAGTGAGTGTCTGAAAATCAATAGAGATGGATGTATATATCAAATCCTCAAACAAAAAAATCTCAATATTTTAAAATATTTTATCAATCTCGAAGAGAATCTCGTTTTGTATTTGCTTTTGCTAAGACCAAGGACTGAGTGAGAGAGAGAGTAAAGCTAGGAAGCAAAAAAGCATTCCTCATGGTTCGTTTCTGTGGGTATAGAGACCGTATCTGAGTACTTAAAAAACACAAACAGCAAGAGATCTGGAAACAATTTCAAGGGAAATAGAGGGGGAGGATTTTTAATGGTACTCTGAAAGAGTACAGTGAATCATACTCGTGAGTGCATTTACAAGCTTCTGGAGTGTCCAAATTGTGGGACCCATTGTATATGGTGGCTGAATAATCACATAGTCGGAGAACTGCGACTGAGATGGTGGACATACGCATGTTAGATTTGGACCATTGACTTCTTCTTCTTTTTTAACCGTCCGTTTGATGGACAACATCGGATGGTTAGGATCATCTGATTAGTGTGATAAGTTTGATGGCCTCCATTTATATCGACCAGCGCAGTTTTTAACGGTGTGGATCAGTTAATTTTATGGTGTATGGTAGAAGCTTGCATGGCATGGACCCAACATATGAAGCTCGATCCTAACCATCCAAATGCAGATGGCCTCAAAAGTAGATTGGTTGGACAATTGTCACGTCCGTTTGATAAGATTCTGGCAGTTTGGATAGACATGCATATATGCACTTGTACAGTAACTCTTTGTAATCTCGCAGAGTATCAAGTAATTCCTCATGACTCAATGAGGGCCCCACACATCAGAACAAGTGTATGAGATCAGGTAGATGGCACATGTGTCGAGATGTGGGCCATTCATCAGGTAGGGTACACTGTCAACATGCAGTAGACTACAAGTACTGTCATTCCTCTCTTCAGGTAGGTCAAACCAATATGAGAGAAAATGTGGGTTAGAAAAGAAGACCAACGGCTCAAATTCATTATACATGTGTGGCCCACTTGATAAGTCCACTACCCTAATTCTTGGTGCATGGCATGATCGTGCAGTACCTTTTGAATGGCCTGGATCTTTGACACGCCTACCATACACCCAGATCTCTAACAAGTGTTCTGCCCACTCATATGAGCGGCTCATCGTTGAATATATCCCAACATACCGTAACAGGAAACATGGTCACGTTAGCCTTGGACCCGCGTCTTTTCAATGATCCAAACCGTTCATATGATGGGCCTGATGGTGGATAGATGGTGATGCAAACAACACTCAGATTGGAATATTTCAATCCTTTGATTGTTCGAACTTAAGGAGAGACCGTTCATATTCATTATAAAAGTAGCCAATGATCAAAAGTTTGAAAATTCCATTCTAAGAGTTTTTATTTTTAATCCATACCCAATCAGTAAGACCCACCACATAAACGGTGTGGATCATTGAAAGATGATGACTCCATGTTTAAAAGCTAAAGTCCGGACGGATCCTCTTGGAACAGGTCCGGATGTATTCTAGAAGAATCCCTCATGGCATCCACATGCAATGCACGGAGCCACTGTGCATGCTGCGTGCTTGTACTGCAATGCAAACCATCCAAACGGTGGGCCCCATTTCAGACGGAAGGTAACCTAAAATATACACTAAGCAGATGATTCCTTCTGCAGCATTACCATCAAATGGACGGTCAAAACACAATCTATATTCAACAGTCCAAATTGGACAAAATAGCCATTATTTACACCCACCATGATGGATAAAGGGACCCATACTGACTGCTTCGAACAATACAATTAGTACAATGGCCCACCATTCTATTACCCAAAGTAGCTAAAAAGAGAAGGGGTGCCACTATCAAATATGTGGGGTGCAAATATCACATTCCATTCAACAAACAAACGTCCAATAATAGGATGATGTCCTATCGATTCTTGAGTATACAGAACCTCATCTGAAGTGGGGCCCACCTTTTGGACGGTTACGATTGAGGGTGCATTGTGCCACGCGTACAGCAACTGGGTGGGCTGTGGATGATCACACCCACCCCCATCTGAAGTGGGTCCCACCATTTGGACGGTTTGGATTGAGGGTGATGGGTGCCACGTGGACAGTGGCTAAGGTGGGCTGTGGCTGGCCAGTCACAGTCTTGCCAGAGTATCAATGTTTTTGTCAAAAGCAAGAGAAAGCATGGATTGGCAGAGTACGAAGGCAATCAAAGGGAGGGAGGCTCGGAAATCCATGCATGGCCGTAGCCCACATGGATAGGCGTGAGATGTTTCTGCGACTGTTCATCTCAGCTTTCGCTTTTGGGACGTCGTGGCATTCCTTTTTTTCTCCCCCCTCTTCATCTGAATTATGGAAAGGAGCTTCTAAGACTTGATCCGGGCCATCTTTGAATGATCCAAGCCGTTTATATGATGGGCCTCACATTGGATGGTGGATAGTAAAAACATAAATATCTTTGATTGGAATATTTCTACCCGTTGATCATTTTATTCTTTTACTTCGAATATGGACGGTATCCTTAATCCGGGATGATTGATGGGTTGAAATATTTCAATATGAGAGTTTTTTTTAGCCATCTATCATCCCAGGCGATGCCCATAAATTTAAACGGCTTAGGTCTTTCAAAGGACCCGATCCAACGGTTGAGGTTCGTAATTGTTAGAAACAAGAAGAGAGTGCAAGATGCCGAATGCAACACGTGGCTATGATCCGACCGGCTAGTCAGGCTATCCTCACCGTTTGATTCCATGTTTCTAAAAAATAGGCTAATATGATCATCGTGTGGGCCACATGGATAGACAGGGTTTACACCAATGGGTGATTTTTGTGAATTGGTCATTCATTAGGTAGAGATGTGGACCACCTTATGCTCGTATATAAATGGAATTCTTTTTGGATGTGGAATCTAATTTGTTGGCATTGTGATGAACGGTTTAGATCCTTACACATGTGGCTCGTTCTCACGTGTGAAGCGAGTGTACTTTCATATCGCCTAGACCCTCAGAGTCCGCACTCTTACGTTCCATCACATGTGCTCAATCATATATTTGCCGAATCCTTGCAGATTCGAGATATGCATATGACATAAGATGTGTGGGCCGTCGAAGAGGGACGCGGTTTTGCTGGTTACTCCACTACCAGCCACTAGCTTGTGTCAAAGCTCTGTGGCCCCACCATGATGTATGTGTTTTATCCTTGCGGTCCATTCATTTTTTCGCTCATCTCAAGACATGAGCCAAAAAATGATTCAGATCTACGGCTCAAGTGGACCACATCACACTTCCTGTTGATAACTTCTTGGGGGCCACTACATATTTATTTGCCATCGAATCTGTTCATAAAGTCACATAACCTTGGACAAGGAATAACACAAATATCCACTTGATCTAACTTTTGCAACTCCTAAGAATTTTTTAATGGTGCGCATTTAATTGCCACTATGTGGTGAAGCTTGAGCATTGGATCCTCCTCATTTTTTAGCTCAAGTACTATAAACTGATATGGCAAAATGGATGGATGGTATGGATAAAATTCATACATTTCAATGGACCTCATTCCACTGTCGAAAGTGCCAGGCATGATCTACATGCAACACATGAACCTAAAATGAGGTAGATCCAAAACTTAAGTAAACCACATGACATGAAATAGTGGGGATTGAACACCTAGTCTTGAAAAACGTTGGTCGAGTCAGAGTTCTCAGTCTGATAAATGTTTTTGTATTTTCAGTTCATCCCATTGAGAATGGCCATATGAACGGTTTAGACTGCATATAAACATCGTGGTGGACCCTAAGAAGGTTTCAATTATGGTGGTATACGCTTCCCTCCCAACTTATTCGCATCGTGTGGCCCACTTTGGTTTCGGATCTACCTCATTTTGGAGCTCATGTGCTAACATGAGCCAGAAAATCGGATGGACATGGTGGATTTCTCACAAACATCATGGTATGCCCCACATAGCTTGAAACGGCAGCTAGGGTTGAAGGTGTTGAAAACAATACAGAAAATAAACGACAACAATTGAATTGGAACCCTACACCTGATTCATGTTTGACTAATGGTAAGTTTGTAATCTGTAGTTGGGATGACGTCGCTCTCTTTGAGATAGTTCGTGCCCTTCCAATGATCTCGATCGGTGCATAGGCTCCCAGTGCGCTCTACTCAAGGTACAATACCCAACAATCAATCTTTTCAGCGTGCACAAGTTGAATAGATCATTCTAACTTCAATAAAAATCACCCCAACCTTCGATTGCCCAAGAACATAAGACTTTCCAGCGAAGATTTTGAGAGAGGTTTTTAGGGTTAGGATTTTTTCCATCTATGTTCTTTGTTTGATAAAATGATTATTTTATAAAATCAGAAAATAACCATTTATAAAACCGACGTACCTATTAAAACTGAAATCGATCTCCATTCGAATTCTGGCATGTTTCACACAATGAAAACGATTGTAAGAAACCTAACTTATCAAGACTCTATCAAACCGGCCCACCAGAGGCTGACAACACCCCCCATACGAGTGAGTTTATAGAGGTGCATGCCCGGTTAAAGATTTTTGAGGCCAGGAATCCCACTAATTGCACACCTATTCGCATGTGGGCTTGTGCATAACATTGTGTACTATACAAAATTTTTTATAAGAAGAATACTTTATCAACACATTTTCCTTTCTATTCCTATATGATACGAGGGCATAAGTTTTGCCTTTAAAAACCACACCTTCAACACAAACTTAAAAAAACTCTCTATTTTATTTATTTTTTAAAATACCTTTAACAGAAGCCAACCCAGGTCCAAATGGTACTCACCATTGCTCCACTTGTCATACTGGCGCTCACTTGTCTTTGATCCAAGCCGTTCATTTGACATGCACCCGGTAAGTATGCCTGAGCCCAAAAGTCATACGAGACAGGCAATGACCCATGTTCAACACTCATGGGTCTGTAGCCCTTGAGTAATGTGGTGCCCGCCGCGATGAATATGTTATATCTACTCTGTCCATCCATTTCTGTAGCTCATTTTAGGATATGATCATAAACATGAGACAGAGATCTACAACTAAGTGGACCACAAGACAGGAGACATATGGATAAAGGTGCCCATGGTTGAAATCTTCCTAGGCCCACCATGATTTTTATATGCTATCCAACCCGTTCATAAGGTAATTCCAACCATGATGAAGGGGAAACATAAATATCATCTTGATCCAAAACTTTGTGGTCCCAAGAAGTTCAGTGGTGGTCATTTAATCCCCATTCTTTCCTAAGGCATAGCTCGAGCTGACAAAATAGATGGATGGTGTGGATATCACACAAATTTCATGGTGGGCCCTTGCAACTCCAGGCTGCCTCATGGGCACGTGTTTCCCGGATGTCGTGATGTGCTTCTATGTGGGGTCCATCAAATGGTTGATTTGGATAAACCAAACAAAAAACCATATCTACGGCTGTGAATGGAAATGAAAATTTACATATTTTTTTCACAGACTTTGCATGTATCTGACCCATCCACCCATGCTTTTTTAATTGCTTAAGCTTGGAATATTTAGAGAGTGACCAAAGGAGTTTGTTGGCACACGTGTAAGGCTTGATTCCACATTAGATGGCACATGTGGGAGATTTGAGCCATTCATTAGGAAGTAACTAGTGTCCATGGTGAACATGCCATGTACCAAAATTCAGATTAGTACACTTACCTAACGAAGCACTCATGAAAGGTTGAATTGTGACCATTGGATTTCTTCACTCCAAGTAGATTGAAGTAACTAGCGTCCGTCCATCGTACGAACATGCCATGTAACAAAATTCAGGTTAGTACACTCACCTAACGGAGCACTCATGAAAGGTTGAATTTTGATCATTGGATTTCTTCACTCCTCATAGGCCTCTTTTTTTTTTTTTTTTTTTTTTTTTTACGAGCCATTGGGAATTAAGTAACAAGTACTGTCCATCCATCGTACGAACATGCCAGGTAACAAAATTCAGGTTATTACACTCACCTAACGAAGCACTTATGAATGGTTGAATTTTGACCACTGGATTTCTTCACTATTCATAAAAAAAATTTATGAGCCATTCATTGGGAAGTAACTAGCGTCAATCCACCTTTCAAACATGACATGTAACAAAATTCAGGTTAGTACACTCACCTAACAAAGCACTCATGAAACGTTGAATTTTAACCATTGGATTTCTTTATTACTCATAAATGTTTTTCTCATTCAATTTTGACCTACCTGATTAACAGACCCACATCAATTTTAGTATAAGACAAGTTCAAAAATTCGACTTATATGATAAGTGGCCCAAATCACTGGTTGGTGTCCCATCCCATCTCATAGGTGGGAGTGAGGCACCTAATGTGAGCTGTCACGCGGCCCTCCTTATATCAAAAGTTCAAAACCCATCATGCAAGAAATATAGTTTTATTTTTGTCTAATCTTAAACTAAATTATAATTGTAGTACGGATTGATGGGTTGATTATGCCGGTTCCTTTTTTGGTTGTGAAATTCTAGCCATTAGTTCATTAGAATCATTTGCATTTCTGTTACCAAGATTTATATGGCACATAATCCACACCTCTGCAATGCACACGTGTTTTGTGTTTTCGATTCTAACAGGTGGGGCCCATTTCTGTTGAATAGGGTCAGTTGAATTTCTCTTCTTGACCGTCCATCTAAAAACTACAGATCGAGAGGTCGAGGTTGTCCTATCAGAATATTTTCAAGGAATAGTCTATCGATGATGGCCGGATATGACAAATCAAGGGTCTGGATCACTGAAAATTGATCTCCAATTATCAGATCTGAAAATGAGCTTATACCACACAAAAATGCAGGCTATGTATCTCATAACTCCTCATCTGTTAATCCTAAAAATACGGAGCCGATTAGGTGCGGCCCCGGCCTCATCTAATTCAGTGTGGCCCTTACAGTGGGGCCCACCTTGATGTATTTATTCTATATCCTCACTGTCCATTGGTTTTTTCAAGATTATTTTAGTGGATGAGCCCAAAAATTAAGCAGATCCAAATTTCAACTGGACCATGCTATAGGTAACAATGGCGGTTGAATGCCACACCATTAAAAGTTTCCTAGGGCCCACCGTAATGTTTCAGTAATGTGTTAATTACCATCTAACATGTTGAAAGTAAAAAACAAATTTCAGCTTGATTCAAAACTTTTATGGCCTACAAGAAAATTTTAATAGTGAATCACTACTGTTTCCTATGGTATATGGTATGATCCACTTTTTTTTTCTTTTTTTTTTTGGTTATTCATGCAACCCACCCACTCGGTCAGTCATGCAACGCACCCACCGGCTGTTAGCAGCGTAGATATTTCACCACTGATGGGTTTCGAGATCGAGACCTCTTGTTGAAACTCCGCAGTCTACCAAGGCAAGGCCCCGAACCCATGGTATGATCCATCCACCTGAGATTTGGATCTATTTTGTTTTCAAGCTCCTACTATAAAATTATCTAGCAAAATGGATGGACGTTGTGGATATAGTATACTTACATCAAGGTGGACCCCACGGTAAGGGCCACACTGCATGTCTTGGGTGTGACCGGGCCGCACCTAATCTGCTCCCTACAAAAATAGGGCGCGAATTAGGTGTTACCTTGGGAACAAGCTTAGTGAGTGTTACCCTAACCGTGTGGGGCCAATATTGATGTATGTTTAATATATCTACTTCGTGTATCTGTTTTTTCATATCATTTTAGGATGTGATAAAAAACCTTAAGAAGAGCAATCTCAGGTGGACCATACCACTAGAAATAGTGATGAGTAATCACTAAAAATGTTTTGTGGGCCACAAAAGTTTTGGATCAATCTGATATTTATATTTTCCCTTCATCAATACCTTATTGACATTATCAAGAGCTTGGATTGAAAATAAACATTATTAAAATCTTACGATAGGCTCTTTAGAATTTTTAATGGTGGGGGTACTCAATTACACTGTTTCTAGTGGTATGGTTCACTTGAGATTTGGATCTGCATAATTTTTGGAACATCATCCTAAAATAGGCTGTAGAAGCAGATGGGCGGAATGGATATACAAAATATCATCCATGTGGGCCATACGGTAGGGGTAACACCCACTAACCTGTTCCCGAGGTAACACCCAATTCGCGCCCAAAAGATTGCGCGGTTTGTGTGCTTGCTGTGAGTTTTTATTGGATTATTGCACTTTAGTTTAAACTCTTCCTTTTGCATCATTTGCCACTAATGGTTGCATGGAAGCTCTCGTGAGAAAGCACTAAGGTCATTGAGATAATTAGCTTTGGCTGGTATGTATATTAAAAGATAGATCATCGCCTACAAGCAATGGTACTCCAACTTGTGGTACTTACCATCTTTCCTATCAATATGCCACTTGTGTAGAACATCAATGTCATGGAAATGGTAGGCCCTACCATGAAAATCACCCATCTCAAAAATCAGGCTCATTCAATCACTAGGTGAGACGCAACTGTAAGTTGTCCATTGATTCTAATGGGTGTGGCCCACTTGATGAGTGGACCGATTTCTTTTATTTTTTATTTTTTTATTTTTTTTACAGTGGGGTCTATGGTTTTCATTGTATTTGTACTAATGTTCTGCACAGGTGTCATATTAGAGAGATACATTATATAGTACCATAAGTTGTGGTGCCTTCCCTGTAGATGATGAGTACTTGCATTGAAATTTTATATTGCTTAACATGCAACACGTTTTAAGAGAGAGAGAGAGAGAGAGAGAGAGATTTTGACTGAGTCTTCGACCAGACCTTGTGCTTTATAAAAGCTAATGATTCTAAGTTTAATTGAAGAAAATGAGGGAGTCTTTGGCGCATTTTGAAAAAACGCCGGTGGGAAGTTTCTATCGGGTCTTGATCCATGAGGAGACATTCACTTTACCTGACCTGATTGATTCGTAAAAGTGGGGCCCATGGTTTATCGATCTATACCGTTGATCCGATTCGTGACCCTGGATGGGAATACCCCAAGAACTCCAATCTGAAGATCCTAACCTTTCAGTGATCTAAAAGTTTAAAAAAAAAAAAAAATTACATAAAGAGTCTGAAAAGGGCTAAAAATTGAATTGCTTGGATCTCATATTCTGGAGGACTTACAGATGATCATTCCTCCAAGGTGGAGCATTGTTAGACCAGTGGTCGGTATCACGAGACCATGGGCCCCACTAGTACTAAACTGGTGCATCAGTACTCCATTCTCATCCGGACCCATCAGGACCCGAAAGTTTCTCCACTGATGATGGGTTCTCTTCTGTTGATTTTCTATTTGGTCATTTGAGTCAAAAAGATGGAAGAAGACCGGTATAAAAATCTATTTTGAAACTTGTATGAAACATGCACTCATTACCAAATAATATCTTAGAAGGAATGGATGGGGTTGAGATGATATGGTAAAGCTGGTGGAAATGGATTACTGTACAGCTATCTTCCCACCGTACACGTGGCAGGTTCAGTACTATTCATTTGCGACCGCAGATCTTTTACCGTACTGTGTGGATGGCAAATGGTTCAAAATTTAACATATATCAGATGATCCTAGCCACCTGATCATTACCATTCAAAGCAATTCGACGATCCACATTCAGTGTGGGAAAGTTGGAGAAGCGATGGGTGTGAAATATGAAAGATGGACCGTTCATAATAGAACTAACAAGATGGACAGTCCTCATTGATGCTGTGACCAGCCCCATGAATTTCTCACTTCTTTGGCAAATTTCTGAGGTAAGATGGTGTTAAATATACACCGAAATGTATTGTGGAAACAAATCGGTGAACATGTACGTCCATTAATCCAGGCCGTCCATTCAGTTATTCGTATACAAAAAGTTCACAGTTATTGAATAATCCTAGATGCCCAATCAATGGACTACGTTTGTGGACCATTGAAAAAGTAGGCCATTCGATCAATTGGGAAAATTAGATCAGTACGATTTTTAGAGTAAACCATCCAAGAATATCAGTTACAATCTCATGGTCCAGATCAACTGGCATGTGTATAAACAATGCATCCTATTTCCTTTTTTATTGTTTAGCCTAATCTGAGCAGTCGGATTTATGGTTGACCCACGTCCACCGTCCATTTGGGTCAAGGGGCTCAACTGCAATTTATAAGTCGCGATGTACAGACAACTAACATGGCCACCCATGATTGGGGCCCATCACACGCAACCAAAACAACTTGGGTCCCTTCTGTAAATCACGTGTATCTTATTTGATACTCCGGCCGTTTTGGTTCATATACATGCAATACAACCGCATCAATCTAAACCGTCCAAATCATGAGTTCCACTTCAGATGGATCTTATACAAGAAATTACATGAAACTGATATCATAAATGACCAAATGGCAGAAATCTAAAGGACGGCTAAAATGAAAAATAGTCAATGACCGATTTGAACAAAAGAATTACCATTAATAAGAGATTTGTTTAATCAATCTAATTTTATTGTTAAGAAGAGATTAGGTGGGTCTCATGATTTTGGACGGATGACAAGTTACACATGTGCCACTTGTATACTTTCATAGTGCATGCACTGGAACCATCCACTCCGCCAGAGTAATTCAAGTAGTTCTTCGTTCAATCACAGTTGTCTGTTGTGGGCAAGCAATCCAAAGTGGTTTGATTGGCCCATCTAGGCAACTCCTGCAGCTTTTTTCCGTGGAGCTGGCTCTATTTGGGAGAAGCAGCTGAATCTGATCCCTCATTTGTCGACCTAAGATTACAGGATGTGGATTGGGGGAGCGGATTAGGTGAGACCCTGGATCCACCGAGATGGGTGGGGCCCACTGTGATGTATGTGACTGCATCCATGCCGTCCGTCTGTATTGAAAGCTCATTTTAGGGCAAGATAAAAAAAAATGAAGCAGTTCCAAATCCTAGATAGACCATAGTAGTGATTGATAATTAAAAACTTCTTGTCGGCACAAAAGCTTTGGATTAAGATGATATTTGTGTGGTCTTTTCATGTAGGTGTTTTTGACCTCATCAACAGGTTGGATATACAGCAAATAAACATTACAGTGGAATCTGTGATGTTTTTAATAGTGGGGATTCAATCATGATTATTTCCTATGGTGTGGTCCACCTAAGATTTGACTCAACTTACTTTTTGTATCATGCCCCAAAATGAGCTGTAAAGGGGGCTGAATGGTGTGGATTTCAATGAAAGAATTTATTTAAAAGTGATTGTGATCTCTGATTTTGTAATTAACTTGTCACGACCTTGCTCAGCGATTCAATCTTGGCTATGACACAAGTAAAAGATGTATATTTCGTGTTCCAGTCTCATTAATTATGCTCCATTTTCTTTCTCCAAGGAGTATAGAAATGAGGAGGAAGCCTTCCACCTAATCGGCTCCATTGAATTGGGGTTAGACATAGAGCTATAGTTAAATATGAAATATGAAATAATAATTTTAGTATTTGGTGTGAATCTTACATCTAACAAATACACATGACACTTTTTTATAGGATTTTCTAATAATTGTACTATACGGTGCATTTAGCTCCATGCTGTAGTCAATACATCATATATGTACGACCAGAATGCTTTAATACCCTTGCTTAGATGGACCAATAAGGGCACCTTCTAACTCTACACCAATCACTCCGGGTGGAAATGGGCCATGCCCAAATTGGCCCTAGTTTCTTGAGACCTAATCCTAATTGGATTTAAAAAGGCTCTAATCGTGCCCTCAAAGGCTCATCAAAAGTTTGAAATGGTTAAATCTAAGAGTAATGGTTCTGTTAATGTTGATCCAATGGGTATTTCTAATTAACCTAACATATGTGGTGAATGGGAACCATTCATAAGTGTCTTTAACATCAAAAGTTTGGAATGGTTAAATCTAAGAGTAATGGTTCTGTTAATGTTGATCCAATAGGTATTTCTAATTAACCTAACATATGTGGTGAATGGGAACCATTCATAAGTGTCTTTAAACCGTGGATTCCTCTTTAGGATGGAGGCCCACTAAATGAATGGACTAGGCCAATGGGCTTAGCTAGCCATTTATCATTGGTGCATGGGCCCAGCTTGTCCAAAACTCCGGGCATATATTTCAAGCCTGGGCGACTCTCAGGCCAAGTCCTGGAGCTTGGGTTGGGCAACCTGGCGCATTGCCACACCCAAGCACTTGCCCAGCGCTTAGTAGTCCTTGCTCTCGGATCCCACCCTGACCTATTGGCTTACGGCATGCGGGTGCTATCCTGCATGCCCTCAACTGTGTGGATTAATTGTGCGTTGATTGGTCCACCTAGCAATATTGTACTACTATTCGTAGAGCAATCAAGGCATTGCATGCGAGTACTTTCATGATAGTCCATCCCAGTATACATCCACACACACACACACACCATACTCGAGTGTGGGGTTTGGATAAGTGGGAGCCATGGTTCAGTGGTCAGATAGCTGGTCTCATGGGTAGAGGTGGGCAATGATCCTGGCCAAGCCGAGTTAGCCCTAGTTTGGTTTGACTTAATTTTGTGCCACTTCAGTTTGTGGATCAGCTTGGTTTGGATTTCGGGCCGACCCATGTTGCCCGAGTTTGGTTTTTCCTAGAAAAATCTAGTTCAAGCCGGGATTGGTTTGGTAAAAAATTTCAAACAGAGTTGGGCTAGGCCGAGTTCAAAATAGTGGCGGCTCTTTTTTTGCTTGTTTATTTAAATATAAAAGAATCTAAAAAGTTAGAAAAAAAAGAAAGTACAAACTTATCTTATTATATGATGTTTAACATCCTCCAAAAGGGTGCAGCTTCAAAATAGACACATAAGAGCATTTTCCAAACAAAAGTACACAAGCATAATTTTACAAGTGCAAGGAAACAGTGTGCATTCATGTATATGTATTATATATTATCCATGTCATCATGTATATGCATTATCATGCTGTCCATATGTTTTACACATCATTTTAGGACATGATGTCAAAATGGATTCATATCCAAAGCTCAAATGGATCACGTGTTCTTACAATCTATGAGCCGAATCAAATCGAGTTGAATCAAATTGATCTTCGAACCTATCCAAGCCGGCACTGGCCTAGTTTGAGCTTGGTTTATTTTTTCAAATGAGCTTGACTCCGAGGCTTAGTTTCATTTTTGAACTTCCATTTGAACCAATCCAAGCCGAGCTTTTTCAAACCAATCCAAGCCGAGCTTTCAAGCTGGCTTGGTTTGTGCCAAGCTCTACTCATGGGCCCCACAATGGATGGACCATCTCCCATATTTGAAGATCCTGCTCATCGGTTGAATATGGATTGTTATTGCCTCTCCATTCATCCATGCATGCACCTATTTTTAAGGCATGAATTGAAAGGTTAGGATTATCCTTGCATGGAGATTTTGCCACGTCATCTGAATGGACTCAAACATACAGATGATCTGGATCGCTGAATCATGAGCCCCACTTGCACCACATAAATAGAGGATGATGTGATTCAAGTATCATATGCAAGTGGGGTCCAGATATAGGATCTTCTACCGAAGGCTCTACGTCGAGTGGATCCATGATTTTGTAATCTGGACCGTTGATCTATTGCATGCAATAACGTATGGACCATCTCCTAAAAGGAGTTGTTGATAAGGCAATCATAACCTTTCAACCTATAGAAACAAATAGACAGTTAAAAATCGAAATTGCTTATTTTAACAGTTGTACCGTGGATAGTTCTATCACATCCATCGGCTGCATGTGAACTTTCATATTCAATCATTTCTTTCCACCAAACACGTCAGACATGTAGAATATCAGTTCAAAACATGAGTAGGATCAGATGATCACATGAAAGAAAAATCAAGCCGATCTACTAAACAAGTGGGCCACACCGGTACATTAAGTTGTACCAATACATAGGATCAGACACAAGCTGTTAGCGTACCTGAGAACACATGTAAGTTCTTAGATGGTTCCCTTGACACACGAAAATCGATGGCCCACTTTCCATATCATGCGTATGAGAAAAGCACAAAATTTCATGTGTACCACAATTGCCAAGGGTTGTGCTTTTTGTGTTTCAAAATGTGGTGGTTGAGGCAAGTGTGTATGTGGGTGCATGTGCTAGGTCACATGCGTGCAGGCCGGCCTTAGAATGTGTACAAAATCATATAGGCAACGCTATGGAGAGAAGGGTCTTGGCATACATGGAGAAGAAGAAAGAAAAAGAGGTATATATGGAGAAGAAAGAAATAGAAAGAGGCTAAAAGACAAAAAAAAAAAGGAAAACTTTATTTGAAAACAGAGAGAGGAGAGAGTTTTGTTTTTGCATATGAATTATGTACATACTAGCTAATTTTTTTTTTTTTTTTTTTTAATTTTTATGTAGAAGATGATTCATTATTTTCTAATTCTATCAATGCCACAACTCTAAGAAAAAAATTTCTAACTAAACACTTTTTTTTTAATTTGATTCAACCAAATTAAGTCTGCTTAGTAACTAAGCATCCTAATTAAATTAGAGCTTTGCAATGATGCTTAACACGCTCTCTCCTTGTCAAGTCTCACCTGTATCTATCACTTCCAAACTTCTTTTAAAAAGATTAAACTTATCTTTGTTTAATGTTTTCGTGAAAATGTTCGTTACTTGGTTGTTTGCAGAGGCGTTTATGAGCTTTACCTATTTGCTTTCGACCTTTTTACAAATAAAGTAGTATGGATTGGTTGGGGTTGTGCCCTTGAAAACCAATGCAACATTACCTTTTACCTCAATTAATACATGGTGCATTTACTCATTGATCACTAACCTTATTCATGTTTGTTAAACATGGTTATTCGTATGGATTTGAGAGGGGTTTCTCTAGTTGTTTTTGGGCACTTGAGATTGACAACCATTGGGAGAGTTGTGGATCATGGATCTCAATACCTTGGTCGTGACCATATAAGTTGTAAGACAAACCTATGGTATTCAAATAATGGTTATCTTATGTGAGATGACTAACTTTCTGGTAGGATGGATAATCTCCAGTACCTTGGTGGAACCTTTGGATAGTTACATTGGTTGATGACAAGTATCTAAGTTGGAAGATTCATCATGTCTAGGTTAAAAAGACTTGCAGGTGCATTGGCTCTAATAAATCCCTAAACCAGGATGTTTAAGCCCCCTTTGACATCACCCAATAGAGATGTAAGATGGAATGTGTAGACTAGAACACAAGCTTAATTGAGATGTAAGTAAGAGAAGACCTGATACCCTTTTATCAAAGAGATACTTGGGTATTCCCGACCCCAACCCTACTCATAGATTTTAGCAAACTTCCTCTTCTTTTTTTTTTTTTTTTTAATAATTTCCTTTCTTGAATCTGGCTGCCTTTCGGTGCAATGGAGGGAGATCTTCGGCAGAACTTTCGAGGTAAGCACTCTTCTCTCTCCAAAGGCCATCTTTTTAAGCACTCTCACCCGTTTCCCAAGCAACCAAGCATTCCTTGGGTGTCCTTAAACATACTAGTATAAGTCAAGCATCCCTTAGACATAGGGCTTCACATCTGCCCCGTTAACCCGCCCAACCCGCCCGACTCGACCCAGCAGAAACTCGATCCGTCCCGACCCGGTTAAGAAAATGGTCCGGTCCCAAGTAGATGCAGCTGGACCATTTTTAATTTAGGTACGGTTTAGGGTACATGCCAAACCCGCCCGACCCGACCCGTACCCCAACTCGTGTATATATAGTATCCGACCCATTCCACCCGACCCGAACCGCACCGTTTATACTAGTTTATTGGTTTTACAAATATCTATATAGCATTATCAATAGGTTGAATGGTCAATAAACATTAGGGTGGACTCTAGAATCTTTTAATGGTGAGAGTTCAATAACCACTGATTTTTGTGGTGTGGTCTACCTAAAGCTTTTATCTGCTTCCTTTTGGGGACTGTCCTATAATAATCTGGAAATGTAGATGGATGGCATGGATTTACAATATATAAATCGAGGTGAGCCTCATGGTTAGGGTCTCACCCACATGGCTAATTCCGGGTCTCACCGACTCTCACCCAAGCTGCACTCATCTCACACTCGCAAGGAGTAGATTAGGTGACATTCGGGATCCACCAAGGTAGGTGGCCCCTGATTATGTATCTTAAATCCACACTGTCCAACTATTTTGAAAGATCATTTTAGGATATGATACCAAAAATGAAGCTGACTCAAATCTTAGGTGGACCGCACCATAGAAACATAGTCCTAACTCGACCCGACCTGACCCGACCTAGTTTAACATAAAGGGTAGGGTAGGGTTAGGGTTGACCCTTTTACAAGTAGGGTAGGGTTAGGGTTGGGTCAGCTCAACCCGGTCACGACCCGGACCTTTAAATATATTTAGGTTCGGTCCAGGGTTGGGCCCAACTCGACCCGTGTGCAGGCCTACTTAGACATGAGAAAACATGGGAAATGAGGAAAATAAGCCGCACTTTTATAGACTAAGACCAGTGGAAATCCAATTCCTATTGATGCTCGCATAACCAATATTTGTTTTTCTCAAAGTCCTTTAGGTGGTAAGAGTTGTCTCATGCTAATAATTGGACTGTTATTGGCGAGAATTAGATTCTCATCAATACCTTTTCATATTTTTCAAGGTATTTTTGACATCTCAGTAGCTCAGGGTGTTATGTTAGCGGTCCAAGCAATGCCATGTCATTAGCAGGCAATCAGATTTGTACCAGGAGAACGAAGAAATTAGGGTTTCGATAAACCTCTCTGCCCTCTCTTTATTTATAAAAATAAATAAATTAGTGGGCTTGGGCCTAACAGAAGAAGTGGGTTATGGGCCTTACAACTTTATTAACAAGCTACATTTTCAATTGTCTTTGTTTGTATATGTGTGATCCACCTAATGAATGGCTTTAATCTTACACATTTGCACGTGTTGCTAGTGAACTTAGCAAGGCTCAAAGTGCTAAGTAGAAATATTTGATAAAGACTTTTTAAGATAATAATGTTGTGAATGCATTTGCATAGGCGATACCCCGACTTTCTCGATTTTCTTCTTTCGTTGGTGCAGTTGGGTTGTGGTATTGACTCAAATATGATAACGCATATAATTTGGGGTTGCTACTAGCTAAATGAAGCTTAGAATCTATGACCAGTTAAAAATTCTAAAATCACTTTGAGGATTGGAGAATTATAAGACTCTCCAACTCAAGTGATTCTCAAGTTGGCTTACGCCTAAAGATTCCAAATAAGAGCTCTGATGATAGATAAGAAATGGGTTAAGCACCTTTTTTTTTTCCACCCACACAACACGTCCTCTACTTTATGGAATTTTAGGATTTTTCGAGGATTTAGTGGAACTTCGTCATTGTTACATTGACCTTGCTTCGCAAAACCCATGGGCTCAGGGCAAGCTATAAAGAAAAAGTAACCTAATCTTGCTTTGCAAAGCCGATGGCTCAGGGTAGGTAAAAAAGACATAAACTAGTTTTGCTTCACAAAGTCGATGGCTCAAGGCAGGAAAAAAATAAATGCAAACTAAATCAAAAGAAAAGGAAACATTACAAAGTAAAGATAAAAGAAAGGAAAGTGTTGTGAGTGTAGATGGGATGTGTGGAGTTGAATACGATCTGGACTGAGATGTGAGAGGGAAAGTGAAGACCAGACACTATTTTCCATATATATAAAAAATAAAATAAAAAGATGGTTGAATATCCTTGATCTCAACCCTACTTTAGACTTCAGAGGCTCCTTTTGTTGCCTATTTTTTTCTCTTGTATCGAGCAGCCTGTAGTGTTGTTAGGGATTTCCAAATTCTCTAGAACCTCAAACTCCCTAGGCGTGTCTACCACTTCTGAAACCTCTCTCTTAAATATCCTTATCTCCTGAAAACTCTCTACTCTCTCCTAAATCCTCTCTACTCCCTTACCGAATACTCTCTTCTAACATGGAATGAATGTGTTGTGTTGCTTTTATAAACTCCACTGCCAATTATTTAATGAAGTGTAGTAAGGTTAGCAGGCTTACTTTATGTTTATATTCTTATCAATGATACATGATAAGCAACAAAAGTTAAAAATACTTTTCGAACCGCTGGTGACCGTTGGTCAGTTGTCCTTTTTGGCATACGATTTGCCATGTTCAGAGAGTATTCAAGGTTTGAAGGGCCCCAATGATCTGCTGAGATATAATTTGTTAGGTTTTGGATCCATTGGTCAATTCCGAGAGCCTTTTCTATTTGACTCGTTTGGATTTTCAATGCTTTTCTTAGGTTGATTGGAGGCCGTCTTTGGTAACAAGGAGTGATTAGGGTTTCAGAAGGTTCAGACGATCGGTCGAGATCTGATCTATCAAGCTCCGAATTCATTGATCGAATATATTAGTTAGTCCTAGGAGGTTCCAAAGATCCTTTCCATCCAACCCAATCAAAATTTTAATATCTTTTAGGTCAATCGAAAGCCATTTCCAAAGTCCAGTTAAAATCCCGAAAGTAGTTGTTCTCATTCTAGGAGGGTGCCTACACAAGCATAGCGACATGAGAGTCATGTGGGGTAACGACCAAAATCAAGGTCGCCTTAACCTCAACTAGATCGAGTTGTCAATGGGTTGGGTTAGCCAGTCAAGCTTTCATGCTTGGCCCACTTTAGGCTAAGCTTGGGCTAAGATTTGGGATCAGACCTAAATTTAAGCACAATTATTAATTCGATCGGGCTCAGGTTGTGTATAATCATAGCCCATCTGCCCAGCCCGTTTAAAGTTTTAAGGGCACATTTGTCAACAGCATGCATGGTTAGGCACACTTAATGAACAACCCAGATTTTACACAAAAGAGGTTGGCTGGGCTTGGGCTCTCGTCGAACTCAGGCTGGAGCCATTCATCATCTTCACAAGACGGGCTTGGGTCTGTTTGTTTTGGCACCTCACAAGTATGGCCAATGATACGGCCTAGGTTTTACTTTGCATGCCAATCTTAGACAGACAACCCAACCCAAACCTAGCCAATTGAAAGCCTAGGCCCAATTCAACTAGTTATTAGGCCTTTGCCTGACCCATTTAGTAGTTGGGCCTTTGATTGTAGGCCAACCCGACCATCATAAATGTGGCCTGGACCACCATGCATTCCATTGCCACCCTACACGTGGTCCATATCTAGGGTTATTCGGACCATTGCTATAGTGGATGATATGTAGGTGGGTGGACCATAGCTTAAAGATCCCTGAGATCCAAGGCCCACTTTTTCTGACTATTGCAATGTATTCTAGTTGAAATTGAAAATTTTCTAATACTATGTCACACCATACATTGCACCTAAAACATGAATATTTATCCAGTGGGGGCCATCATAGATGGGCCACAGCTGAAATCATGCCTGATTGGACAATGCTGGAGGGATCTTGTCCTCTAAACCAGTTATTTAACCATCTATTTTGTTCATGGAAAACTCGATCGAATGGTTATGATCGTCCAATGGTCCGTTGTCTGGGCCACGGTCTGTCCATGATGAGACCCACCAGATGATCATTCTGGATTTGTGACACCACAAAGATGCATGTGACAACTGCGTATCATTGGGAATATAACATTTGATGTGTGGCCTATTAGACTATTTTCGTGCTTATGGGAAGCTAGTGGATTTTGGGAGAGAGAGAGAAAGGGAGCTGTTTGAAAGATATGGGGGAAGGGATGAGAAGGCAATGGCAAAAAGTGGGCCACACATGTGATTTTTCATCACCATTTTGAAATTGGTGATTATTTATTTTTCCTCCTTGTGGTATTCATGTTCGCCCATCCAGACCGTCTAAACTTTAAGACATACTGCAGATGGGTCACATCTATGAAGGTACATTGATGAAGAAATCTTAACCATCCATTGATGGCTGTCAAATAAGCCATAGTTGGACAGGCGATTTAACAGTCTAAATAACTTTAAAACCAGGCCATGTGTACCATGGAACATGTCAAGATAGTGGTGAACTTTCACACTCATCTGGCCAAACATAAATACACATTTGAAATGTTGAACCTGTTGTTTGTAGGACATGGCACAAATGCATTCTTATCATGACTAGAACAAAAGAAAGATAATTGAAAGTGGAAGTAGTGTAGAAGATCCAAGCTCAGTCCTACACAAGGCATGACATAACTGAGCCCCAAGTTTGGTTCGAAGAAATTCATTTTGGATAGAAAGAAATTGCCCTTTTAAGTGTAAACCATCCGGCATAACTTTTGATCCAGGTATCATAATGAGATGCAGGACTTATCGATCTTTATGTAGCGGGCCATTCATGGTCAACCAACCTACGTACTTATTGGTCGTGTTTGTCTGTTTCACAAGAAAATATATGCTTCCAATTCAAAATCAGGATTTTAGGGGAAAATTTACTATTTTTAGTAATTTTGATTTTTGTTTATTTCTTTATTTTTAGAGTTTTATATTTTCGTCTTTTTTAAACATTGATTGTAATCATGTCAAGAATGCTCCAGCAAAGTTAATTTAAGATTTTTTATTTTTTAAAAATTACTATTTCAAGTAAGCTCTATTCTGGTTGAATTAGAATTTTTATTATAGTTAGAATTTTATTATTTTAGGTAATTTTGAATTATTGTTTTATTTTTTCTTTATTAGTAGTGTAATTGAGAAACCATACACATTACACATTATTCAATAAAAATATTCAAGTTTTCCCTCTTTTTCTCGTGGATTCAATACTTTTACTACTTGAGGAAGACGATAATCTTTCTCATTATCTTCTCACATCATTCCTTATGTCGGTTGGTATCAGAGGGAGGTTTTTTCTCAGTTCGATGACATTTGATAATGATGCAGGCAACAATTCCATGGACATTGCCCAAGGGAACAATCTTATGACAACGATAGCGTTTGAAGCTTTCTAGTGAAAGAATCTGCAAGCCATACAAGAACTGCAAGCATTGATTGACCGCTTGACGAAAGCCTTAAGACATACCTGTGTTCATAATGATAAGCAATGTGAGATTAGCGATGGAGTTCATAGTCATCATGTTTGTGGTGTGATGCAGGTGATGAATCTTAGGCCACCATCCGATAATGGTGAATTGTAGGCCACCACTCTTATTGTGAAGAAGTTATTGTACACGCTGAAGGAATGAGATAGATTTGCAGCAGTACAACATCTTTTGAACGAAGTGCACTATGAACAAAAGGTTTGTGATATGATCATGGAGGGAGTAGTGAGAATATCGTGTCAAAGACTATATTGGAAAAGCTGCAACTGAAGATAAAAAAAGCACCCAAATTCGTCCACGATTGGATAGATCAAGGAGGTGATCAACGAAATAAAGGATTTCGTTAAAGAATCTGATGAGACGGGGAAGATTAATGCATTAGTTGAAAAGGAAAAAGAAGTAGAATACACAAACATCTCAAAGAGATCAAAACAATGTTGCAGGAGTTTAAAGAAATTATGCCTGATGAACTTCCTGATAAGTTGCCCCCTATATGGGATATTGCTCTTGCTTTAGAGAAGTTCACCTTTAACAATATGTAGAATCGATCTACTGACAAGTCCCCATTTAAAGTTATATATAATCATGTTCCCAAACATACACTCGACTTGATCCATTTGCCGAAGTTATCGGATATGAGTGTTGTGATAGAAAAAATAGTGGGTCAGATCGTGATAGCGCATGCCAAGGTCCAAAAGAAGTTATTGGAGTCCAATGTCAAGTATAAGAAAGATGTTAATAAACATTAGCGTGAGAAAGATATTTGAAGTGGGTGATAACGTGCTTGTTTAACTGCGCAAGGAGAGATTTCTGACCGGAACATATAACAAGCTGAATAATAAGAAGATGGGTCATGTTCCAATTGAAAGTACATCGGTAGTCTAACACGACACCTACGTATGTGCGGAAGCTTAACGAGCAACTAGAATTATGGCTAAACCTATATGAGGGGGGGTGATTAGGACATTTTTGAAATTCTTTTCGTCTACTTACACAATTCAACAAATTAAACTAAGTAAGCAATAACACTTCTGCTTCCAAGTCTAAGTGGGTCCAATCACAAGACTAGCATATGGTTAAGCAATAAACAATCCTAGTCTAAGCATGCATAACCTATACAACCTATGTAGACTTATGAGAATGGATCAATGAGCTCAAGTCTACACACTTAGTGAAAGTACATCTTGTGTGTAGATGTGCCAATCTAGTGCCTAGCATACATTCCTATCAAGCATTCATAATTAAACAATTAAACATCCAATGCTAAGATATCAATGTGCTCAATACAATTACAAACACAAGTATGTATAGTGGTTCGACTTTGGGTCTACTCCACTCCCGGTTTAAGTACTCAACTCCTTTGAGCACACCGGCATTCACTATCGGAGGTTTTAAATGAGGTTCACCTCTCAACCTTTACACGGAAGTTTTACTGGTTCACCTCTTAATCATAACCAGAGTTTTGGACAAAGGGCTAACTCTCAACCCGAACGGAGTTTTGGACATAGGCTAACTCTCAACCCGATGCACGTTCACTCCCGTGTCGAAGGCTCCCCCTTGAAGACTTTGTTTAGGCTCGGCTAACCGGCCAATGAATGGCTAACGTCCCTAGATCGAGTTTGACAAACAAACTCTCAATGGACTCTCAATAAAGACAACATTGCTTGTCGGATGAGCCCCTTGTTCAGCGTCGGTTTGGGTTGCTTGATCTCCACTCTCCTGTGCTTCAATCAGCTTCCCTTGCTCCCACGATCGTGTTGCCATTGCGTCGCCAATGCCTCAGTCACGCTTGATCAAACACCTTGCATGTGGTGCCTTTGAGATGCCCAAGGTGATAAAAGGATAGGTTTGAGAACTTTACAACTGATGGGAATGGGTTGCCAAGAGGTTCTCTCCTACAATGATCTCATCTTAGAGTTTTGGACAAGGATATGTCTAGCTATCAAGAAGGTTCCAAACTCTAGAGATCAAGAGGGGATGAAGGTCATCTTCTTCATGAGCATGGAATGCTCCAATCTTGTGTTAAAGCACAAGGAAGATGCCTTACAAAGGTTGGGAATGAGCCTCAAATGGTCTCCAACAATGGTGGCTTCACTCCTCTCGAAATCCCTCTCCTTACCCCTTAAAACAAGCCAAGCCCCTTTTATAAAACAAAGTGCAACGGTTTAAAAGCGGATAAAAAACGGCTAGTGCCAACTGATCGTGACCGGTCGGCCGGGGGTCCACGACCGGTCTGGACCGGTCGGCCACAACAAAAAAGATGGACAGGGGCTGTTGTGTATGGGGAAGGGTCTGCCCGACCGGTCAAGACCAGTCGGCCCCCAATGGCCTGCACTCCAGCGAGCTGCTGTTGGGTCTGGCAACCAATCCGACCAGTCTTGATCGGTCGAACCAGTCCAGCCGACCGGTCTTAACCGGTCAGATAGGCCTGAGTTCAGCCAAGCTATTAGCTGACCCATGTATTCTTCAACCCTCTCACTTTGGCCAAGGTTTGGGTGCTCTTTTGGGACACCTAGGGCCAATGTAAGATAACTAAAGGTTATCCTAAGATGGTCAAGGTCGTCAAATAGGTTAAGGGTTGGGTTTTGGTCAAGGTTAAGGCACCAAGGCATCACTTTTACCTGATTCTTCTTCCTTGATGCAGCGGGGCCACTTGAGTCTTCGGTCTTCGTCTTCATTAAGCTCAACTGACACTAGATTTACTTACCTAAGTGATTGACAAACAAGGTGCACTAGTATGCCACAAAAAAGTGCACTAACACCAATACTCAAAAAATTTATTAATGATAATGCATTTATTGCTGATCTTTTCGAGGACATGGAGATGTTTTGGATTTTCATTGTGGCAGGCCTTTACAAATATTATGAGCCAAGTTTATTGGATAGCTCAAAGACGAGTTCTTTCTAAGTGGAGGGGATTGATGTACGACGTAACATAGGTGTATTCTTTGTATGGTTGGACCAAAAGAAGGCTAAACAGAAGCAAAAGTAATTTGTTAGATCGAGGCCTAGTCCTACATAGGGCATGGTGTAACTGGGCCCTAAGCATGTCCAGTTTGAAGATATCCATTCTAGATAGGAAGAAATTGCCGTTTGAAGTGTGAACATAAATTAGCCATAACTTTTGATTCGGTTATTGTTATGGTACGCACAACTTATTGATGTTTATGTAGCGGGCCATTTGAGCTCCATAGCAAGTCGTGTCCTTCCGTTTCATAAGAAAATGCACTCTTCCAACTCAGAATCGAGATTTTAGGAAAAAAATTATTCTTTTTAGTAATTTCTGTTTTTGTCATATTTCTTTATTTTTAGAGTTTTAAATTTTTATCTTTTTTAGATATTGATTGTAATCATGCTAGAAATGTTTCAGAAAGATTAATTTTTTTATTTTTGGTAAAACTTACTATTTTAGGTAAATTCTATTTTAATTGAATTAAGACTTCTATTAGAGTTAGAATATTGCTATTTTTGATCATTTCGAATTAGAATTTTATTTTTTCTTTATTATTAGTGTAAGCGAGAAATCATACATATTAGATATTATTCAATAGAAATATTCTAAGTTTTCTCTTTTTTTCTTATTGGTGAGAGCTTTCCTCGATTGGGATTCATTCCTCCTTAGAGAACTCATCAGTATAACTAGGGGTGGTAATGGGCCTTTGCTCAGCCTGAAACTTAAAGAACCAAGGCCTAGGTTTATCACGCACAATAGGCCCAAGCCTAATTCAAAAAGAAAATTAGTTGGGCTTGGGATTCACATGGCCTGTCCCAACCTAAAAATTGATGAAATCCCTATTTTCAACTTGAATGCTCCTGAACTATTTGTTGACCAAGTGGGGCCCACATACTAAGAAATAGACATCTCAAAGGAATGAAACCATCACTCTATGTCCAAGATGGATGTAGGATATAATACATGCACAAACCCAACCCAAAATTGACCAGCCCATACATAAAAGGCCTAAGCTTGGTCCACAGGACAAGTTTTAGTAGGTCCAAGCCCAGCCCAAGCTTGTCCAGGGTGGGCCACTTGATCCATTCCCCCTTACATAGAACACATGACATGTCTCATGTGTGCAGTGTGCAATACATTTGATAGGGTCTTTATAAGGTGGGCCACCCACGTACGAAAATAAAAATATCATTGAAAAAATTAGTCATTGCCATAAGCAACGTTGACTAGGAATCATTAGGGTTAGGAGTGAGTTGGTATAAGTTGAAGATTCCATGGCCTATGGCGTAGCGGTAGGTGTAGCCAAATAGAATTCATACATTGAACCTTAATTAGGATAAGGTTTAGATGATGGTGACCCCTTAAAAACTAATAAAAAGAAATCAACCTTATAAATGATGTCTAGTCATGCCTTCTCCTGCATGTAATGAGGGACACAAGACATGACATTTAAACCAGGTGGACTGGATCAGTGGACCGTTGATTCCTGATACTCTGTAAACTTTTTATAAATGATTTTTCAGTAATTTATATACAAACAACATTATAAGAAAAAACACAACAAAATAGATAATGTCATCCCAATCATACTTTGCTAGTCAAGACTTGCCTGGACTTGGATGGTTATCCGGTGTAGGTCGACCAGGCTGGTGAATAAAATGCTTTCTTTTCTATTATTTTATTATAAAATAAATTGATTAAATATAAAAAGTATACAAAATTATATAAATAATTTAAAGATTGAGACACTAATACAATCCACATAAATATAATTAGAAAAATAATTGGAAAAACAAAAGAAACAAACATTCTTCTTTAGAAACTAGAGAAAAAATAGTAAAATTGAATCAAAAGGTATGTAGATTTCTTAAATAATAAAAAAAAAGAATTCTTCCCTTTCCTTTCTTCTCCACCTTAAAAAAAAATGAATTTAAAAGAAATACAATAATGTTATTTCTTCTTATTCTCTCTCTCTCTCTCTCTCTCTCTCTCTCTCAACTTACAAATGGGTTGTTTTTCCATTTTATGTAACCTCTCTCTCTCCATCTGAAATTTACACTTCTACCACTACCACTGTATGACTCACTCAACTCGATTTGGCTGGGCCAGGACTCAAACAACCAAGATTGAGTCCCATGCATTCCTAATTTAGGCGACCCACTAACCAACTTTATGTTGGGGGCCGATTTTACTCAGCCGAGTTCCTGGTCAACCCACTTAGTTTGAAAACTATGCTCCCAATGACATTAAAATCAAAATTTTAGCAATTGCATTCCTACAACTACATTTCCCACAATGAAGTTTTCATGAACTATGGGTAAGACGAGGGAAAGAAACTAGGATCCCTTGGAAAGATAGCCAGGTTGTTTGGATGGATGGAAAATCATGGATCTTGTAACAAAATCATTTTACCAATAATGGCATTTAACAAAACCACTAGGGTTGTTTAGATAGCAAATTTTTTCATAATGCATTGTAAAAGTACAATGATTACAAATTATAATGCCTTGTTTTTAGAAAATAAGTAATTTAACCGGCAATTCTGATGTTCGGATAGACGTGTTAAAAAAGTAAAAATGACACTTTTATATTATTAAAATGTTACATTAATAAAACAAAAATTAATGTGCATGTTTGCATACGAGATTTTCACTTTAATATAATATAAAGTTGTAATAATTACAAATTTTTTACTCTTTTTTTTTTTACACACTCTGACAACCCACACTTACCCACCTGCTCACATGACACAGGCAATCTATCCCTAGTCTCATTGTTGAAATAGAACCTATCTATCATTGAGCCATGGAGTTGGACCCTACTTAATTTTTACTTATCTTCAATTTATATTTCACTTGCTGAATTATATGTTTAAACAATATTATAAATTTATAATGATAACACTTTTATTATATAATATTATCTGAACAAGCTCCTGTTTCTCAAGAGGATCTATGTGGATTCCAATAAGTGGGGCTTAAAGAGGTAAGCCTCAGTGTGCATGCCACTAGACGAGTGCTATCCTATGTACTGTTAGAAAGGCTTTTTAGGCCCCATCATTATGTATATATTTTATTCATGCTGTCTATCCATTTTGCCAGCACACTTTAGGGCATGAGCCTAAAAATAAGGCTAATACAAAGCTCAAGTGGACCACAGCACACGAAAACCAGTGGGGATTGAATGCTCACTGTTGGAACCTTGCTAGGGCCCAATATTTATTTCTCACATCACAATCACAATATTAGCCACCTCCAACTTAGGAATTGATACCATGACTTCAATGTTAAAATCAGGCTATCTTCACCCAGTCTGCCACTTGAGCTATGGACCAGAGTGTAATAGCCAGAGCCCCTTATTCCTACATGGCCAGATATATCACATACTTGCCACATTGACACGTGTGGGGGCAAACCACTGCAATCTTTTATCTCGTGACTGACTCGTGAGTCGTGATTGCTTTGCCATGACCAGCCATCCGTGCACATGCCGCAACCAAGAGGACTTGATCGATGCTCTGGGGGCAGACTTTCCTGTATACCACATCACTGTGGGTTCCACCAAGGTTTTCGTGTGAAATCAATCTACTCCATCCATTAGCTTCACCGGCTCCTGTTATGCCAGAGACAAAATGAGATAGATTCAGGACTCAAGACGGCCACAACTAGTTTGAAAGAAGCATGAACGGAATCGAACGTAGTTTATGAAGGGCCTCATGTTAGGCAAACCTGGATCAATGAAATTCACTTCTAATAGGGAAAAATTACCACTCCAAGTGTGAATTGTAAATTCACATAACTTTTTACTGGACATTGTTAAGGGATGTAGAGCTTATAATGGTTCATTTAATGAGAAATAACTTCCTTCCAATTCAAAATCACAATTAAAAAGAGAAAATTACTATTCTCAATTGATTTTAATTTGTATGTATTTCCTTTGGTTTAGATTATGATTTTTTTTATTTTTAGTAACATTTATTATTTTAAATAAATTTTAATTTACTAAAATTAAAACTCTTAATTAAGAATTTTAATTTTCTTTACAAGTGATGTTAAAAAATAAATGGATTTAAGGTTTGGTGATCTCCTCCTTACACCCTTACCTGCTTAAAATTTCCACCATTGAAGCTTCCTGGGGTTCATTGTGATGCCATCCAACAGTCGATAAGTCGTAGAGAAAAATAAATAAAAGCCTGATCCGAAAACTTAAGTGGGCCCCGAGAAGATTTCCATGGTGAACGTTTAATCACCACTGCTACTTGTGGTGTGGCCCACTTAAACATTTGATCTGCTTCAGGTTTGGACTCTCATCCTGACAGGATCTGGAGAAACAGATGGACAGACGGATTCGACACAGACAACTCAGGGGGGCCCACAGAGATTTGGGTTACAGGAGTTCCTTGTAAACAGATTTTCCAGGAAACACGCGTTCGTGCTCCCGCGGGCGTCCTTTGGATTTCATGGTCATAGTAGAGTCATCAGGTCTCTCTCAGACGTTGGTTGCCGCCGGAAAATGCTGCGACTGTTAGGGTTTCAGAGGCAATGGGTGAAATCCCATTTTTACCCTTCTCTTTTATCCCTTTTCTTCGTCTCCGTCTCTCAATTCGCCCTAGCCATGGTTCCTCGCCTCTTCCCTACTTTCTCCCTCCTCTCACTCCTCTCCATCTCAGGTCATCTCTCTCTCTCTCTCTCTAGATTTTTGGGAGTGGGGCCCAGCAGATCAATGGTCTGGATCACTGAACCATGGGCCTCACATGCACAGACTAAAAGCCTGAGTTTACTCTTCATTTCCTTAGCTCGGCAATCGCATAATCTCTCTATTCTCTCTCTCTCTGAAATTTCAATTCTGGTTTTTTGCAGCTCTAGTTCAGGTAGTTTCTGCCGGTTTTGGTCGATGCTGCCGAAGGATTCTACGAGTATCTGCGTCGGCACCAGCTCTCGTCATCTTCAATACCTTGTTTCTTTGGGGAGTTTATATTGCACTGATTCGAGAAGGTTCTCTCTCTCTCTCTCTCTCTCTCTCTCTCTCTCTCTCTCTCTCTCTCTCTGATAATTTATTTATATTTAGAATCTAATATTTGTATAATTTCATATTTATATTTTGACCTTTTGTTCTTGCATTAGGTTCCGTTTGGTTGCACCAAATATCATGATATTTGCACCAAATTAGACTGATTAATCATGAAATATCACGACATTTCATGATATTTGGTGCAACCAAACCCAGCCTTAAAGAATGGCAGCCATGTTATAAAATTGGGATTCTTTCAATGGTTTTGGACTTCAAAAAATTCTGGACTAAATTATCTGCATGATGTGTTTTTAATTCTGCTCCCCCTTAATTTAGTGAAAACTCAGGTGCGTTTAGTGTTTGGCCATGCTGCGCGCATTTGATCCGTTGTTAGACAGAGGGATTTAGAATGTGGGGCAGCTCTCTTGCAGCACTTGCTTCCCACTGTAGGATGGCACATATGTAGACATCTAGGCTATTCATTGGGTGGGGTACACTATGAACATGCCCTAGACCAAAACTAATGTTGGTCTGCTGATCAGGCAGGTCAAACTTCTATGAGAAAGATGAGTAGTTAGAAAATAAGTCCAAATCCAACACACATGCGTCAATTGATTAGATTACTACTCTACTTTTTGGTATTGGCATTGTCTCAGAGCACTCACTACCCAATGAATGACGTAGATCTCTGAAATGTGTGCCATCTGATATGAAACCAGGCCCTGCATGGGAGCTGTCATGTGGGGCCCTGAAATTTTGCATGCTGGGCCTCAAATTGCCCTAGATAGAGTTGGCAAAAAGGACAGAAAATTTTGATTTTGGTGAAGTTATTGCTGTCTGATAGATTGGAACTGGCTCCACTTGCTTTGACTTTTTATTAGGTGGTGGATCCAGTAGAGTCCACTCTCCATTGTCTCCAAAGCTTGACCAGACGTTGATGATGGTTCTTTTTCATTGCTGTGCCATGCAAAATCATTGACCTTTAGTATAAGGAAAATGTATGTCATAGTTGTTTATGTATGAATTTGACAGCCCACCCGACCGTGTCCTGATCACCCTAGGATACGTGCCACATCTATGGTAGAAATCGAGGAGACAGGGTGAAAGCAAAATGCTCATTTTAGCAGAGACTGTTGCTTGTCTTCCTTTAATTTTGTTTAAATGATTGGCATGTAAATGTGTTTATTGATTTTTTGTCTCTTGGTATTTAATATTGTCTTACAGGTTTTCCATCTCTAAAGGATGTCGTAGTCAATGCAGAGTTTACTGTTCTTGTGATCGGCCTTTATAGGTTAGCTTCTTTGTATCTCTACTTATTGATCTTTGACATTTCTTGTAGTTCTTATGGTGACCTGACATTGATGGCAAAGGCCAACATACATCCAGATTCAACTGTATTTGCGATTGAAGGCTTATTGCACTCTGTATAAGCCTGGTTTACTGATTTTATAATGGTATTGTTTAGTTCCATTGAGATTTTTTTTCCCATTAATGTCCAGAACTTCTTGATACGAGACATTCTTGATCAAACTTGGAATTAGGGAGTCCAAGTTAAAAGGACAAGGCAATTGTGGTGTCTCTCCGTGCTTGCTGTTATTAGGTCTGTGTGGAAAGAACATAATAACAGAGCGTTCATAAGAAGTCTTTGAATGTAGCGTCAGTCATCCATTCAGTGAAAGGTAGGGATGATTTCTTGGGCCTTGTGCCTGCCTCTTTTCAGGAGATGTAATAGGGAATTAGGGATGATATTATGAACTTTTTGAGAGGCCATTCTTGACTATGTTAGCTGGATCATAGGATAATATCTCACCATCCTCCCACTTTTCCCCTTTCTCCCTTGCTTTGTATCTTCTCTTTTGTTTGGTTTTAATGAATTTAAGTTACCATTCAGGGAAAGAAAAAATGTTGATATGATCTGTTGCTTTACCTCATGCATTTAATTATGTCGATCTTGTTTGGACATTGGAAATTTTAAACATTTACATAGAAATTTTATGAAATACACTAGTTTTTTAGTAGTATATTTGTCTACTTTTGAGCTTTATAGTCATTAAATTTTATTTTATTTTTTCTATGGGCATTCATGTCTTGTCCTTTCCTATAGAATACATATTTGATTCATGTATCACACTGCAATTATTTTCATTATTGACCTTACCTTCAATGCTTAATTTGATTGCTTGAACGATGCATTTGTGCCACATAAGGTTGATTGCAATTTAGGTGTGAACTTTTATGCTACTTCTGGATAACACTGATGAGATCTCATTGACTTGGTTATGAACCAGATGTTCTTGATGAACTTTCCTGGCAGTTCATCACTTAGATGAACTTTCTAGTGTTTCATCGCTTGGTGTTGTCTATTTGTTGGGTCTCCAAGGGAACATTTTCCCCCCTCTGAACAAAACTATAAAGTTAACTATGAAAAGCTCAATAGGTACAATGAATCATGAAGGAAATGGGATTCACTTATGAACTGAAGGTGTAAAATTTTCTATTTGATGGGTGGGTGCAGATCGTATGGTTTCATCAACATGTTTGGTGAATCAAGTATTTGGCTAAATATAGTGTCCTGCTAGCAAGCATTTTTTTCTTTTCAAACAGGCAGATGAGCCTTTTTTTTTTTTTTTTGCATGTTCTTTTTTGCAGTATTCTTTCTGGGGATCCTGGGTTCGTTTCATATGATGATTCTTGTTTGGACAGACTCAACCAAAGTACAGTTTCCAATGTCAGTTCTTGTTCTGAGGTTGTAAAACTTGATGTATTGGGCTTGCATCCATCAATATATGTAACACTTGTATTTACTTTATGTGCTTCCATAGGAAGAAGAACTTTCATCAAGTGGCATGGAGTTTGAACGGCTGGCTGTAAACTTGGTATTTCCCTTTCTACTTTGTACTACAATTTTTTTATGAGAGATAACAACAAATTTTATTAAGAAACGCGCACCAAGAAGGTTCCCCCGGCACACACACACACACACGGCAAAAAAAAAAAAAAAAAAGAAAGAAAGAAAAAAAAGAAAAGAAAAGGAAAACAACAATCCCTTAACCCATTTATACAAGAAGCCCACTCAACAACTAAATCCATCGCCCTACCCAAAACCTTATCTACACTATTGCTAACATTACAAAAGCATCTCCCATTTCTTTCAGCCCATAAAGCCCAAAAAAACTGCAAGCAAACTTAATCTCCACAAAGCCATATCTTGCTTCCAAAGTCCCACCCCATTCCAAGCCAAAAGGAGATCACCAGAAGAATGTGGCATCATCCAAAGAACATGAAAACTCCTTGGGAATAGTGTTGTCAAAATCCTACAATTTATGATTTACGATATGCGATTTTAGTCGAATCTTAAGAAAAACGATTTGAATCCCAACCTTGAATCCCTTTTTATATGAATCCTACGATTCTATGATTTGAATCCTATGATTTACGATTCAAATCCCGATTTATGATTCAAATTATACTTATTCTCTTCTACTTTAAGCTTTACTTGGCTTTCATTTTATGTCTTTAAATTGGTGGGGGCTTTAAGAATTGTTTATAAAAGGAAAATCATTTTTATTTATTCTTTATAAGATATTAAATTATATATATTCTCTTCAACATTAAATCATATAGCTTTTTTTTTGTTGTGATTTCTTACTTCTTTATTGGTCGAAACACCAAATTGATGTATGACCTACCTGTAATGTTTTTATGGATGGTTATGATCACGGTCCCAATTTACCATCATGTCTACATTATCAAAGGCCACTTTTCCACCATGATTCTACATTCAAGAAAGGTAACAAGAACATAAATTATTAAAGGACCCTTGTATGTTTTTTAAAGGGAAATTTCATGGAAGACAAAAAATGAAGGAATAAGAATCCTTTAACACTATTATGACATGGTATTACTTGGTGCACATTGATGGCAAAAGGAAGATAGATGAATTTAAAAAAAAAATCTGATTCATTTATATTTTTCATATTTTTTCAAAATTTTAAGACAATTTAAAAAAATCTTACGATTTACAATACGATTTGCGATACGATACGATTCAACCCCTACTACGATTTGCGATACGATAACGATTTTGACAACATTGCTTGGGAAACCCGACCAAATATGAGTTGCAAACTGACAATACTTGAAAAGGTGATTCAACAACTTGGTGTTCGCCATGCACACATGACATATGTTCGGGATAATCATTGCACGCTTCTGGAGGTTATCAACTGTCAACACCCTCTCCCTCTCGACTAGCCACCCAAAGGCACATTGAGGGAGCTCCATACCTTGAAACATGTTGAGCTTCTGCTTCACCACTAGCCCCACAAGGATCAATCATATCATAAAAGGGTCGGACTGAGAAGCCACCGGACTCAGCCCCCTTCTAAATCAGTTTATTCTGATCCTCGATCATCGGGTGACAAAGCCAAACATGATTTAATAGTGCCACATACTCATCCACCTCGGCATCGGTAAAAGATCTATGGCATCGGGAAGACCATACCATAGAATCGTCACAAAAGGAGTAGCACTGAGAAGCCAAAATATTAGGAACCAGAGACAATCGGGCTATCTTTGGAAACATATCTTTCAAAGGAGTTTCGCCTAGCCACACGTCTCCCAAAACCAAATGTTCTCCCCATTCCCAAGAGAAAGGGCAACCCCTTCAGAAAACTTCCCCTTTGTAGACATCACCCCTTTCCAAAGTGCTGATGCTCTATATGGAGAGTAGTTTTTGGCGTGCCACTCACCCTCATTGCTACTGTACTTGACAGCAAGAGACTCCCTCCAAAGCTTGTCTTCCTCCACACTAAACCTCCACAACCATTTCTCCAAAAGAGCTAAATTCATTTGCTTTGAATCCTTAATTCCTGCACCTCCCCTATCATAAGGCTTGTGCACCTTTCCCCGGGGCATGAGGTGAAACTTTTCTTCTCTTCCTCTCTTTGCCATAGAAAATCCCGCCTTAACCTTTCCAATCTATCTAACACCGCCTTCAGACATTTAAATAAGGACAATTAAAAAAGTGAAGATTTGAGAGGGCTGCTTTGATAAAGAGTGGTTCGACCGCCTAAAGAATTCTAAAAAATCTGATAGTTTCATCCACTACCATCAGCATCGCCTTCGCAATTGTTGTCATTACCATTGTCATCATCATTTCTCTTTATCATCGGTGTCGTACTTGTCATCTTTCTATTTTGTTGTTATTGTCGTCTCCTTTTCCTGGCTATTTAGGTCCATCTATCAATCCTGTTCATCAATGGATCCTATCTAAGGCCCAATCGGTGTCAAGTGTATCAAGGTCTTCCCCTTCGACCTCGAACAAAGTTCCCCTTGTTATTGGGGTTGTCTTCTGTCTTTTAATACGTGACTGTCTTTCCTCATCTGGCGGGTAAACTTGTATGTAAAAGATGGGCAATTTAAATCAGACTTGTCAACAATTTTATTCAAAGTACACGTGGGGCCCACCTCATGATTGACTATGCTCCTTATATATTCTTTTTTTTTTCTCTCTCAAGATCTATTTATTTTTCGTGGGTTCAAGGTTTTTCTTTTCTTTTCTTTTTTCTTTTTTTCTTTTTATTTTTTGGAATTCTTTTGGTGATGGCCTCTTCAATGTCTCTTTCATTTACAGGGTTCACCTTCCCTCGGTAGGGTGAAATATTGTCACAGCTGTAAGGCACATGTAAAGGGGTTCGACCACCATTGTCCTGCTTTCGGGAACTGTATAGGTCTCACACATTTTCTGACATTATTGGAGTTGTCAATGCAGCCTATATTTAGTATTAAAACTTATTATTTGACTTGTGCCAAATCAATCTTGAAGTTGACATTCCTGTTTGCAGGTCAGAAAAATCATCATTTATTCATGGTTCTTCTGATTGGATTTGTTATTGCTGAGGTTTCCTACATAGGGTGCTCAACTCAGTGTAAGTGATGTTTTGTGGTGAAATTCCATATAAAAGGGACAGTTGGATGCTTGGTTTGGTCACCTCCTTTGAGATTACAATTTAAGTTTTTAAGATGATGCAGTGGGTAACTTACTGCACCCATATTAGATGAAGAAATTGTTAAAAATAAACCAACTGAATATGCATTGATGAAAAATGATATGCAAAATATTTCAAAGGAAACATGAATAAAATATCGTGGAAATAATGACAAGTAGGAAAATAAATTGGCCCTAGAGAAGGTAGAATTTCCTAAACACTGTTTCTAAAAAATGCTAGAAAGTGAGAAATTTATTACCCTGTTCACTTATTTTATCATGATGCCTGCAATATTATATTCACAGGATCCAGTTTTATTTCTTCAGCGTTTTTCTCAGTAAGGAGTGATGGTAATCTTCATTGTTGATTTTCCTTGTATGAAAAACTATATTTGACGGACACATTTTAAATATAAAGGTCCTTTAAAATTTATTATAGCTTACATGTATCGCTAGGAGGGAGATGGCTCAAGTAGCATGGATACTGTCATAGATGGGTCTACCAAGGGTGATAGCTTCTCGCTGGCTTGTGGGGGGAGGAAAGGTGCTTTCAGTCAACTATCCGAGGCGTAAATAGACGATCCCATTCTGTATATCCTTTGAATTTGAAATGCAAAATTGTTTGATCAGCTGTTCATGCACTATGACAGTTTCATGGATTGATTGGTAGGGTTTGTTCGAAGTCTTCAAGATGGATCGGTTGACACCTCGTTCATTGAGGTATTTCTTTGGGTGTGGCACGGGGGTTACACCAGAAGAAAAAGAAGCTTTTTCAGAGACAAACCTTGTTAGCAGGGATTTTGGACAACATGGAAAGAACACACCAAAAGGACATTCCACAACAAAGTTCATTTGCCAGAACAGGTTTTACAGAAGGCTAAGAGGAAGGTTGTTGACTGGGTATGGGTCTAAGAGTTTTTGCTAGATGCAGTATAGGTTAGTTCGAAGGAAACTGGGAGTTGAGACCATGTTTTCTTAGCCCTTGGGATTAATGATCCCTCATTACCTATCTCTTCCATTGTTGTTTCAGTGCTTTTTCTTGTAGCCTTTTCTTTTCTAATAAAATATAAATTCTTCATCATCATCATCATCATCATCTAAGCCTTATTACAATTATTTGGGAGCGACTACATAAATCCTGTTATGCCTTTTTACTCTACCAAGGGCCAGACCTTCAGTTAGATCACAGGTCATCAATCTTTTCTACCCCTATCCATGTCCTTTTGGGCCTTCCCCTTCCCTTTTAGAGCCTTCAAGTTGTACCCACTCACTCTTAATGGGCATGGTTATTGGTCTCCGTCGCACATGACCAAACCATCTAAGTGTACTTATCCTCGTCTTATTACCTATTAGTGCTACTCGTAAGTTCCCTCAAATGCATTTACTTCTAATTCCATCCTTTCTCGTCTTGCCACTCATTCATCTCAACATCCTCATTTCAGCTACACATCCTATGAACATGTTGTACCTTAATTCCCCAACATTCTGTCCCATAAAGTATAGCTGGTCCTACAGCTGTCCTATTAAATTTCCCTTTCAGTTTGAGTGGTACACAAGGATCACATAGAACTCTAGACGCACATCTCGATATCTTCCACCCACCTTGAATTCTATGGCCAACACCCTTTGCGAATTATTGACCCAAGGTACCGAAAGTGGTCATTTTGGGAAAGTTCTTGGTCAGCAATCTTAACTAATTCCTTGTTTCATTCCGGTTGTTACTAAAATTGCACTCCATATATTCTGTTGTAGTCCGACTAATTTTAAACCCTTCAGATTCTAAAGCATCCTCCGTTAATCTAGCTATGTGTTTTCACCCTCCCTCATCTTGTCTAGAGGTGGACAACGATCTGATCCAAGTCGAACATGGACCAGATCGGATTGTTCGGCTGCTTGAGTGGGTGTGTTCGAACAATGTTCGAACAAACATTCGAACAGGATGGCTCTGCTCGAACTCAATTTGGTCTAGCCCAATCATGTTCGAACATGTTCGAACATATGAATTTCGAACAATTTTTACGAGTTCGAACAATTTCGCTTTTTTCGTTTGAAAATATTTTTTCTACTACTGAATAGTAAATACCGATTTTTTTGTTTTGTGTGTCCCACCATGATGTATTTGTTTTATCCACTCCGTCCATCCATTTGTACAGCTTATTTTAAGGCATTAAATAAGAAATGAGGCAGATACAAAACTCAAATGGACCACGCCACAGGAAACAATGAGGAGAATTATGTCCACCATTGAAACCTTCCTGGGCTCACAGTCACTTTTATTTGTCATCCACCCTCTCTCTCTCTCTCTCTCTCACTCTCTCTCTCTCGCTATATATATATATATATATATATATATATATATATATATATATATATATATATATATATATATATATATATATATATATATATATAATCGAGTCGAACGAACGAGTCAAGTCGAGTCGATCAATATTCGAGTCGAGTTCGAGTTCGAGTCAAGTCGAACAGGACTGTGTTTGAAATTGAATTGAATTTTTTTTGGAACACACCGTGTGTGTTCGAACAAAGTTCGAACAATAAGACTTTCTGTTCGAACATGATTTGACCGAGTCGATCTGAGTCGATCCAAAAGGTTAAACTCAGTTCGTGTCCAGCTCTAATCTTGTCAATCAAAGCCATGTCATCTGCAAACTACGTACACCATGGAATCTCTCTCTCTCTCTCTCTCTCTCTCTCTCTCTCTCTCTCTCTCTCTCTCTCTAATAAAATATAAATTATGCTTTAGAAAACATAGCCTATGGAATGTCAGGGGGCTTATTGATTAAAACAGAAAAAAGAAAAAAGAATGTCATGGGGGGGTTGGGCGGCAACAAAATTCAAGTTAAGGGTATTTGCTTGCATGAAAAGCCCAAATTGTTATGCTGCAATCAACAACTGTAGAACTGCAATGGGAGAATGGTTTGATTGGTGTGGGGTGGTCATACTTGTAGGGGGTCTAGTCTGGGAACGTAGGACTCTGCAGAGGAATAATTGTAATATGGGATGGAGATGCCTTAATCAAGAAGGGTGAATAGATAAGAGTTTTTCCGTCTTAGTGTCTTTTAGGAATATGGGTTGCAAATAGGTACTCATTACTGTCTATAACCTGAATGTTTTCGCACATGCACCCGCGGGGGGGGGGGGGGGGGTAGCAAGGTGTTGTAGAGCATGATAGAATTTGCAAGATTGGCTTCATAGACATGGTTTGATTGATTTATCATTCGAAGGTGCATCCTTCACTTGGATAAACAACCAAATTGATTCAGTTATGACAAGAATTCATAGATTCCTTATATTGACCTATGTTGTCCCCAATGTTTTCAGTAGTGCTTGTAGCGTAGTGTCTACAGGGCATGTAGCGTACACTACATATATGTAGCATACTGGTGCAAGTAGTGTACGCTACCCGAAATCTCCTTTTTTAAGTATTTCTTCTATGTTAGTTCAACACCTATTTTAAAATTGTGGCGACTCATCCCCATCACACATGGCACTATATTAGATCAATCCGGACCATCCAAATTGTGGTCCATATCATGGATAGAGCACTGAGATCAATCCGGACCATCCAAATTGTGGTCCATATTGTGAATTTGTGATGTTTCAATAAAAAGAGAGAGGTCACACTTAGATATGTTTGAAGGCAAAGGTACATAAAGATTTTGCATGGAAATATGTGGTGGATGATCTAGATTCGTAGTCAACAACTCATAGGAATTATGCATTTTGTAAATTTTATCATATTTTCTATTATTTTAATTAAAAATATTGTATCGTGTAGATCACGCTGCATGCTACATAGCTTATTTTAATTAAAAATATTGTATCGTGTAGTTTATGCTACATGCTATGTATCATATGCTACACGTTATAGAGGGCCAAACACTACACTACATGCCACACGCTATTTAAAACAACTTGCATCCTTTGGCCTACTTCATACAATTGTCCCACTCTTTTTTTTTTTTTTCGAAAAAAATTGTCCCACTCTTCTCACGACTCGAAATGGATCCTTGGGAGTCTAACCTACTTCTGCTTTGAGCCGAAGTGGTTGGAAGAGGATGGCTTGTGCAAAGTGTAAAAGATGGTGGGGCTCTAGGTGGAAGGGAAAGCTGGTCAGAGGCTTGCTTTGAAAGTTAAAACTGTTCAAAACTGAAAGACTGAAAAAACTGATTTCAGGAAGATTGAAGAAGTGAGATCAAAGATCATTGATGATATTCAAGACACTGATGGGATGGGACGGGACAAGGCGGTCTGTCATTTGAAGATATTAACCATAAAAAGAATTGAAAGACAAAGTCAAATGGAACACAAAGGAGGAATAAATATATGTGACAAAAGCTTCAACATTGTGGTTTCAGGAGTGGACAAGAACATAAAATCCTTCCATAAAGTGGCAACCGCTACAAGAAAGATAAATTATATACATAGCCTTGAGGTTGATGGGGTGAAGATAGAGAAACTGTAAATTATTTGTGATGCCTGCAGAATGTCCATGGGGGATGACAAGAGGTGACCAAGTTAAGAAACCTAGCATTTTAAAATTTATTACAATAGCTGGTTTCCTTGAAAGCCTGAGTAGGGAAGAGGAGCTAAACAAGGTGGTGGAACAGTTGGGAAACGATAAGGTCTCGGATGGCCATCTGATGGCTTTTTTGGGGTGTTTGTGTAGTTAAGGGGGTATTTGATGAACTTTGTGGTAGAATTCTGCGAAAGGATAAAATGCGGTATGGACATGGGTGCATTCTTCATTGTGTTGAATATGGAGTTAGGAACCTGATGGACTATAGGCATTAGTCTAATTGGGAGCTCCTATAAGATCTTATCAAAGGTGTTGGGTTCGTGACATTGAAGGGTGTATCCCCTTCTCCCACGGGTTTTTGTTAAGAGAAGTCATCCTTATAGGTGTGCTTGTAGCTCAAGAATGCATCAACAAGAGGCACAAATTGGGAGAGTTGGGAATTGTTTGTGTACCTTATGTTAAGAAGGCATATGATAATGTGAATTGGAACCTTTTGGAATACATGCTAGGAAGATTTGGCTTCGGGGTCCATTGGAGAAGTTGGATGAAGGAAGGTGTCATGCCGTGATGATGGATCTCTGAAAGGTTTCTTTGATTGGTATAGAGACCAAGGCTTTTAGGTTTCTCATTTACAATTTGCGGATGATGCATTCATGTTATGTGATGTGAGTAGGGAGGTTTCAAATATGAGGTGTATCCTAAGCAGTGTAGTCAAAGGCATTCTATAGGCGCATGGTTGGCCTTGTTAGCCTACCTGCACCCCTGGGGCCTAGGTGAGGTGCTATCCCCAAGTGTACACCTAGTACCTAAAGCCTAGGTGTGTCTGGCTGCCACCTCCAAGAATGCTATTTTTGGTATGTTGACACACAATAAGATTGGAAAGACATCTTATAAACCCCCTTTGAGCATATTTTTCCAATTTGTATTATACCAAAGCTTTGATTTATGGAAATTACCTCCCCCAAATTTCTTAAACTCATGAGATCTTCTTGCATTCTGCATTGGTGTTTTAAGAACTACATTGGGCTTCTTAAAAGCAATTTGAGTTTCCATTTGTGCCATATAAGAGACAGACGACAAATTGAGGATTGGGGGGAATTGGAAAATTTTAGGTTACAAGATTTGGGGGTATTAAAATTTTGGATTTTAGGGTTGGGAAAATTTAGGATTTTTAGCAAATTATGATTTTGGGTTGGGGAATTTGGGGGAGTTGGAGAAATAGGAAATTTAGGGTTAGGATTTTGGGGAAATTGGAAAATCATGGTTTAAAATTGGGAGAATTTATGAAAAATTGGATATGGGGTTTTGAGCTAAGAGAAATTAGGAATTTTATGAAATAAAGGTTTCCAGGTTTGGGAAACTGGGGAAATTTGAAATTTTAGGGTTTTGTAGGTTCAGTGAAAACATTTGAGTAGATGTAAGTTCTTGGAAGTGGTGTTTAACTATAACTCTATTTAAAGTACATAATAAATTTCTCATTAATTTTAGTCATTGTGTTAAAATTGTTTAGAGCTGCAACTATTATAAAAATAATATGTACGATATGACATCAATATTGTCAGGAAAGGAAGTGAGTGTGTCCAGAAGTGAGGTTTTGGTAGCAACGATTGAGGAGAGGATGAAAAATGTGGCAAGAGTAGTAATGGGATGCAAGGTGGATTCACTACAGAATCACTACCCTCTGCTTATCTTGGTGTTCACCATGTGTGGAAAAACCTTGCAAAAGCCTTTGGTACCCAATGATTGAAAGACTGGAGAAAGGTTTTTCGCTTGGAAGTGCAAATGTCTGTCCCTTGGTGGGTCACGCTACTTTAATCAAATCGTTGCTTTTAGCAATCCTGGTCTACTTTGCCTTTGTTTCAACTTTCAATGCCCCATAAGTGTTACCAACAGATTGGTAGCTGCAAGGGGACTTCTTGTCGTATGGGAATGAAGAAAAGCATAAATATCATTTGTTGGAATGGAAAGATATGTGTAAAGTAGGGGAGAACTGGAATTAAGTTGTTAGATACCATGAACCAAGCTTCTTGGTAAGTGGTTGTGGAGGTTTGGGAATGAAGATGGTGTGCCTTAGAAAAGTGATTTCAGCTAAGTATGTGTGCAGACACTCCTAGGCATCAAGATACAAAGGTTTAGGGGTTTGGAAATTGATTATTAAGATGAAAAGCATATTTACACGAGGCATTGCGTTGAAATCATGAACCAAGTAATGTTTCAATTTTGGGAGGATCAATGGTGTGGAGATTATCCATTGATTTTTTTTTTCTTTTAAATCTCTCTGTAGGTTAGTTGCACATAAAGTTGCTGATGCAGGATGGATGGTCTATCCTATGGTGAGGCAATAAAATCAAATAACAGAGTAATTAGAGAACTCAAAGCACAAAATAAAACTAATTTGTCACAAATTTAAAGAATTCAAATATTAAATATGCTCAAGTTGAAACAAAACAATAATCCTACAATGAGACTTTAAAAGATATTAATCAATTAGGACCTATAGAAAGTAGAACTTCCATCTAACATAGGCAGAGCTGTACACGAACCAAGCTGGCTCGAAAAGTTCGCTCGGCTCAGCTCGAAAGTGCTTAATTTGGCTCAATTCGAAAGGTGGATCAAATCAAACCGAGCCTAATTTTTGGGCTCGCTGAAAATTCAAGCCGAGCTCGAGCTAACCTGAGCTCGATTCGGTTTGGTTCGAACCAAGCTCGGATCGGTCAGTTTGATTTTATATATAATTTTTATATTATATACATATACATAGAGGAATGCTCACCTGCGCACTTCTCTCATGAGAACTCGTGGGCACTTTTTCATGGCTCATCGCACATGACGTGACCCCAAAATCTGAGCCGTCCACGTGATGCAGCACCCCAAAAAACCCCCAGGGCCTATCTTTCAACTTGGTCCAGAACTTTGGTGGGCCATGAAAGAAGGAAACAAATTTCTCCCTTGATTTGCCTCTTGCTTTCTGCCGCAGCCCACCAGAGTTTTGGATTAGTTTGAAAGGTGGGCCTTAGAGGTTTTTTGGGGTGTTGCATCACATGAACGGCTTAGATTTTGAGCTCACATCATGTGAGATGAGCCATGAAAAAGTGCTCACGAGTTTCTCGTGAGAGAAGTGCCCAGGTGAGCATTCCTTCACACACACACACACACACACACACACACACACACACACACACACACACATATATATATATTTCGAGCACCCTCTCTCCTTTTGTGTTTTGCCTGCAGCCCGCCCACGCCCAACACCCAGTTTGCAGTTGTTCGACCATCAATTTTCCGACAGACCCTCGCCGAATCTCTCTCTCTCTCTCTCTCTCTTTATCTCTCTCTCTCTCTCTCTCTCTCTCTCATCTTCATCTCCCCCCAACGCCTAATGCCTAACTTGCCTGGCCCCTACTGCTCTCCCAGATGACCCTCTCTCTTACTAGTCGAACTCGGCTTGAAAGCTCGACCAAACCAAGCCGAGCTGGCCAGCCTGGCTCGAGGACCAAACCAAGCCGAGCTCGAGCCCAGGTAGTTTGCTGGTCAAGCTGAGCCGAGCTGGGCCCATCTCGATTCGATCCGGCTCGTGTACAACTCTAAACATAGGGATTAAACTTAATTCAAAGGGAATCACTTGTCTTTATTAGGGTTTGGTTGGTTAGGGTTAATTTTGGGAACTAGGGAATTGCGGATTTGGATTAGGGAAGTTAGGATTTGGAAATTAGGGTTTTGAGATTTGGGAGATTTTGGGTTAAGGTTTTAGGTTTTGGGAAATTGGAGATTTAGGTTTAGGGATTGGGGATTTAGGGTTTGGGTTTTTTTTTAAGGGAAAGGATCAACGACCAAAAGAGAAAAAAAGGGAATGGGGCTGGCCGTACGGTTGCGTAGGGTTTAGTCGTAGAGGGTTTTGGTGATGATAGGGATGGGAATTGGGAGAAAGCAAAAGGAAAATCTAAGAGATAGAGAGAGGGAAGGAGAAAATAGAAGAGATGTGGGTAGATATAGATATAGAAGAAGAAGAAGAAGAAAACTAGAAAGAGAAGGGAAAGAAAAGAAAAATGAAGAACATACCTTGAAAGAAGAGAATAAGAGAGAAATCGGTTGGAATCACTCCATGGCTTCTCACCAACTCCATTCACAGGAGGTTTTTCTTTGCTCAAGCAAAAAGAGAATTTTTTTATTCAATGCGTAATAATGCTAGGACATTCACACGCCCACCCCTTTATAATAGAATATTTGGGGTATTTTTACAAAACCACCTTTATTGCTAAAAAAAATGTTCAAAATACCTCTATTTCAACTAGAACATAAAAAAACCCACAAAATAAATAAAATAACTAAAAAAATAATTAAACTAATGTCCCATGATGTCCACAGCCAAGATGGGCCAACGGTCCAGATGATCCAATGCACGAAATCTAACGATTCAATGAAAGCGTCCACTCAATCCAATTATAGAGATATTGGAACTGGGGCCAAAGCTCTCCTCCTCCTCTAGTATACTATGAATGGTGCTCGGATGTCCTCATCAGTTGCTAGAATTAACGACTTTCATAATCGGGTGGTTGCTCATACTTTTTGGTTCCCTATCTTTAGAAGAGACATGAGGGAGGAAGAAGAGGATTTGGTTAGATTATTCGGATGCTGGAGGGTGTCACGTTCATTCAGATGGCAAGATAGGAGAATTTGGAAGTGGGAGATTTCTAAAACAAATTCTGTTAGATCCCTTGACGATGTGTTTGCCCTGGCTTCATAGAAGTGGAGATTCTTGGTAAATAACATCCTGAATTAGCTCGTCTTCTTTCATGGTTGAGTTCAGTCATGATCTGATAGAAGTCAATCCTGTAGCAGATTCTCTGGTAAAGGAATGCATCTCCAGTTCTTGTTAGAGACCATTATCCCTTGTCTTAACATATTGTTGTATTTTCCGTTTCTTTAATAAAAATTTAGTTATTGATAAATAAAAGAACAAGAAAAAAAAAATGCTTCTATAGGGAATTGGTGGGGGTAGGAATGGCCTTACTAGACCACATAGAGCTCCTATGCATACTTCTGTAAAAGGTGTTTTAATTGTACTCTACCAATCTAATGAAATTGTGGGATTATTGACCAATTCCATTCATATTTACACCATTCTTGTTCCATCGTCATGATAACTTCTCATTATTGTTGAGTGAATACATGATATATGGTTTGTGGTGGTCTTTGTGTTGTGCTCGGTAACTTATTTATACAAATGGTTTCAAAATCAATATCGTATTGCATATCATAATAATGGTTGAATTGTATCGAATTGCAAAACATATTGAGATCATAATTTTTTTTTTTTAATTTCTTAAAATGATAGAAAATATCTGAAAAAATACAAATAAATCAGAAAAAAATTTAGAACTCATTGAAATTCCATTTCCCATCAATTTAAACCATGAAAGGTAATTGCATATCATGACAATATCAATTGAGAAGATGCATGAATAAAAGGATAAAACCAAGGAAGAAATATGAATAATAAAAAAAAAAATTAATTTTTAATATAATTTGGACCCATTTACGCAATTCTACAGTTATCATACAATTTGGTATGATAATCATACAAGTCGATACGATTCGTACGATAATCTTGTGATTATTTAAGATTTTGCGATTTGGGTGTACGATTTGAATTGTATGATTCATATCGTGATTCTTACGAGCATCTGTGATGATGTGCGCGCACACATGCATTACACATGATTTTATGGGTTAATTTCGATTAGTTTGTTTAATTACTTTGTTATGGACATCTACTAAAAGTGATATGTGGTTTTTTGAAAGATGATAAATTTTATTAAAGCCACATAAGAAATAAAGAACAAAAAAGAAAAAAAAAAGGAAACAAAAGGCAAGAAACTTAAAAAACCTAAAAAGAAAAGAAGCTATAAAACTAAAACCCAAACAAAGAAGGAAAAAACACCCTTAGGGACCCTAGTTCCTAATACAAGAGTCAACGTTGCTAAACACCCCAGAGGCAGAGCTTCTAATATTACAAAAGCACCGCCCATTTCTTTTCAACCATATGCACCAGAGAAGGGCTAACAAGCTATCCTCCATTTATTTCTTGGATCCAAGGATACCTCCCCCATCAAAATGCTAGTAGTGGAACAGATCTTCAATGGGGTATGGCATCACCTAGCTAATCCTCGCCAATCTGAAGATTCCATACCAAACAATGCAGGAGGAGCAAGTGGATGAACTAGATGATTGATGGACTCTTTAGCACTAAGGCATAGCAGGCAAGCATTGGGAAAAATGAGAGATCTTTTATGCAGATTATCAATCATGTGGATCTTATTCCTCCTAGCCAACCAAGCGAAGGCAATGACTTTCGGAGGGCTTAGTTCGACCATAGAAAGGTATGTGGCTGACAGAGTGACTGGGATTAGGACAAGACAACTTCAGATATAATGACCTCACTGAGAAAGCCCTTGACTTGCAAAAATGTCACACCATCGAATTGTTCTCCCTCGGAACCAACGACACTCCTTGCAATTGAGAGAGAACTAATAACTCACTGAACTTCGAATCATCCAACTCCCCAAGGCAAGGAGGCAATCGGACTCCCGCTTCTACCTAATAGTAAAAGCAACTAGCGATAGGAATGTTAGCCTTCAGGCAAAGGGACACAGTGGAGGGAAAAGACTCCCGAAGAAGGGAATCCCCAATCCAAACATCATCCTAAAATCTCACCCTAGCGCCTTTGCCCATAGCGAAGCTTACTTCCCTAGCCATAAGTGACACTATCCCAGCTACCAACTTTAAGAGAAAAGAGGCCTTATAAAGAGAAGAGTCCTTGGTCCAGCAACCCAACAGAGAGGTGCCATATTTGGCCACAATGACCCTTCTCCAAAGACTAGCATTCTCCATGCCAAATCTCTACACTCATTGCCCAACAAGGCCTGATTAATCAATAGGTTTGCAAATATGATCCCATTTCAATAAGTGAAATTTCCTGTTCTCCTCCACTTTGCCATAAGAAATCTCTTCTAAGTCTGTCCAAGCAAGCTAACACAGATTTAGGGCACTTAAGCAAGGATTAAAAAAAAAAATGGGAAGTTGGAGAGGGAGGCTTTGATCAAGTTAATCCTCTCACTGAGAGATAGATATTTGCTTTTCCACGGGAAAAGCTTCTTCTCCATTCTCTCCACCACCTTATCCCATAAGAATAGGGCTGGTTTACCTAAACACAACAGGAGACCTGAATAGGTGGTAGGGAATGAATCGGCCTGACACCTAAAGGCCTTTGCGAGCTAGTCAATAATCTTAGGAGAAATATTTATACCCAAGAGCTCGCTCTTAGCAAGGTTAATATTGAGATCAGAGATCACCTTGAACCACCTAATAGCAATATGCAGGTAAACTACCTTTTCCTTAGAGGCCTACAAAGCAACAGGTTGCCATCGGCAAACTGAAGGTGATTAATTGGTTGGGAGAAATTCAGAATAAGAAAACCATTAAACAAACCTTCTAATTGACCTCTAGAAAGCATTTTGCTAAGAGCCTCAACCACAATGATGAAAAGAAAGGGGGAAAAGGGATCCCCTTGGCGGAGGCCCCAAGATCTCTTGAAAAAACCAAAAGGGGATCCATTGATGAGAACTGAGTACTTAGCTGAGGCTACATAAGAGTTCATCCACGAAATCCATTTAGTCCCAAAACCAAGGGTAGGCAACATATAAGTCTGGGAAGGACCAATCAACATGATCATATGCCTTTTCAAGATCCAACTTACAGACTACACCTTGAGTGCTTGCTTTAGAACATCAATCCAAACACACATGAGCCAACAAAGCACTATCTAGAATTTGTCTACTAGTGACAAAAATGCTAGGACCCCCCCTAATCCTCCGAGTAAGGACCTTAACAATTGTCTTATAAGGGCCTCTGATAAGACTAATGGGCCTAAAGTTCTTAAGACTATCAACCCCTTCCACCATAGGATTAAGGGCTAGAAACGAACAATCCACTTTAGTAGCAATGCAACCAGAGGAGTGAAATTTTTTTGTAAAGTCCAACAAATTAGAGTTTACCAAATCCCAAAAAGATTGAAAGATTGTTTGTAATAGAAGGGAAAAGCAATAGATGTTTTTAGGAGGGCTAAATCGTTTGTAATAGAATGGGTGTCGGGATTAGATAGTTTGTTCCAATTCCCGTTGGGTTGGTAGCAGTGTTGCTGTTTTTGTATAGTTTGGCTTTGGCCTTCCAATGAAATTATCATCTTTGAAAAAAAAAAAAAAAAGATAGAAAGATAGCCAAAGGGAAGTCGTCGGGGCCTAGGGCCTTGTCCCTATCAAGTCCCAGACAACTTCCTTAATTTCCTCTAAACAGAAAGGGACTTCCAGAATAGCTGCTTCTTCCAGAGAAATGGAATCAAAAGGCAGATTATCTAAAGAAGGCCTCTGGAACCCCTCATCCGAGAGCAAGGTATTATGGAAATTAACTATTTCCTCACAAATGGATTTTTTCTCGGTATCTCAAACATTATTAATCATCAAGGAAGAGATACCATGGAAACATAGTGTTTTTATCGCCTTGTTTAAGTCAAATGTCCCTGGACCTTTGGCGCCACTTAGGGCTCGTTTGGCATCTCTACTCTAATTCAATAAGAGTTTTTTGAATAAGAGCTACTTCAATACGTCCTTTTTGTTCTAGCTCTGTTTTCAATAAGCTCGTTTGGTAAAATCTAAAAAAAAAAGCTCTTATTTAAAATAAGCACATTTGGTAAAACTTTCAAATAAGAGCTTTTTTTTAAGGGTAGTTGACGTTATTTTTAAAGATTACAACAACTTTAATATAAGAGCAATCCAAATGGTTGTTTTGGTGGACCGTCCATCATGTGGGGCCTAACATCATTCCTAATTGTTCTTTATGTGGGGCCCCTCAATGTCCACCACCCTTCACCCATCACGTGGACTCCACATTTGATGCGTCCATAGTGTGGGCCCTACCTTTGAAGTGAATTGTCCATCATGTGGGGCCCACTTTTGATATCCACCATTCATCATGTGGGGTGTACCTTCTATGTGGATCATCCATCATACGGCCCACTTTTGATATGGGTCATCCATCATGAGAGATCTTGGATGTGGACCGTCCATTAGGTGGGGCCCACTTGATGTAAACTGTCCATTGTGAGGGGCCACACTTTCATGTGGGCCATCCATTATGCGAAGCCCACTCTGTCCATTATGCGGGCCCACCTTGATGTGGACCATTCATTGTGTGGGGCCCCACCTTCATTATGTGTCATTCATCATGTGGGCCCATCTTTGATATCAATTGACCATCATGTGGGCCCACCTTCAATGACCATCATCCATCATGTGGGTCCCACCTTTGATGTGGACTGTCCATCAAATGGGACCCGCTTGATGCGCATGTTCCATCATGTTGGACCACACTTTGATGCGGGTCATCAATCATGTGGGGCCCACCTTTGATGTGAACCTTTCATTACATGGGTCCACCTTGATGTGGGGCCCCACTTTAATATGAGTCATTCATCATGAGGGGGCCATCTTTGATGTCCACCATCCATCATGTGGGTCCCACCTTTGTTGTGGACCGCTATGATGTGTCCACACTATCCATCATGTAGGTGCCACCTTGGCTGTGGACCGTCCATCATGTGGGGCCCAACCTTTAATATGGGTCATTCATCATGTAGGCCCACCTTTAATGTCAACCTTCCATCATGTGGTCTCACATTCAATGTCCACCATCCATCATGTGGGTCCTACCTTTAATGTGAAACATCCATCATGTGGGTCCCATATTTGTTGTGGACCATCTATCATGTGGGGCCCACTTGATGTGGATAGTCCATCATGTGGGCCCACCTTTAATGTCAATCTGTGGTCCCACATTCAATGTCCACCATCCATCGTGTGGGTCCCACCTTTGATGTGGACCATCATCAAGTAGGGCCTACTTGATGTGGATCGTTCATCATGCAGGGCCACGCTTTGAAGCAGGCCATCCATCATGTGGGGCTCACCTTTGATGTGACAGTGCATTATGTAGGCTCATCTTTGATATGGGCCATTCATCATGTGGGGCCCACCTTCACTATGGGTCGTTGATCATGTGGGCCTTTCTTGAAGAAATTGTAAGAGAAGAGAAGAGGGTAAGATGGGAATTACTTGAAAAGGTTTAAGGATAAACTTGTCCAAAAATTAGTCCAAAATGTCTACCCGCTTAAGCCAAATAAGCAATAAGCTCCGTTTCAAAAAGTAACCCCTCCCCAACTTATTAAATCAGAGCTTATTTGCTACTTTCTAAAAAAATAAGCAGTTCATTAGACATTTACCGAACGGTCCAAAAGCTTTTTTTTGTAGAAATAAGCCAATAAGCTCTTATTTGTAGAGTTGCCAAATGCCCCCTTAATCTCTTCCTTGTGAACCCCAGATTGATAAACAGAAGATAACTAATATCGAACTGCACGCTCTTCCTCGGTAAGCAAACCTCCTCCTTTGATTTCCAAAGCTTGAATGTCATTCAGCATCGAGTCCAACTCCATCTCCCTAAGACCGAACACTTTCCATTTCTTGACAGAGAGCTTCGCTTTCATAAGTGATCGATGGTTGGTTTCTTATCAGTTTGTTACAACTAACAAATGGCTAATTATAGATAATACCTTTCTTAATTTTGTAGATTTTCCGCATTTTGTTTTCTCTATGTTTTATGTTATGCCTCAAGACCTTTCTTTTGTGATGCTGAATTCATTCTTGGTGTATTGAGTCGGATCCAACTAGTCTATAGGGCTAGTTTCAATTTATGTAAGTTTTAGATTATTATATAGGACTGGCATCATTTGGATTGAATGATGCAGTGCCGATCTTGTGGCCTTAGTTTTCATGATTAGCATGTTATGTATGCCTTCCCTTTCTTTTTGCAATTTGTCACTATTTTCTTATTCTGGATGGCAGTTATTGCAAAATCACAGAACATGCACAAAACTGGCTCAGAGGTATGTCCTGTACTATGATTAGCTCCCTCCAAGGATTGGATTAGCAACTAATATACTAGTGATCTAATAGAATTGTTGCAAATATTACTGTGTTCAGCTATTAACATGTGAAAAATTAAGTTTTGAATTCTGAGGTTGATAATTAGTTAACTCGTATTACATGGAAAATGCTTGTCTTTGCTGATTTTTGTCACAATTGGGCATATCTTGGAGTACCTGCTCTTTTTTGTTACTGTCATAGCAGTTCTTTGTTATTCCTTTCACTATAAAATTCGAGTGGCTTCAATATTATGCAAAAGGTCCTATGTGATATCATGATTCATGACGTCAGTTATTTATTTATTCTTAAACTCTGCAGAGCAGTCTCTCCGGCAACTTGGCTATCAGTCTCCCCGGCAACTTGGCTATCAGCACAATGCTTTTTTGCATTCTCCAAGTGCTATGGCAGGTTTACTTCATATTAAGTGCCTCTTTGGTCATGCTAATTTAAGCGTTTCTCAGTGCTTTTGATTTCAAAATTGATTTTATGACTTAGGCACGTTTGGTCAGCACATCTCATTAATCACGTGATAATAATTAATTGGGAAAATAGCACTTTTTAGGAAACAGGTTGGAGGCATTTCCTGCAGTGCTTTATTGCCTACTCCAAATGCAATGGCAGGTTTGCCTTGTATCTGCGATCCCATAAAGCTTTTGGTAGTGAACTTTTGGATTGTTGGCTGATATTGGCATATCGTATCATAGGAACATAAAGAGTAAAAGCCACTCTGAGTCCGTAAAATCTTTGTCAAAAGAATGTTTGGTTTGATGGACAAGCTAAACTTGATGAAATGGAACTTCTGTCAGGGAATGATCTGGAGTTGGACAGTAATAGTAAAATTGTCATTGTCTCCGACCACTTGGATGAGTAGAGACATCCCCTCGTGGGAAAGGTCCAGGTTACTACCCCTCTTACGTCACCATGCCTTGGAGTCACATCCTCCAAGACTATTTAATAATTAAAAAAAAAGTCTGAAACTTATTCCTGTGATAGTAAGGAAGCTCCTTATGCTTTAACCTCTTAGAAGATGATCAGATCCAATGGTGCCCACTTTCCAATAACTCTCAACAACTGCGAAGTGCCCTGTTCCTCTTCTGGTGTCCAATCCCTGATCTTTTCCCATATCTAAATTGCAGTTCAATAATGATGTTGCCAGAAGAAAATTAAATAAATAAATATGAGATTTAAATAAAATCTTTCTTCTTTTTTGGTTAGGGCTTCAATAAAATCTTTTGTTTCCCATGAAAAAGGAATAAGTATGAGACTTCAATGAAGCCTCTCAAGATTGTTATTTGTAAGCACTTGAAAAATATTACATGGGAACATCTACAATCGGTGAAAAGAACCAGCAAATTCTCTACGTATTCGGTCCATTGGAAGTGAAAATTATAGGAGATTTGCTGCCTGTTATGCATTACAATTGAGAATGAGATAAAATCGGGTAGAATATGTCTAGTTTTTAGCTACTTAAATATCCTCATTTGATTTGGTTGCTTCCTTGCTTTTTAAATTCTTGGGAAATGTCATACTACTAAATGAACTTCCATCAAATTATCTGACCAATCAAGTCATGGCGGATATGTAGGTGGTTTTCCTGGCGTGGCATATTTATTGCATCTGTTTCAACATCAAAACTGATGAGTGGGTAAGCTCTAAACTGATTATTTTTATTGCATTTCCTCAGATGGGTCTGGTTCTCCATGTCTGACAGTAAGAAATGTGGGTCAGATAAACTGGAGGAAATATCCAGAGTTCCAGCTTGTTGTTCCAGGTAAGTTAAATGCCTGCATCAGTGGTATTCAAAGTTAGAGAATTGTATACGCCCTGAGCATTGCAAATCTTACTTGCTGATGCTTTCAGTTCTGTACATTTTTTAGCCCATGATTTGATTTAACCCCTTCGATTGATAGCCTACAAATATCAGGAAAGAAAAAAATACAGCAATGGTCCATATTCGAGAAGAAATGACCAAAGACCCAAAGTTTCTGTATCTTCCAAGCTCTGAGGTTTCTGGGGGTGTTCTCCATGTATGAACATCAGCAGTCTGGATTTCATGGGCCAACTTGTACTGAATAGAAAAGCCATTGCGTGATGGGCTTCTGCATCTGTTCACGAGTTTTCTTGACAGAATGCACTTCTTCAGGGCAACCTTTTGCTGAGGTGAGGTTCAAAAACCCATATGATAAAGGAGTTCTCGGCAACCTCAAGGATTTCCTGCAGTTGAAGGAATAGACCTGCTCGATGGACGTGTTCTAAAGCTTTGGGAGGCTAAGTCGCAATATGCCATCTTATCATTTGCTGAGGAAATGGGCAAGACTCCCAGCCCAATTTGACAGTACTGTGGTGCAACCTTGACGCCCCAAGGTCTGATCCCAGCTTCCGTGTTGAAACTACAGAAGAATGAGAAATTGTGATTTTGGTTTGGATCGAAGGAGATTCATTGCAACAACCGAAATATAGCATCGTTTATGTTGCTTTGACCTAGTGTACAAAACACCTGCAATCTTCTAGAGAAAAGTTACAGAGGTCCATGACTTCCTTTTGGGAAGTTCCGCAACCTATGGTCTGTGAGTGCTGGCTACAAAATGGCTTCCCTTTTGTATGCTGCTGCTTTTTTTTTTTCCTCTGGTCTGCTTCATCAAAACCAATAACAGTGGTCTTTATTCCGTGTTTTGTTGAAACCACCACAAGCTATTATACAGTGCTCGAACGAGGGACCAAAATTCTGGTTGGTCTAGTCATTGGTAGAAGGTACTGTACAATCTCTCAGCCTGAGCATTCTACGAACGAGGGACCAAAATTCTGGTTGGTCTAGTCATTGGTAGAAGGTAGTGTACAATCTCTCAGCCTGAGCATTCTACAATACCTCATCGACAGTATTAGAATCTGTAATGTATATTTATTTTGTCATTGTTGTTAAACAAAACAAAAACAAAAAACAAAATTACAGCAGCATCAGAATCAGAAGCCAGCTGTACAGATTTATGGAGTTTGTGTAACCATTGTCAGATTATATGGAAGATGAAAAATTGATTTGTCATTGTTCATTTATTTTTATTTTGGAACTTGATTTGAAGGAAAAGTTAGGAAATTAAATTAAAAATAGAAGCGATTTTTATCTTCCTTCGTATGTCTGAGGTATCATACCATGCTTGTGTGAAACACCGACATTTCAGGATCACATTCAGTACAGATGGGGCGCAGAACTGGGTGAGAGAGATGATCACATCTTTTTCATTATCATCTCAGCCTTATGGTAATTAATTGCAGTCAGCTACATGAATCCTTTTACAAACTAAAATATACGTTCTTCAATCACCACAGCAATAATGGTAAAACTGAGTAGAAGTTGCAGCGATTACTATAAACTCGTGTTTTTTCATATATAGCATCCAGGGGTGGCAATGGATTGGGTTTGGGCTGGGTCAGGATCAGCCTAAGCCTGACCATTTACGAAATGAGCCAAGAATTCTTGCCCAAACCCAACCACGACTCTATCACCCTCTGACCCAACCTCACCTGCTTAAAAATTCACCACGCCTGACCTGACCTGACCTGATCCAACCAGGTCATCACCCAACTCAGTGTCAGGATGGAATCTGACACTGAGGCTATGCACAACCTTGCTCAGATTGCATACGTACGCGTGTATGAAAAAAGAAAAAAAGAAAAGAAAATATTGTACATTTCTTCTTTATTATGTTTCGGATATTGGGTTGGCTTGGTTGGGTTGGGTTGGTTGGGTTGGGTCGGGTAATCTAGCCCAATCCATTGATAACCTATATCAGCAGGTAGGATAAAGTTCAAACCAAGCCCCACCCATTTCCTTAAAACAGGTCAAGGTGTGGGGAACGCCCACATCAGCTTCAAAACAGCCGTCCCTTTTTCCCGTTTCGGCTCTTCATTGACGGCGGCATCCTTACTGGTCCCCTCATGCTGCTTTCCTTGGTTGATAGCGGGACCTGCACTGGTCTCCTCCTGAGGCTTTCCTGGCTGATGGTGGGACCCTCACGGCTCCTAGCTCATTCATGGAGGCATGACATGCCAAAAAAGTAAAGAAGATACATTATTTGATTTATCATGGTAAAAATGTAATGATGATAATTTTATATTACTTCAATGTCAAATCAACATCAAAATAACTAATGTTGGTACAATTGCACAAATTTCTTTACTTCATTTCTATTACATTCACGTTTGAATCTCCAAATATATGTCCCAGGCTGGCTCGACCGCTAGGCAGGTTAGGCGATTACCTAAGGCCTCCATCGAGTGAGGCCTCATAATTTTTTAAAAAGCTGCTTTTAGGTGGGGTCCACTAAGATGTTTGTTGAGAAATACACTCCACTCATCAGGCGTGACAGGGCTTAGTTCACCAAGTTTTCAAGAACCGCATGATCCAAAGATCAGGTGGGACGCATGGACAAAATGATAAATAGGACATTCCCTGGATAACTCGTTCGATGGTTTTAGTCTTTGGCTTGAACAGCCGCACATGTAATGTATGGTAGTTATCATCCACACATTTAAAGAAATCCACACCAGCCATTTATTTGATCAGGTCACGTTGGGCCAATGTCCCAATGTTGGGGGAGATCTAAATCTTAGGTGGGCGGCACCTAAGAGAATTGGGCAGTGAAATGCCCTATTGTCGAAACTCACCAAATTTCATTCCTTTCCATCCTCATGCTTTCTCTTTTTTTTCTTTTCTTTTCTTTTTTTAATATATTATATTATATATTGGATAGTAGGGGTCTCAAATATGATAGTCTCTCATCTCCCAATTTTTTCTTTTTCTTCTTTCTTAATATATTATATTATATATTGGATAGCAGGGGTCTCAAATATGAGTCTCTCATCTCCCATTTCTAAGGGAAACCTTAAAACTTACATAACATTTATTCGAACCGTCTATTCAGTGTAGAACTTCACCATGGTCGATGACCAAAATGCTCTTTTATTATAACTTCACCATGTGTTTTATCCTCACCATCCATTTATTTTTTAAAATTATTTTATGGCATGAGCCCAAAAGTGAGACAGATCTAATTCCCAAGTGGACCACACCACAAGAAAAATATTGGTGATCGAACGCCCCCCATTAAAAACTTTTTAAAGCACACTGTAACGTTTATTTACCATCCAACCTTCATTAGGTCACAAAGACCTGGGTAAACACAAATATCAACTACATTCAAAACTTTTGTGGTCCCCAAAAAGCTTTTATTGGTAGACGTTGAACACCACTGTTTAGTGTGGTGTTGTCCACATGAGAGTTGAATCTTCCTCATTTTTTAGACCATTCCCTAAAATGATCTGGAAAAATGGATAGACAAAATGGATAAAACGAATATATCATGGTGGGGTCACATAACACATCCAATAGCTAGGGGCCACATACACCATTGGTACGCATTCCATCCCCCGATCCACCGAGGTGGGTGGGACCCTTTACCATGTTGTCCATCCGTATAAATCTTATCCCAGGGCATGATTCAAAACATGAAGCAGATCTAAATCTCAGATACACCATAGTACTAGAAACAATAGTAATTGATCATTAAAAATTTCTTGTGGTCCACAAAAGCAATGGATCATGATGATATTTGTGTAGTCTCTTCATCTAGCTCTTTATCACCATATCAACAGGTTGGATGGCAAATAAGCATTCCGGTGGAATCTATGAAGCTTTTAATAGTAGGGATTTAATGACTGTTTTTTAATGTGGAGATAGGGACAAATGTGTCAAATTAATATATTTCAAGCATTTCAGATGATTAGTTAACATAAGTTGCTCCCCATTCAATACTAGTTTTCAAACTTTAGATTCAAACTTAGTTTTCAAACTTTAGATTCAGACTTCAAATTCCTATTTTTGATTCATGCTTCAAACTTAAGATTTAATGAGTGCAACCAAAAAAAAAAAAAAAATCTTTTATCTTCTGTAAGTTATGTGAAGGCTAGTCCTCCTAGAATAAGATACATTATTCATTGATTCAAGTTGTCATAGTAATTGTAGAAGCAAGTTTTTCATAGCATGTACTATTTTTTAGGGTGTCAGATGCACAGTGGCACTTTTTTAGAGCTTTGACAGAGGACGAACTTAATAAATTGAGGCGGGTTTGAACTGGTCAGTCATAGTCTTTTTTATTTTTACTTTCTTTTTTCCAGCATCATATTCGTGTGCACCCCAAACACTGAACCGCATGGGACCCACCATGAAGAAACAATGACCCCAAAATCAGGATTGTCCAGAGCTTAAGTGGGTCACATGATAAGAACAATGTGACAACTGTCCTATATATTTTAAATAAAACCTTTCCAGGAATCACAGGTTAGGGTTGTTTGAAATAATCTGATTTCAGAGCTCCAACTTAGAATCCACCCTTTATCTATTTTAATTTGAGCAGATGTATGCCATGTGTACAAATTTTTAGTTCTTTTGTATCAAGCGTCCTTCCTCAGTAGACCAAGGGTTTTTTTTTTATTATTAATTAATTATTTATTTTTTATTAAGGGAAACATGCTTTTATGTTATTGGCAACAAGTAGATAGATTATTTTCTTGTCAACAGTGATATTTGTGTGCAACCCAAACCATCCATATTATATTTCTCAAGAAGCTGTCCAGAACTTGTATGGGCTACACAATGTAAAGGTGAGCCAACTTTCAAAAATTCAAGGCTTTTGGCCACCTGTTTTTTAGTCCTTCTTCCTTGTTAGACAGACAGTATTGATGGGCTGGATTTCATATAAACATCATAATGGGCCCACACACACTAAATTTTCTTTTTATGATGGCGTGCTTCCTTACTTTTTTCCTTGTTTTGTGCTAACTAGGGTTATGGATTTGCTTGATTTTGATCCTTACAGTCAAATATGTTGGATGGATCTGATGGACGGAGTGGATTCAATGTGGACCAACTGTAAAAATGCATTCGGTAAGTGACATAGGTTGACAAGGTCTGACTTACCTAGAATCACCCAAGTCGGTCCAAATATGAGTGATTCAACAGCAATTCTGACCCAGGCATGTTCTAATAATACTGTGTACACAGGTCGGGTACACCGCATTGGTTGGTACTAATTCACTCCATTAAGTTCACTATCACTTTTTCACCTTGGATCCGAAAAATCAGTGAAATCCAAGAATTAGGTGGGCCTCACTTAATGGTATTGGCATAAAATTATTTCTAAAACCTCTGAATTCACGTGGTATGGCCCACATGAGTCTCGGAATGCTATGATTTTTGGGGAATCCATTTATCCTGGTGTGGTGCGTTAGATGAGTGGATTGAATTGGCATATATGGTATAATGGACCCCACATGCAATTTGGATGATTTTAATGTTGCGACTTCGGATCTCGAATCTTTCCCATGGTGTCGCCTCACCTAATGCGGAATCAAGCTGATTTTTGAACACTGATACAAACACATGGCAGAGCACTTGATGGATGTTGTGGATCTGATACAGATGAAGTCGTTCTACCCATATCAGTGAAAGTAATTGTTGGGAGAAAGATCCCTCCACAATAGTATCAGAATTAAAAGAAAGTAGAAAAATATGTAAACCATAAGATAAAGATTTATGTGGTTCTCTCTTAGTATGTCCATATATTCACGCTAATCCATTATGCTCAAAGGCAAAAATATTAAGAAGCGGTTTTCAATACAATATTAACTCTCTCTCTCTCTCTCTCTCTCTCTCTCTCAATAAAATATATATTACTCCAAATGAACTAGGGTTTACATAAAACTCCATATGAAATTATGGAATTACCCTCTAAACTAGAGGCATACCTCCGAACCCCAAGCACGGGGGCATTATCCTTCCCTTGCAATCCCCAGTTACTTCAACGAAGAGCTCAACTCTTAAAAGTGCTAGCTAGATGAACAACACGCTTTTGAAGATCAAGCTCCAAAGATCCTAATAGTCATGCCCATTGTGTCCCCTTGAAAGTAACCTAAACATTTTCAATATTAGAAAATAAATCAATGGCTTGAAAAATTGATGGTCCGTATTGATTATGATCCAAATTGATTATATTACAAGGGTCCCTAATGGACCTTTCATCATGTGGAGCTTGCTTTGATTGCTCATTCATCTCAAACATCATTTTGATAAGATCATGACCATCCAACCAAAGATTTCAAAATGTACATTTTGTGGAGGGTGAGGAAACATTCTCAAGCTTAACTTTCTCAAGCCCTAGATTTCCCAACTTGGTGAATTGGAGAATTTAATTTTAATTTTTAATTGCCATATGCCCATTTTACTAAAGTAATTAGTGAATGTATCAACTAACGTCTACAAAAACGCATCAATTGTCATATTCATGAATTTGATAATTAAAAATTTGCCAAATTCTTGAATTTGGGATCCGAACATGCTCATAAAATGTGTAGATGTTTCATAGCAGTATCTTTGAGACTCTAATCCCTCCTGAGCAAACTAGCTTCTTTCATAACTTAGTTTGTACTTGAACTGTGTTAGCACCGCCCTAATAGCAGCAGCGACATACCGACATAGTGAAACACCAATCCCCGACATACACATATGACTACAAAAACTAGTATATTATTAATTATGATGATTAGTCGATGACTCGGGGTTAGGCGTGCCTACTATTTTTTTCTTTCTAATAAAAAATTAAAATAAAAAATGAATAGCACGCGATGAAATTCGAAGTCATCAGGTGGCTTAATCTTTACATGAAGAACAGTCCAACTAACATAATAGTGCTAACATGTCATTAGTGTATGAAATCTAACCCATCCAAAATGGTAGGCCCCTAACATAAATCAATTCGATCCACTTATCATGCTAAGTGGGTCTACCTAATTTTAGCCCCAAGCGATCTTCGTGCTGGGGTTCGACTTTTCGATGGGTTGGATGTCGCCCGATCATGCGCGACAACACATAGGCAATAATGCGATAGTTTGACCATAACTTAGCTGTCCAGCTGGTTGTATCTCGCAGGGATAATGTTTTCTAATAAGCCAAACGATGGGAGCCTAAAAGTCTAAAGTTTAATACCCCAAGTGGGCCCCAATTCTGTTGATTCACTGATTAAATACTTGTACACGCAATCAATCACACAAGAGCCGAAAGAAGAAAGAGCTTGGCAACTTGAAAATTGATTTATAATCCATTAGATTTAGGTGCAAAATTCTCCTATAACTGTATGAAAATGACAGGCATTATGAGATTGGAAAGAAAATCACTTATTTTCTAGGGGCTTAATTTTTTTTATTTTTTTTTAGTGATTGGCCTGCGTTAAATCCCTTTAACAAATAACTATAATATCATACCAGCACTAATGCATCAAATTCATCAGAAGTTTAATAAGCTCACCTACAAGCTACAATTCTGTCCAAGATGGGCCCTTGGGTAAGAGATCCAATCCGTCCATTAGGTAGGATCCACTCTATAGATTCACTGGCCCAGAAAACAGATATATCTCATCAGGAAAACTTTAATATCTGTTCTTTACAAGTTCTCAGCCGTTCCTTTGTTCATAAACTGTGGCCCACAGGCCTGATTTTTGGAGCAGGATGTCTAAATAAGCAGACCAACCTGATGGACAGCTTGGATATTACACCCATGTGCCATGCTGGCACATATGGCTGCTGTGTACATGTGCTGTCTTAACGAGCCTCATCCTATCTATTTTGCTAGGTATGGAAATATGACTCGCATGGTTCATTTTGGATGACCAAACATGTAAGTTACACTGAATGAATGATGTATGCACTATCGTTTATCTAAAGTTAGGAGACAGTGAGGTCCAGCTCCTGGTGATGAGATCATACACTGAGTGAATGATGTATGCACCATGTGCCAGCTCATTGCAATCTCCTTTTCTTTTTCTTTTTAATTATTAGAGACGTCAATCAGCACGAGGAGAGACTGAAGTGGCACACATATTCCGGACGTGGGCCACTCATCCAAAATGCCCATTTTCTACTCATCAGGTGGGCCATACATACATAAATGTATGGCCCACCTGATGAATGGACATTTTGGATTTTTGGGCATGGCCCAAATCAGCATATGTGTGCTACATCTGCATATGTTCCATGAATGTCCTGCTACTAGGTTGTAATTTGTAACGAGCTGGCCAGATGGACTGATGACTCTTCAAGTCGTACCTGACTTGACTCGCTGAGTTGACTCAGACAGGACTCAGTGCAGGTCGGTGGGTAGCACGAGTCACACCTTAATTTACGCCTGACATGTGACCAGGGCCTATTAATACCCCAGTCAGGTGAGTCGTTTGGACTCAGACCAGGATGGCTCTGGACAAGTCACTGAGTCGAAGAAGGCCTTGGCTGGGTTTGGCCTCGGCCATGCTAATGGTCTGGTGGTCCATGGCTAACAATTCAAGGATCCCCCAAAGTGTTTTCCTCTGCTACCTTTGTAGGATAAGCTAATTAATTCTAGAACTTTGTATGCAGGCTCCATGTGCATGGCATCCACTCTCTCCACCATGACCGCCTCCTCATGTTGTGCTTGAAGCCAAAAAGAAAAAGGTGAGATTCAAAAACTCAAGTGGGCCCCTCCGTGCAAAATCATGCCGAAAGCCCCTGAAATCACATGGTGTGGCCCACCTGAGTTTTAAACAACCTAATTCATTCTGATGGGACAAATCTTACAAAAGAATTGAGTTGAATAACTGAGCACAGTGGGCCCCACGCATGACATGGAGGTTTAATTTTAAACGGTACGCATGACTAGCCTGCATCCCCCAATCCACCACCGGGGTGGGTGGGACCCTTAATCGTGGTTCCCCCTGTGATGTATGTGACTATATCCATGTTGTCCATCCGATATGAATCTTATTCTCGGGCATGATTCAAAACATAAAGCATATCCAAATCTCAGATGGACCATAGTACTGAAACAGTAGAAATTGACCATTAAAAATTCCTTGTGGGCCACAAAAGCAATGGATCATGATGATATTTGTGTAGCTTTTAATGGTAGGGATTCTATCACGGCTATTTCACGTGGAGATAGTGGCAAATATGTCAAATCAACATATTTGGGACATTTCAGGTGATTAGTTAACAAACGTTGTTCCCTATTCAATGCTAGTTTTCGGACGTTAGATTCAGACTTTCAATTCAGGCTTCAAATTCATGCTTCAAACTTCAAATTTAACAAATACGGCCATAATATATATATATATATATATATATATATATATATATATATATATATTTTACAGGTTATATAAAGGCTACACATTATTCATTGATTCAAGTTGTCATAAGTAATCGTAGAAGCAAGTTTTTCATAGCATACACTTTTATGGGAGCGGATTAGGTGAGACCGGGATCCATTGAGGTGGGTGGGATCCCTGACTGTGGGGTTCATAGTGATGTATGTGCCTTAAATCCACAACGTCCAACCGTTTCGAAAGCTCATTTTAGGGTACCACCCAAAAAATGAAGTTGACTCAAATCTTAGGTGGACCACACCACAAGAAACAACTGTGATTGAATCCCCACTATTAAAAACTTCATGGATTCCACCGTGTGGACCCTCGCCGTTTCCGCGCTCCCACACGACGCTCTCGTCCCTTCCCCCTTTCGGGAAAAGAAGGAGAGGATGCGTGAGTGCAAATCGCCGTTTGTGCCGCTGGCTTGCCTCGTTCTCGAGGGCTTTGTTTGGTAGTCGTGTTTGAGCTGGATGTGTCAAATGAGTTTATATAAGACCAGAGTCGCCACTAGCCAATTACTTCGAATCTACAGTCGGCTAGACCCCGTAGAAACGTTAGAGAAGGGGATCCGAAGATTCCTTCCTCTAAAATGACTCCTTTTGATTTGCGGCCAAAGATTCGAGGTAAGGGATCACGGTTACAGGGTGGGAAGAGGTTAAGCACCCCATACACTGCCCGTACCGAAGTACGGTCTCTACTTCACAGAATTGAACTAATACTTGAAAGTCTGTTTTAATCCTCGTACATTCTCATAGATGACATGATGCATGAATGCGGGTCTGAACAGTAAGAGTTTCTGATGGGCAGGTTCCAACAACGGGCAAGCCCAGAGCATATGCTCGAACTGACAGGTGCTTAATATAAGACATATGCAGTGTGCTTGAATAATCAAGGTGCTTTATAGTGAAGCATGAATGCAGGTCTGAACAGTAAGAGTTTCTGATGGGCAGGTTCCAATAACGGGCAAGCCCAGAGCATACGCTCGAACTGACAGGTGCTTAATATAAGACGTATGCAGTGTGCTTGAATAATCAAGGTGCTTTATAGTGAAGCATGAATGCAGGTCTGAACAGTAAGAGTTTCTGATGGGCAGGTTCCAACAACGGGCAAGCCCAGAGCATACGCTCGAACTGACAGGTGCTTAATATAAGACGTATGCAGTGTGCTTGAATAATCAAGGTGCTTGCAGTAAAGCAGGGGGTTGGAAGAAAAGTAAATGTTGCACTTATGCTAGATGCAAATGAGATGATGCTGGAAAAAGAGTAGCTGGATGGACGGAGGTGTCGCAAGGGTTGGCTTCGAGTGGCTAGATCAAGACTTGGATGGCTTGGGAGACTTGGACCAGTGGTCAGGTTGGGCTGGACCAAGGCTAGGCTCTCCTCACTCGGGCTCTCCTTGGTGGAAAAATGAGCTAAAGGGTGGAGAAGGAGACTTGAACGGACGGGCTCTCTCTGGCAGGATTGCTGTGTTGAAATTAGAAGGGGAGGGGGGTATTTATAGCAGCGGGCAGTGGCAGAACTCGTAATTATACGGTCACTCCTCGATTTCCAGCGAGGTACGGTCGTTCCCTCGGGGCTGCTGTTTGACTCAGCGGGTTGACTCAGTGAGTTGACTCAGCGGGTCGACTCGGTGATTTGACTGAGCGGGTTGACTCGACGGGTTGACTCGACAGGTTGACTCGGTGTTTTGACTCGACGAGTTGACTCAGCGGGTTAACTCAGTGGGTTTGACTTTTTTAGGATTTTTTTACTGGCTTTTCTTATGGGTGGTTTTTCAGGCTGATGTTTAGGACTGGGTTGACTGGGTTCAGGCTTGAATTGAGCTATGGATTGGGGCTTACAAGGGTGAGTTTGGTTGAGTTTGGACTTGGGGTTTGGGGGTATGGTCCTCCATTCATCCAGTTATCTCTACCAACAGTGTAGCCGAAGGTGGGGTGTCTACAGATGCCCCTCTTTGGCAGAGGTTGCGTGCAACCGAATGCCAAAGCGAGTGGACACCCCACTTCTGACCCGATCATTCATAGATCATGGTCTGAAATCTTTGTTTGCCTTTGCATCTGTGCCAGTTGATCGTTTGGAAACCGATCACTCGCACATATCACGGGAGTTTGGGGAAAACGTTGCGATTGTCCCTGCGTGCGCTGCAACCTAGGTAACCAATCGCAACCCTTCAATTCCCGATCGGTACTAACATCGAAAAGGTACAGCAGGGCCTCTGCGTCGCTAGTCTTACGAGGATACTGACCCTGAGACTGATTGTGTGATGTTTGATGTTTTCCCAGATCGCTCCAGGAGTACTTGTTTCGCTTGACTGTCAAAGTGGTTAGACGCCCTGCGTCAGATAGTCTTACAGGATTCTACTACGCCGACTTGGACTCAATCAAGGTACTTCAGGCATCCACGCCTAGGTATGTGCGGGTGGACTTTTTCCACCCGATCTGCTGGTTTCGATGCTTAGTTTGCAATTCATTCTTTCCTTGATTGTGGTCTGGAATCTTTGTAATCATTTGTATCTGAGTCAGTTGATTGTCTGAAAATTAATAACTCGCACATACCGCGGGAGTTTGGAGAAAACGTTGCGATTGTCCCTGCATGCGCTGCAACCTGGGTACCCAATCGCAACCCTTCCATTCCCGATCTGTACTAACATCGGAAAGGTACAGCAGAGCCTCTGCGTCGCTAGTCTTACGAGGTTGCTGACCCTGAGACTGATTGTGTGATGTTTGATGTTTTCCCAGATCACTCCAGGAGTACTTGTTTCGCTTGACTGTCAAAGTGGTTAGACAGCCCTGCGTCAGATAGTCTTACGGGATTCTACTACGCCGACTTGGACTCAGTCAAGGTACTTCAGGCATCCACGCCTAGGTATGTGCGGGTGAACTCTTTCCACCCAATCTGCTGATTTTGATACTTGGGTTACAATTCATCGTTTCCACCTATTTAAATGGTTTCTGTGACCGAGCCTTTCGGCTTTCATCTTTTCATATCTTGGCATGTAGTACAACCACACTGACACTGGAGTTCAGTTCGACCGTACGTTGAGTGCATTGGATCCGATGGTCTTCGGGGAAACCGCAAGACATTGGATCTTATTTGATTTTTGTATCGGCTCCTACCCAGAGATATGGAAGAACTCCTGGTGTTTTGGAGGCAGAACGCTCTACTGGGAAAATATTTTTGGGTTTTTGAAAAGATACCCACTCTGGGGAGTGATACTCCGTGGGGTTTTTATTTGCAAATAGAGATATTTTTTTATCTTTTTGAAATGGGAATCCGGTTTGCATGCGCCTCCACTAGGGATGCCTGTGGGGTCTTTGGCTAACCGACTTTTATTTTGAAAGCAGGTAAACATGATGATTGATGCGATGGATGCTGATGCATGGAGACGCATGATGAATGCATGGCTTGGCTCATTCTATTTCAGTTTGATGATTTTGCTTTTGCTGGAGATGCAGAGAATTTTGAGCTTATTGCTTACAGGGTTGTTCTCCCTGGGATTTTCTTTTTTATACAAGCGTTTGGCCAACGGGTTGGTCAAGATCCCGACCCGTGGTCGATCAGGTCCATCGTCCCAAGATGCTGTTTCTTTGCTTATTGAGAATGTATGAGGATGTTATCCGACTTCAAGATGTTCTTCTGGGCATAAATGCGATTGAGACGGTGCTTGGTTGCCAGTTTTAGTCAAGATTCCAATTTGTGGGCGATTGGATCCGTCATCCCAAATTGTGAAGAGAGTGGAGTTCAAGACTCCTGAAGTGTAGTGCTGGGGATAGTGCCAATTTTTGTGATTTTTACAAATATGTGGTCCAAATCTTTACCTGAGTGGTCAGGATAGAGATTGGTTATTGAAAACAAAGGAAATATTTTTTTGTGATTTTTGCAAGTATTTGATTTGAAAGCAAGGGAAATATTTTTTGTGATTTTTGTAAATATTTGATTTGAAAGCAAGGGAAATATTTTTGTGATTTTTGAAGAGGTGATTTTGCAATGTTTTTGTATTTTGTGATTTTTCTGAAATGCAGGGAAAAGTATAGAATTTTCATCCACTTCCAGCTTCTACTGTTGGTAAGGCACCCGATCCATTTTACGTCAGCGAGCAAGACGAGTCTCACACAGTTAAGTGCTGTAGTTTTACATCTTCGGATGAGGGAATTTTGAGGGTTTTCAGTCAACAAACCCACAAAGTTGCCTGTTCCTCATGTGCAATGCACATAGACCACGTATCGTCTGACGGACTCCTTCGGCCACAAAATGAGCCACATCCTCACATTTCCCTTAGTCAATCTAGTTTGGGGCCTTACGTTGCTCACAATTCCGTGAGGGTGCGCTCCACCTCCCAACAGCCTTAATCCCCTTCATGAGTTTTAGGAATAGGGAACATCTGTCAGATTCAACAGCGACTTCCAAATCAAGGTTGTCTATCACGGTGCGTTCAACACGAACAGGATTACGGAGTTCTGCCCGCCTCAGCCCTTACCTGTTTAAAAGATTCCAAACACCCTTGCGATCAAGTGTCAGCCATGTTTGGAACAGGTTAGGAAAGAAAGCCCCTGAGAAGTTAATCCCAGTGTAGTTTTAGGTCTTCGGACCGCTGGAGATGAATTTGTGCAGTTGAAATTGATGGTGAAATTTTTATTTTTATTTTTTTACTTTTTTTTTTGAAAAAGTTCCAGAGTTCAACTCAAGTGGTTGAGATTGATACTGGTTTTTATGAAAAACTCAAAAATCTTTTTGGCGTTTTGGAAATGATCCAGGTCATCAGATCCTATCTTGGACGGTTGGGATCGAAGCCGGTTTTTATTAAAAATCTTTCGGGATGTTGATCCCGACGTAGTTTAAGGTCTTCGGACCAAATTTTATACAAGCAGGGCAAACACATTTTTTTGTTTTTTTTTGTTTTGGAAAATGTCCAGTGTCAGTGGATCTTGATTCGATCCAGACTGATGCCGGTTTTTATTGAAAGTCCCTCGGAATCTTGATCCCGACGTAGTTTAAGGTCTTCGGACCCAAAACTGTACAAAAGAGTGCAAACATATATTTTTTTTATTTTCTGAAAAATGTCCGGTGTCAGCGGATCTTGATCCGAACGATCCAAACTGCTACCGGTTTTTATTGAAAGTCCCTCGGGATCTTGATCCCGACGTAGTTTAAGGTCTTCGGACCCAACTATGTACATGTAAACAGTAATCAAGGGCGGAGATTCTTGGGATTCTTTTTGGAATGGTTTGGATCATTTGGTTATGCCTTTGGATGGTTGAGATCGCTATTTGACCAAGTCAATTTTTCCTTTCTTTTCCTTGAAAACTCCATGGAGCTTTTCCACATCATCAACCCAATTTCTCATCCATTTCTCACAAGATGAGATTTTGGTGAGATTTCTTCCTTTTTCTCACCATTCTCTTCCATCACTTCATTCTTACAAGGAGATACAAGATTCACTTGCAACTACCCTTCCCAAGGAGGAGTTCTTCCCAAGGAGAGCGGAGGAGAGGTCGTTTCAACTAGGTGGGAGGTAGGACGGCCCCCCGAGCGCCGCCCGGACCGCCCCTGACCCCTGGTTTCTTCAGTGGGTTGGGTAAAGGGGTGCACCCCCCTTTTCTATATAACATGGGGCACCTTTGCCCCTTCCAACGTGCAATCTCTCTCTTCTCTCTCTCATACTCTCTCTTTCTCAAAGTTTTCTCTCTCCTCTTGGTGGTTCTTTGCTTCTCTCAAGTGGTGGGCCTTAGAGAAGTTTTGGGACAGCAAGGTGGTCCTTCTTTGGTGAGTGGTAAAGGTATGGACCACTCCCTTTCTCTTTCTTGTCCTTTTCCTTCTTCATTATCTCTTCTCATGGTTCTTTTCTTTTTCCATGTAGCTATTCCAAAAGGAGTGAAGGTGGGCACAAGTGTTCTTGACCCTTTTTCTAGATCTCCAATCTCTTTCAAAGGTGGTGCATGGAGAAGGACATTGCAAGCTTTCCGTTTCATTTTTTCTTTCCTTCTTTTCACACTCCCTTCATGTGTATGTAAAGGGTAATTTTGCCATGTCCATCAAGTGTGCATGGCAAAATATACTATCTTTTCCATGGGAGTTGGGCCTCTTTTCATATGTATCAAATGGGTTCAAAGTGAAGTCATGGCCCTCGATGTATTTGATGGGCCCAATGCTTCATTTTGGGCTCCCTCTTACTTTCTCTTTCTTGTCATTTCCTTTGGAGCTTTCTTTTCTTTTCCATTTTCTCTCCAAGATTTGGGCCCATGGGAATGGTAGGGCCCACTTCAAGTTTTGGGCTCATGGGGCTCACATTGGGTGGCCCCATCTTTCTTCACATGTGTATGGACCAAGGTGACTAGCCCATTCTTCACTTGGATCTCAAGTGGGCTAGATTTCTTAGTTGGGCCTTTATGGACAAGTAACCCAAATCTTCCACCATCTCTTGATTATGATGCACATCCTTGTACTAAGTGTGGTGGGTTCTTTTTTTTCATATGGATGGGCTTTTGGGCCTTCATTTAGTTTGGATTTCTTTGGACCATGTGTGCACCACTACACTTTGCCCATGTAGGCTTTTTTCCTTTCATGCTTTTTCTTTTGATGGATGGAGGACTTGAGTTACTTGATCATTTACAAGTCCCATGAGTGAGTTGTTCCAACAATCTCACTAAGTTCAAATGGTTTTTCCTTGTGGTAGGAAAGTGGTTTCCAAGAGTTTCCTTTAATGTCATCAATCTCAAGTGAATGATTCTTCTTCAAGTGAGCTATCCATGCAACCATAACTCCTTGAACTTCCTTTTGGGGTGCTTGGTGGGTCGTCCACCATCATTCTCAAAGATGAGTAATTTTCCTTTCAATTTGTGAGAAAGAATGATACCCATAAGTTACCCACTTTTGTCCCATGCTTTGGGACATTTTGGATTTTGATCTTCTAGTGGGCTATGTATACCATTCTTATCCATTTTCATGATGGTTGGGTGACTCATCAAGCCGTGCCCTCTTGTGCTCAAATGGTCCCCTTATTTTGTAAAGAAATTGGTGCACATAGGTTGCCCAAACTTGCCCTTTCATGGGCATTTCCAATTTTGATTCTTTATGTGGGCTATGTGCTTCAACTTTTTACCATTAGCTTCTTTGATTCATATGTTTGTGGGTAGACCGCCATGTTGTACTTTCATGGTCAATACTTTCATCAAGATGGTGCACATAGGGGTGCCCATGGTTAACCCATGAATGGGTCCTCATGTTCTTCAAGTGGGCTATGTGCTCCCTTCAATCTATTGAGATGAGGCATTTGGGTTGCTCTTGGGGGCCCATTTCCTTCCTATTCCCCACTTGTCCATGTATATGTGTAAAAAGATGGAAACATCTTAAGTGAGAATCATGGCCTTGGCATAAAAAGTGGACCAATCCTTAGCCACATGTGGACTTTGAAGAGAGATTTCTCATGTGAAGTAGGATTCTTATCCTTTGTTGATCTCATGATACTTGAGTGCATTTGTTGTCCAAAATGTGTCCTTGGATGATGGACTTTTCTTGCCTAAGGCATGTCATGCGACCTTCTTTAAGGTGGGCCTTGCTTTTTTCAATGGGCCCAACACATAACCTAGGTAACAAATGGAGTTGGATTTTAGATCTTGCATTTGAATGTGAGTCCAATCCCATGGGTTTCCTGGATGATAATTTGGATTTTAACGGGTAAAGGATAGGGACTTACCTTGCCAAGCTCGTAGGATTCAATGGCGGACGGTACCAGAGGTCGTCGAGTGATTGATGAGGATGATCCTGCCTTCATCATCCGCTGAGGGGACCACATGTGTTCCTTGGCTATGGAGCATCAACCTCTTCCCGCTATCAAGGGTCGAGGTACCAGGGATCACTGGGACAACTGGGTGAAGGATCCACAGCCCTTGCTTGAACGAGTATTGGCTGGTACTCCTTTTGCTTGCCTCCTCACCTTACGTTTTCATAACAACAGTGCCAACCGCATGATGCTCGCGGCCCTTTGCGAGAGGTGGCGGGACTAGACCCACACCTTCCAGCTCCCTTGTGGTGAATGGGAAATAACTCCCCTGGACATTTATATGCAAATAGGCTTTCCGTTTCATGGGACAGTTGTTCCCCAAGTCAGCTCTCTGGCTCCCATCACTTCCACTGACTGGCTACGGCTCGTCGGTGATGTCCCACCTGAGGATGAATTCCAAGGCCATCAAGTAAAGATGCGATGGTTCTACAACACTTTTGCCTCCGTCATCCCCACTACCGAGCGAGAGTCCCTCCACAAAGCACGGGCCATGATCACTTACGCCTTCGGGTCCTTCCTTCTCTGCCACGCCAATGAGAGGCTCGATCCTAAATTTCTTCGCTTGGTTGAGGATCTACACCACCCCTGCAATTGGAACGGGGCTATCCTGACTCATATTTTCTAGGGTTTAGATAAGACCTGTCGGAATAGCCGGTCCTACACCGGTTTCTGGCCTGTCGTCGAGGTATTTCTTCATCCACCTTTCTTGGAGACATTTACCTTCTTTCTCTCTTTGATCACTAGGTGTGCTTTTGCCCAGACCTGCTTTTATGACCATTTTCCCCATCTTGCGCCGAGGATGCGGGACGACATTGAGCCCTCTTTGTATCGCCACATATATTGGCACCAGCAAAACCGTCAGCGGAACTCCCGAGTTTCTAGGGACAATTGGCGCGCTGACATAGACGGGTTGACCATTGATGATGTAAGTATCTTGCTTTCCTTATCCCTCGTGCTGCACTGTAACTGATCGTGGTGACCTCGTTGCTGTAGCTCGCTCGGATGCCGTATGCCAGCTTCCCTCTCTATTACACCCTTCAGCGCGTGGAGGCATATGATGCTTCATGTCTCCGTATCATGCTTTCCGACGCTGAATCTTTTCAGTGGTATCTGGGTGAGAGATTGGTTCGGCAAGTCACTGGGGTGGCTCGAGTCCCTTGTTCTGCACCTCCTTCAGCTGCTCGGATTCCTACTGGCGAGATGGCTGATGCTCTTGCGGGCCAACCCGGATTTCGTTTCACGATCCCGGATCGTGACTATGATGAGTGGTATTTGCTGTACAGCCAGGGGCGTCTGCTTCCTTCGCTCTACGTTCCAGGGGGCCGTCGCAGATATGCTGGAGGCTCGGTGACTACTCCTTTGATGGATCTTTACCATCGTGAGCGGGACGAGAGGAGGGACGATGACGACTATGTTGGCGACTTGTAGCCTGCTTTTGTATTCAGCTTACTTGATGGATGACCTTCTTCTTTTGGCTTTTACCTTCTTTTGTAAAATCTTCTGAATGAATATACGATCTTTGACTTGTCTCAAATTCCCTGATGATGTCTGAATGTTTTGGCCTTTGACTCATTCCTTAATGATTTGTGGAAGAAGAGACTTCTTGACTGCATGGATGATGACCTGGACGGTTCAGATTGCTTGATTTGGTCCTGTGGGTTCACTTGATGATTAGATCTTGGATTCTGGCCTTCTCTCTTGATGATCGGACCTTTGATCTTGCTGTTTGATGGCTCATGTAGGTTCTTCCATGGTTTAGATTATGGTGATCTAGTCTTTGAATGACTTGGATTGCTTGTGGCCCCCTCTTGATCATCTTTCCCTCTCTTTGACTTGATCAGACCCATTCTGGCCGCAGTGCTTCGTGATTGGAACGGTGGGGCACTTTCTAGATGATCTTGATCAACCTTAATCGAAATCTGGAAGGGATTGGAGCCTTGGGCGGCCCTCAGGGTGCCATCTGCTGAGGTGGACTGTCAGCCTTACCTACCAAGAACCCTGGAGCCAATCCCGCAGAGAGAGAGGGAGCGCGTCCTTACGGGCGGCCCAGAGCGGGCCGCCCAAGGCTCGCCTCTTGTGCGGCCTGGGCTGGCTCGGGTTCGGACATTCTCTGTTGTCTGCTGCCCTTGTCTCCACCTGCTCTGTACGTCCAGGTTCGATTTCAACCATGAATCTTCCCTTTGTCTCCTCTTTCCTCCTCATCTTGTCCTCATCTTGCTTTGTCCTTTCTTGGGCAATGGATGGTGGAGATTTAGGGGTTGTGGGGGCTGTCCATGGTGGGTCCCATACTTCAGAAAGTGTTGAAGGCTTTAATGATGGAGGGATTTCTTTAATGGATGGTGGAGATGGTGTATTGAATGGGGGCATTAATGAGGGGTTAGGGATGGTGGTTGGTGGAGCTTTAAATGGCCCCATTAATGGCAGCCATGCTGAAATTCCAGATTTGAATGGGGCTTTGATTGTGGGAGAAATGGATGGCATGGATGAGATGGGAGGATGGGACATAGGTGAGGCTATGCATCCTTGGAACATAGGCCACATGGATGATGTGATTGATGGAGGTGATGGGACCATGATGGACATAGATGGGTTGATCTCCTGTCTGGATGGGATGGATGGTTCAGATGATACCTTTGATGGTTTGGATGCTCTTGATGAGGGCCAGGATGTGCGGCACACTTGTTTGGATGGACTTGATGTGATCATTGATGATGTCCCCCTGATGATGGAAGGTGTGGATGCCTCGATGATCCCTTTGATCGGCCAGGATGATGATTGGATTCATGATATCCTGCTGGAGAGGGTTACAGGTCCAGATCTAACCGTTAATTCTTCGATCGGGGTTGCCGGGACCCTTCTTGATGGTTCAGATGCATTTTTCGACGGTCAGATTGGCCAGGATGCCACGATGTGTTGTGTGATCTTCGCTGGTAGCCCTTTTGATGGAGAGTATCGTCCTTCTCTTGATCGTCGGTCTTTTGTGCACTCTGTTCATGAGGTGGGCGAGTCTTCTCATGCGGCTTGAGGTTATGACAGTTTCAGATAGTGATGCGACTATATCAGACATAGCCGTTACTGAGGGCAGGTCAGGGGCTGTCGAGTCTGCAGAGTTTCCAGCTTTTCCTTCTCCTTCGCCCGTTGATCTTCCGATTTTCGATGAGTTGTCATTGATTTCTGGGCCTTTTGTTCTGGAGGGGGTGCCAAGTGCGGACTTGTCAGCTGCTTCCCTATCCTTCTTGCTCGCCACGGCTGCTTTCTTGGCTTGATGGTTTGTCAGCTTATAAGATTCGGGATTTGGAGTCCTATGGCTTCGGCAGTCTGATCCATATGGCTAGAGTTAACATTGATTGGAGGATGCTCGGAGCTGCCTTGATTAACTGGGTCCCTTCGTTGAACCTGTTCGCGTTCAACGATATGGAGATGGGACCCTCTTTGGAGGAGCTTGCACGCTTGATAGGCCTACCTTGGGATTATACTCAGTATTTCTCGCCGAGGACATCGCCGAAGACTGCCACACCGCAGAACTGGTTCGGGATCCCCTATCATGTTCGGCCTGCAGCTACCGGCCAGGATGCTGTAGTGTTCTCCTTGGACTTACTGTATGATCTTTTTTCAGGTCCTCGGAGTGTGGCCGATTCTATCCTTGCTCGGAACGCACTGATGTTCTGTTTAATAGCTGAGGTGCTGTTCTCGGGATGGCGCAGGTCCCAGACTCCTCTTCTTTTTGAGGTAATGAAGCCGTGCTATCCGACGGCTGGGGATCATTTCTCTCATCTTGGCTGAGCTGTTTAATGGGCTGACTGACTGTGCCCTGGGCCGCACTCGTGTCCTTGGCGGCTGTTGTGCCTTTCTTCAGGTATCTTTTCTACACCTTTTCCTTTTTGCTTTGTTAGGAATTGCTTGGCTCTAGCTGAACTTCTTTTCCTTTTTGTGATCAGGTCTGGCTATGGGAGCGTCTTTCTTTGACCATTCCTGTACCTCTTTCTGGCATTCCTAGCTCTGACGTCATGCGTTATGTTATGGAGTTTCTTCCTCATACGGTTAGGATGAGCGAGCCCTTGTATCGCAGGATGTTCGCTGAACTTCGGGACTGGAATGTTCGTTGGGAGTCGTCTTGGCTTTCACTTCCTCCAGTGCTTTGCGATGCACACCGCCTTCCTCTGATGTTAGGTAGGCTTTCGATCTTACTTTTCTTACCATCCCATTCGGTTCTTGCGGCAGTTTGGGTACGAGCAGGATGTTCCTCTTTTCGCTTTCACGGGTATCGGGCGTCGAGCACTTCTATCTAGATCCTCTGACTTTAGGACCCGGGTTGATGGATCTTGAGCGATTTACTTGACTGCTGATTTGCTGGGTTTTGAGCTGCAGACTTTTCCGATGGCCACCGCCCCATATCAGTACTGAGTTACTGAGCAGTCTTTATATCGACGTATCCCTTACTGGCACCAGACTGTTGATGAGGATGAGCAGGATATCCTTGGAGATGCTGGCTCTTCATCTGGTTCATATGAACCTTTTGAGGAGCACCCATTCATTGATCCTTGCTTCCTTTTGGCCACTCATGGCCATCTGCTGTCTGAGATTTCTGCACTTCGGTATCATTGTGAGATGATGTCGAGGAGATTGGCTGCCGATCAGAGGTTGTCTGACGAGGAGACAGCGATCCGTACCCTTGAGCGCGATGAGGCGCATTACCTGCGTATAGAGGTGAGTAGGTTGAGAGCGAGGCTATCTCATTATGAGTCAGAGGACTTACCTGATGTGGCCGAGGAGGAGGGTAGAGATTGATGGTGTTGGCCACTTGCACATTCTTTTTTGCATATATGTTTGATGATGATGCATTTTTTGCATTTTTTTTTTAAAAGGTGACATGACATATGTAAAAGAAATATGATGCATTTGATTGAAAAGGGAAAACTGTTTGAAAATCTATTATGCCATGAGTTGTCTTGTGAGTATGTGTCTGGATTTTGTGTCAGAATATAGGAATCAGAACTGGGGCTTGGCCATTGCTTTGGTTCCCTTAGAGATGTAGGCAACGAAAACTATTGCCTCTTGAGATTGTCTAAATTTGTAGAGCTCTTCGTTCCTGACTGCACTTCTTCTTGTTCTTGAACTGTGACTGCTTGAACCGCTCTGAACTGTCTGATTTCTTGGTACCTACACTTTTCATTTTTTTCTTTTTTCTTTTTTTCTTTTCATTTGAGCCATTTTTGCCTGCAGCGCTCTTTCGAGTTTTCACTACAACCGGCCTTTTCCCATCATTTTTGCCCGTGGCGCCCTTTCGGGTTTTCACCACGTCATGGGTGTTTGATCTTACCTGCCCCTTGGTAGCTATGCTGTTTTTACCCTTGGTGCCCTTTCGGGTTTTCACCGAGTCCGCTGTATGCCCACTATTTTTACTCAGAGCGCCCTTTCGGGTTTTCACGCCGCCCTCTTTGTTTAGGCACACATTTTCTTTTTTTTCTTCTTCTTTTTTTTTGTTTTTTTTTTTTTGTTTAGATCTTTGGATAACTGCGGCGGCTAGAGGTCGGGAATCCGTCGTTGTCGGCCGATGGCAGTCTTTAAGCCCTTATCCTAGGTTACGATGATAGAGCTATCGGTCTTTGCTATCAACCTTCTGAGATGAATGGATGGATGACTGTGTTTCTTCTTAGGTTGATTTTTTTCTTGGGTGCCTTGCTTTGGCTTCCTTTTTCTCTTTTCTTTTTTTTTTCCTTTTTGTATTCTTTTTTTCTCTCTCTTTTTTTTTTGTATTTTTCTCTTTTGGAATCCGCTTATTTGAAACACTTGTTGGTGGACGAAAATGATTTCTCAGAAGTCTTAGCTTTGACCTCTTGGCTTCAGCTCTATTAAAGTAACTCTTGATAAGGTCAGAATAACTTACCCGTGAAAGATCTTCACGTTGTCGACATTGGTTGGACTCAGGAAGATCCACCCCTCTCATGCTGGTGAGTCTGAGGGCGCCTCCGGGAAGTACTTCTCTGATGATCAGCGGCCCATCCCACGAGGGTTTAAACTTTCCTCTGCGATTCGGAAGGTGCGACGGTAGAATCTTCTTCATGACCATGTCGCCTACCTTGAAACTTCTTTTTCGGACTCTTTTGTTGTAAGCCAGAGCGATCCTTTTCTGATAACACTGAGAATGACTTAGTGCACGCATGCGCTTTTCATCTGCTAGCTGCAACTGATCGAATCTGGCCAGTTGCCATTCTGCTTCTTCAATTCCGCTTTCGAGTAACACTCGTAGTGATGGTATTTCCACCTCAACTGGTAGAACTGCTTCCATTCCGTAGGTAAGTTCGAAAGGAGTAACGCCCGTAGCAGACCGTACAGACATTCAATAGGCCCAAAGTGCATATGGGAGCATATCTGACCAATCTCGATAGGTCACAACCATCTTCTCAAGTATCCTGATGATTGTCTTGTTTACGGCTTCTACCCCACCATTCATCTGGGGACGGTAGGGGCTTGATCGATGACGTTGGATCTTGAATTTGCTGAGGAAGTCATCCATCTTCTTGTTGACGAACGGGGTCCCATTATCTGCGATGATAGCATTAGGGATTCCATACCGGCATATGATGTTGTTCTTCATGAATTTGATCACCTGAGATGCTGCAATTGTGGTGTAGGAGGCTGCCTCTACCCACTTGGTGAAGTAGTCGACTGCCACAAGTATGTACTCATGACTGTTTGATGCTTTGGGACTGATCTTGTCGATGATGTTGAGTCTCCACATGGAGAAGGGCCAGGGGGTGGTCAGGTTGTATAATTCTGATGAGGGGGCATGGATTTGATTCGCATGCTCCTGACACTTGAAGCATTTTCTGAACGTGCTGGCAACAGTCTGTCTCCATGGTGAGCCAATAGTAGCCAAGTCGTAGAATCTTTTTTGATATCATATGCCCGTTCATGTGTGGGCCACAGATTCCTTCACGTGTTTCTTCCATGATCTTTGTAGCTTCTGTTTCATCGACACATCGAAGGAGGATATGATTATAGGATCGCTTGTAAAGAACTTCGCCACTGATGGGGAACTGGCCGGCCAAACGCTGAATGGTTCGGCGATCTGTTGCTGTTGCTGACTCTGGATACTCCTGGGTTTCGAGATATTGCTTGATGTCGGCATACCAGGGTTTGTCAGGGACAGCTTCAGCTTCTTCTATTTGCAGGCAGAAAGCAAGTTCATCTTGAATTTCGACTGTGAGCTCCCATTCTTAAGCTCCTTTTGGTATCTCGAGCATTGATGCAAGTGTGGCGAGAGCATCTGCAAACTGGTTCTTGGCTCTGGGCATGTATGAGAAGGTGACTTCTTCGAACTCCTCGATCAAATTTTCAAGATACACATGATATAGTATCAACTTCTCGTCTTTGGTTTTCCATTCGCCATTGGTCTGATTGATGATAAGCTGTGAGTCTCCAAATACTCGTAGCTTCTTGACGCCCAAGATTATGGCTTCCCTTAAGCCAGCGATGCATGCTTCGTATTTTGCCATGTTTTTGGTGCATTCGAATGCTATGCGCCTTGAGATTGGGATAGGGACATCATCTGGAGAGTAGAGGATTGCTCCAATACCACTTCCTTTAGAATTTGCTGCGCCGTCGAAGAATAACGTCCACTCATCTTTTTTCTTCTTTTCTTCCTCTTCAATGAGCAAGAGATCTTCATCAGGAAAGAATGTCTTGAGCGGTTGATAATTCAGGAGTGAGTGAGCGGCAAGATGATCGGCGAGGGCCTGTCCCTTGATTGCCTTTTGAGTAACATAGGTGATGCCGAACTCAGACAGGAGTAGCTGCCATTTAGCTATCCTTCCAGTGAGTGCCGGTTTCTCGAACAGGTATTTGAGCAGATCCATGTGAGCGAGGAGGAGAATAGGGAATGCAATCATGTATTGACGAAGTCGCTGAGTTGCCCAGACTAGGGCGAGGCAAGTCTTCTCGATCGGGGAATACCTGGTCTCGTAGTCGGTGAACTTTCGACTCAAATAGTATATTACTTATTCCTTCTTCCCGGTCTCGTCGTGCTGGCCGAGGACACACTCAATGACTTCTGCTGCTACCGAGATGTATAATAATAGTGGTCGTCCGGGAGTGGGCGGCACTAGGACTGGAGGATTCATGAGATATTTCTTGATACGGTCGAAGGCGACTTAGCAATCATCATTCCATTCTTTTGGAACGTTCTTCCGAAGGAGCTTGAAAATGGGCTCACAAATAGGTGTGAGCTGTGCGATGAAGTGACTGATGTATTGAATTCTGCCGAGGAAGCCACGAATTTCTTTCTCTGTTTTAGGAGGGGGCATCTCGATGATTGCTCTGGTTTTGGTCTTGTCGACCCTGATGCCATCCTCGCTCACCATAAAGCCGAGGAGCTTTCCTCCTATTGCACCGAAGACACATTTCTGAGGGTTGAGACGGAGCTTGTACTTTTCTAATCTGTTGAATAACTTCTTCAGATCTTCAAAGTGTCCTTCAATTGTGCGAGATTTGACGATCATATCGACCACATATACTTCAAGCTCTTTGTTCATCATATTATGGAATAGTGCTGTCATTGCTCGATGATATGTTGCTCCTGCGTTCTTCAGACCGAACGGCATTACCCTGTAACAGAAGGTTCCCCAAGGAGTGATGAACGATGTCTTCTCACGATCTTCGACGGCCATCTTGATCTGATTGTAACCTGAGAACCCATCCATGAATGAGAAGACCTTGTATCCAGCAGTATTGTCGACCAGAGTGTCGATATGTGGCAAAGGGAAGTCATCTTTAGGACTGGCCTTGTTGAGATCTCGGAAGTCGATGCACATTCAAACCTTGCCATCCTTCTTTGGTACTGGTACGATGTTGGCGAGCCATTCAGGGTAGTTGGAGACTACCAAGAATCCCGCATTGTACTGCTTGATGACTTCATCTCGGACTTTCAGAGCCCATTCTGGCTTCATTCTTCGAAGTTTCTGCTTCACTGGCTTCATATCTGCCTTGGTTGGCAGATGGTGTACAACGAGCTCTTCATCGAGCCCCGGCATGTCTTCATATGAGAACGCAAAGTTGGACAATCTTGGAGCTAGGAACTCTATCATTTTCTGTTTCATCTCAGGTGGCAACGATTTTTCGATGCGTACTTCCCTAGGGATCTCAGGCGTCCCCAAGTTTACTATCTCGAAATCATCGGCTACAACATTGGCTTTAGATTCGAACTTTTTGAGGAGATCCTCTAGTTCGGGAGCCGGATCATCATCTTCCTCATCCCGAGCTTCGTCCAGACCCATGAGCTCGAAGTCTAATTCGATGTCGAAATTATATGATTTGACTTCAAACTCATGTGACTCTTTAGACGAACTTGGCACACTATTGAATGCAGGAAAAGGAATATTTTTTGGTTTTTGAGATTTTTCTGAAATGGAAATGCTAAATGTTTTTGGCTTTTGAAATTTTTTTATTTTTTTGGATTTTCGAAATTCACGGGACTTTGAACAAGTGGGCATTACAGACCATGATTGAGCCCAACTTGTTCCAAAGTTCCGATCGCTGCTTAAACAGGTGTTTTTTTTTGAAGCCAGAGCTCTCAGATGGCTCTTTGGATGATTCAAAAGTTAGGGGAACGGATGACCATTCAGGACCCCACACTTCCTCCCCTGAAGAGGTGGGGGTTGATGATTCGGGCGAAGAATCACAGTCTGGCCCAATGACCATGATTTCTCGCTGGTCGGGTTCGAGATCTGAGTCGTACTCAGTCCCCCCCGGATCACTTACCTCACATTGCAGTTCGTTTGGTTCCATAGTGAGACACATGTTTGGGATCTGGACATCGGACCATTCCAGGGCTAGCCATTTCCCTTTCTTGGTCCAATGGATGGGCTGCTTCTGCCCCTGGCTGATGATTGATGATGTTGATATGGGCGAGTCGTGCCCCTTGCTGATTGATGCTGAGATGGGCAAGTTGTGCCCCTGATTGGCTGGAATTGAAGTGGGCAAGTTGTGCCCCTGGTTGATTGATACTGAAGTGGGCAGGTTGTGCCCCTGGTTGGGAGCAGGTGTTAGAGTAACCTGGTCCTGAAGCTGCTGTATTTGAATATCTTCTTCATCTTCATCATTTCCTTCTTCCTCTGGAGGTTTAGATGGTTCAAGAATCTGATCTCATCGAATGGGGGGCCATGTGGCCCAAACTAGGCTCATCGGGAGGCCTTTGTGTAGTGCAGTTGGTTGATTCCCTCCTAGATCTTTGCAAGGTTCTCCTGGCTTGACGAATTGGATGGGTGAGCACCGGAATTTCTTTCTTCTTTTGTCCATGAAGGTTGCCCTGTATCCGAGTCCCCATTTGTGTTGGTGTGGACCCTCGCCGATTTTCCGCGCTCCCACACGACGTTCTTCTCCCTTCTCCTTTCCTTTCGGAAAAGAAGGAGATGAGGATGCGTGAGTGCGAAATCGCCATTTGTGCCACTGGCTTGCCTCGTTCTCGAGGGCTTCGTTTGGTTGTCGTGTTAAGCTGGATATGTTTAAATGAGTTTATATAAGACCAGAGTCGCCTACTAGCCAGTTACTTCGAATCTACAGTCGGCTAGATCCCGTAGAAACGTTAGAGAAGGGAATCCGAAGATTCCTTCCTCTAAAATGACTCCTATTGATCTGCGGCCAGAAATTCAAGGTAAGGGATCACGGTTACAGGGTGGGAAGAGGTTAAGCACTCCACACACTGCCCGTACCGAAGTACGGTCTCTACTTCACAGAATCGATCGGATACTTGAAAGTCTAGTTTAATCCTCGTATATTCTCATGGATGACATGATGCATGAATGCGGGTCTGAACAGTAAGAGTTTCTGATGGGCAGGTTCCAACAACGGGCAAGCCCAGAGCATATGCTCGAACTGACAGGTGCTTAATATAAGACATATGCAGTGTGCACTCTTCGTAATTTTTTCCGGGCGGCCTGCTATGGGCCGCCCGTACGACCGCTCCTCGGTTTCCAGCGAGTACGGTTGCTCCCTCGGGGCTGCTGTTGGACTCGCTGGTCGACTCAGTGAGTTGACTCAGTGAGTCGACTCGGTGGTTTGACTCGACGGGTTGACTCGGTGTTTTGACTCGACGGGTTGACTCAGCGGGTTAACTCAGCGGGTTAACTCAGCGGGTTAACTCAGTGAGTTTGACTTTTTTGGAATTTTTTGACTGGCTTTTCTTATGGGGGGTTTTTCAGGGTGGTGTTTAGGACTGGGTTGACTGGGTTCAGGCTTGATCTGGGCTAAGGAATGGGGCTTACAAGGGTGAGTTTGGACTTGGGATTTAGGGGTATGGTCCTCCATTCAACCAGCTATCTCTACCAACAGTGTAGCCGAAGGTGGGGTGTCTACAGATGCCCCTCTTTGGCAGAGGTTGCGTGCAACCGAATGCCAAAGCGAGTGGACACCCCACTTCTGACCCGGTCATTCATGGATCATGGTCTAAAATCATTGCTTGCCTTTGCATCTGTGTCAGTTGATCGTTTGGAAACCGATCACTCGCACATACCGCGGGAGTTTGGAGAAAACGTTGCGATTGTCCCTGCATGCGCTGCAACCTGGGTACCCAATCGCAACCCTTCCATTCCCGATCGGTACTAACATTGGAAAGGTACAGCAGAGCCTCTGCGTCGACAGTCTTACGAGGATGCTGACCCTGAGACTGATTGTGTGATGTTTGATGTTTTCCCAGATCACTCCAGGAGTACTTGTTTCGCTTGACTGTCAAAGTGGTTAGACGCCCTGCGTCAGATAGTCTTACGGGATTCTACTACGCCGACTTGGACTCAGTCAAGGTACTTCGGGCATCCATGCCTAGGTATGTGCGGGTGGGCTTTTTCCACCCGATCTGCTGGCTTCGATGCTTGGTTTGTAATTCATTCTTTCCTTGATTGTGGTCTGGAATCTTTGTTGTCCTTTGTATCTGAGTCAGTTGATTGTCTGGAAATTGATAACTCGCACATACCGCGAGAGTTTGGAGAAAACGTTGCGATTGTCCCTGCATGCGCTGCAACCTGGGTACCCAATCGCAACCCTTCCATTCCCGATCGGTACTAACATCGGAAAGGTACAGCAGAGCCTCTGCGTCGACAGTCTTACGAGGATGCTGACCCTAAGACTGATTGTGTGATGTTTGATGTTTTCCCAGATCACTCCAGGAGTACTTGTTTCGCTTGACTGTCAAAGTGGTTAGACGCCCTGCGTCAGATAGTCTTATGGGATTCTACTACACCGACTTGGACTCAGTCAAGGTACTTCAGGCATCCACGCCTAGGTATGTGCGGGTGAACTCTTTCCACCCAATCTGCTGATTTTGATACTTGGGTTATAATTCATCGTTTCCACCTATTTAAATGGTTTCTGTGACCGAGCCTTTCGGCTTTCATCTTTTCATATCTTGGCATGTAGTACAACCACACTAACACTGGAGTTCAGTTCGACCGTACGTTGAGTGCATTGGATCCGATGGTCTCCGGGAAAACCGCGAGACATCGGATCTTATTTGATTTTTGCGTTGGCTCCTACCCAGAGATATGGAAGATCTCCTAGTGTTTTGGAGACAGAACGCTCTACTGAGAAAATATTTTTTGGGTTTTTGAAAAGATACCCACTCTGGGGAGTGATACTCCGTGGGGTTTTTTATTTGCAAATAGGAATATTTTTTTTTGGAAATGAAATCTGGTTTGCATGCGCCTCCACTAGGGATGCCTGTGGGGTCTTTGGCTAACCGACTTTTATTTTGAAAGCATGTAAACATGATGATTGATGCAATGGATGCTGATGCATGGAGATGCATGATGAATGCATGGCTTGGCTCATTCTCTTTCAGTTTGATGATTTTGCTTTTGCTGTGGGTGCAGAGAACTTTGAGCTTATTGTTTGCAGGGTTGTGTCCCCTGGGGATTTTCTTTTTGATATGGAGGTTTGGACAGCGGGTTGGTCAAGATCCCGACCCGTGGTCGATCAGGTCCATCGTCCTAGGATGCTGTTTCTTTGCTAATAAGAATGTACGAGGATATTATTCGACTTCAAGATGTTCTTCTGGGCATACGTGTGATTGAGATGGTGTTTGGTTGCCCGTTTTGGTCAAGATTCCAATTTGCGGGCGATTGGATCCGTCATCCCATACTGTGAAGTGAGCGGAGTTCAAGACTCCTGAATTGTAGTGCTGGGGATACTAATTTTTGTGATTTTTTATAAATATGTGGTCCGAGTCTTCAACTGAGTGGTCAGGGTAGAGATCGGTTTATTGAAAACACAGGAAATATTTTTTGTGATTTTCGAAATATTTTTAATTTGAAAGCAAGGGAAATATTTTTTGTGATTTTTTGACAATATTTTGATTGAAAGGAAGGGAAATATTTTTATGATTTTTGCAAATTTTTTGATTGAAAGCAAGGGAAATATTTTTTGTGATTTTTGAAGAGGTGATTTTGCAATGTTTTTGTATTTTGTGATTTTTCTGAAATGCAGGGAAAAGTGTGGAATTTTCATCCACTTCCAGCTTCTACTACTGGTAAGGCACCCGATCCATTTTACGTCAGCGAGCAAGACGAGTCTCACACAGTTAAGTGCCGTAGTTTTACATCTTCGGATGAGGAGATTTTGAGGGTTTTCAGTCAACACACCCACAAAGTTGCCTATTCCTCATGTGCAATGCACATAGACCACGTATCGTCCGACGAACTCCTTCGGCCACAAGATGAGCCACATCCTCACATTTCCCTTAGTCAATCCAGTTTGGGGTCTTACGTTGCTCACAATTCCGTGAGGGCGAGCTTAACCTCCCAACAGCCTTAATCCCCTTCATGAGTTCTAGGAACAGGGAACATCCGTCAGCTTCAACAGCGACTTCCAAATCAAGGTTGTCTATCACGGTGCGTTCAACACGAACAGGATTGCGGAGTTCTGCCCGCCTCAGCCCTTACCTGTTTAAAAGATTTCGGACACCCGTACGATCAAGTGTCAACCATGTCCGGAACAGGTTAGGAAAGAAAGCCCCCGAGAAGTTAATCCCAGTGTAGTTTTAGGTCTTCGGACTGCTGGGGATGAATTTGTGCAGTTGAAATTGATGGCAAATTTTTTTTATTTTTTTATTTTTATATTTTTTTGTATTTTGAAAAGGTTCCAGAGTTCAACTCAATTAATCGAAGATGACACTGGTTTTATGGAAAGCTTGAAATCTTTTTGGTATTTTTGGAAATGATCCGGGTTATCAAACCTTGATCCCAACGGTAGAGGCCGATGCCGGTTTTTTAGTTGAAAGCGAGAAAAGGTCCCCCGAGAAATTAATCCCTGTGTTGTTTAAGGTCTTCGGACCAAAATCTGTACATGCTGAAAATACGTTCCTTTTTTTGTGATTTTTCGAAAACTGTTCCAGGTCATAAAATCTCAATTTTGAACGGTCAGGATTGACACTGGTTTTTATTGGAAATCTCTAAGGATTTTGTTCCCGACGTAGTTTAAGGTCTTCGGACTAAAAACTGTACAAAAGGGGGCAAACACATTTTTTTTTTTTTGGAAAATGTCCGGTGTCAGCGGATCTTGATCAAGACCGATACCGGCTTTTATTGAAAATCCCTCAGGATATTGATCCCAACGTAGTTTAAGGTCTTTGGACCCAAAAACTTTAAAAGAGGGGCTGGTGATATATTTTTTATTTTTCGAAATGATCCAGATCATCCGATGTTGGTCTTAAAGACTATGATCGATGTTGGTTTTTATTAAAATCCCTCGGGATGTTGATCCCGACGTAGTTTAAGGTCTTCGGACCAAAAATATGTACAGAATAGGGCAACACATTTTTTTTTTTTGAAAAATGTCCGGTGTCAGCGGATCTTGATCCAGACCTACACCGGCTTTTATTGAAAATCCCTCGGGATATTGATCCCGACGTAGTTTAAGGTCTTCGGACCAAAACTGCACAAAACAGGAAAGACATTTTTTTTTGTTTTTTTATTTTTTTGAAAGTACTTGATGTCGTCGGATCTTAATTCGAGCGATCAAGACCGATACCGGCTTTTATTGAAAATCTCTCAGGATGTCGATCCCGACGTAGTTTAAGGTCTTCGGACCAGTTTTTGGGGTTGGGCATACTTACCTTGCTTTTTTTGGCTTCTGACGGGGCTGACTGTGATTTGAGTGGTTCGAATTGCTTGATTTGGCCCTGCGGGCCATTTGATGATCAGATCTTGGATTCCGGCCTTCTCTCTTGATGATCATGCCTTTGATCTTGCTGCTTTCTGACTTGTGTAAGCCTTCCAATGGTTTGGATACTGATGATTTAGCCCTTGAATGGTTCAGATTGATAGACTCGGCCCTGTGGGCCCACTTGCGATCTTGGCTTTACTTTGGGGCACCTCTTTTGATGATTTGTGAGGCTAAGAAGGCTTCTCATGGTGTGGATGATGGCTTGAACGTCTCAGATCGCTTGTCTTGACTTTGTGGGCCCACTTGATGGTTAGATCTTGGATTCTGGCCCTTCTTTTGATGATCAACCTTTGGATCTTGTTGTTTGATGGCTCATGTAGGTTCTTCAATGGTTTAGATCATGATGATCTAGTCTTTGAATGACTTGGATTACTTGTGGCCCCCACTTGATCACCTTTCCTTCTTTTTGACTTGATCAACCATGTTCTGGCTGCATTGCTTCGTGATTGGACTGGTGGGGCACCTTTTATATGGTCTTGATCAGCCTCAGTTGAAATCTGGAGTGGACCGGAGCCTTGGGCGGCCCATGGAGTGCCATCTGCTGACGTGGACTGTCAGCCTCACCTACCAAGAACCCTGGAGCCAATCCCGCGGAGAGAGAGGATCCGCGTCCGTACGGGCGGCCCAGAGCAGGCCGCCCAAGGCTCGCCTCTTGATCGGCCTGGGCTGGCTCTGGTTCGGACATTATCTGCTGTCCATTGTCTTTGTCTCCTCATTCCCTGCACGTCCGGGTTCGATTGCAGCCATGAATATTCCTTTTGTCCCTTCTTTCCTTCTCTTTTTGTCTTTTTCTTTATTGATCCTCTCTTGGGCAGCCATTGATGATGGCTTGGGGGCCATTGTGGGAGAGATTGGTAGGTCCCATGTTGCAGCAATTGATGAAGGCTTTAAAGATGGTGAGTTGCCTTTGATTGATGGTGGGGATGGAGCATTGAATAGGGGTATTGATGATGAATTAAGCTTGGTGGTTGGTGGAGCTTTAAATGGCTCCATTAATGGTGGGATGGCTGGAATTTCAGATTTGGATAGGCCTTTGATTGTGGGAGAAATGGATGGTATGGATGGGATGGGGAGATGGGACATAGGTGAGGCTATGCATCCCTTGAATGTGGGCCACATGGATGATGTGATAGATGGTGGTGATGGGACCATGATGGACATAAATGGGCTGATCTCATGCTTGGATGGGATAGATGGTTTAGATGATACCTTTGACGGTTTGGATGCTCTGGATGAGGGCCGAGATGTGCGATATACTTGCTTGGGTGGACTTGATGTGGTCATTGATGATGTTCCCCTGATGATGGACGGTGTAAATGCCTCGATGATCCCTTTGATCGGCCAGGATGATGTTTGGATTCATGATTTCCTATTGGAGAGGGCTGCAGGTCCAGATCTGACCGTTGATTCTTCGATCGGGATTGCCATGACCCTTCTGGATGGTTCAGATGCTTTCTTTGACAGTCAGATTGGTCAGGATGCCACGATGTGCGGTGTGATCTTTACTGGTAGCCCTTTTGATGGAGGGCATCGCCCTTCTTTTGATCGTCGGTCTTTTACGCACTCCGTTCATGAGGTGGGCGAGTCTTCCCGTGCGGCTGAGGTTGTGACAGTTTCCGACAGTGATGCGACTATATCAGACATAGCCGTTACTGGGGACAGGTCAGGGGCTGTCAAGTCTGCAGAGGTTCCAGCTTTTCCTTCTTCTTCGCCCGTTGACCTTCCGATCCTTGATGAGCTGTCATTGATTTCTGGGCCTTTTGTGCTGGAGGGGGTACCAGTGAGGACTTGTCAGTTGCTTCCTCGTTCCTTCTTGCTCGCCACGACTGCTTGCTTGGCTTGACAGATTGTCAGCTTATGAGATTCGAGATTTGGAGTCCTATGGCTTCAGCAGTCTGATCCATATGGCCAGAGTTGATATTGACTGGGGGATGCTCGGAGCTGCCTTGATTGACTGGGTCCCTTCGTTGAACTTGTTCGCGTTCAACGATATGGAGATGAGACCTTCTTTGGAGGAGCTTGCTCGCTTGACAGGCCTTCCCTTGGATTATGCTCAGTATTTCTCGCCGAAGACATCGCCGAAGACTGCTACACCGCAGAACTGGTTCGGGATTTCTTATCTTGTTCATCCTGCAGCTGCCGGCCAGGATGTTGTAGTGTTCTCCTTGGACTTACTGTATGATCTTTTTTCGGGTCCTTGGGGTGTGGCCGGTTCTATCTTTGCTCGGAACGCACTGATGTTCTGCTTGATTGCTGAGGTGCTGTTCTCGGGATGGCGCAGGTCCCAGACTCCTCTGCTTTTTGAGGTGATGAGCCGAGCTATCCGACGACAAGGGATCATTTCTCTTATCTTGGCCGAGCTGTTTAATGGGCTGACTGACTGCGCCCTGGGCCGCACTCGTGTTCTTCGCGGCTGTTGTGCCTTTCTTCAGGTATCTTTTCTGCACCCTTTTTCTTCTTGCTTTGTTAGGGATTGCTTTGCTTTAGCTGAACTTCTTTTCCTTTTTTGTGATCAGGTCTGGCTATGGGAGCGTCTTTCGCTGACTGTTCCTGTACCTTTTCCTGACACTCGTCGCCCAGACTTTATACGACGCATTATGGAGTTTCTTCCTCATACAGCTGGGATGAGCGAGTCCTTGTATCGTAGGATGTTTGCTGAACTTCGTGACTGGAACGTTCGTTGGGAGTCATCTTGGCTTTCACTTCCTCCAGTGCTTTGCGATGCACACCCCCATCCTCTGATGTTGGTAGGCTTTCGATCCTACTTTTCTTACCATCCCATCCGGTTCCTGCGGCAGTTTGGATATGAGCAGGATGTTTCTCCTTTCGCTTTCACGGGTATCGGGCGTCGAGTACTTCCCTCTAGATCCTCTGACTTCAGGACCCGGATTGATTGTTCTTGGGCGAGCCACCTGACTGCTTATTTGCTGGGTTTTGAGCTGCGGACTTTTCCGATGGCGACCGCCCCATATCAGTACTGGGTTGCTAAGCAGTCTTTGTATCGACGTATCCCTTGTTGGCACCAGACTGTTGACGAGGATGAGCAGGATATCCTTGGAGATGCTGGCTCTTCATCTGGTTCATATGAACCCTTTGAGGAGCGCCCGTTTATCGATCCTGGCTTCCTTTTGGCCACTCATGGCCATCTGCTGTCTGAGATCTCTGCACTTCGGTATCATTGTGAGATGATGTCGAGGAGATTGGCTGCCGATCAGAGGTTGTCTGATGAGGAGACAGCGATCCGTACCCTTGAGCGCGATGAGGCGCATTACCTGCGTATGGAGGTGAGCAGGTTGAGAGCGAGATTATCTTTTTATGAGTCAGAGGACTTACCTGATGTGGTCGAGGAGGAGGGTAGAGATTGATTGTGTTGGCCACCTGCACATTCTTTTTTGCATATATGATTGATGATGATTTTTTGTATTTTTTTGAAAAAGGTGATATGATATGTGTAAAAGAAATATGATGCTTTTAATTAAAAAAGAGAAAACTGTTTGAAAATCTACTGTGCCATGAGTTGTCTTGTGAGTGTGTCTGGATTTGTGTCAGGATATAGGAATCAGAACTAGGGCTCGGCCAATGCCTTGACCGATGTCTCGAGGTTTGACTTGTGTGCTCCTTTGGTTCCCTAGAGGTGTAGGCAACGGAAACTATTGCCTCTTGAGATTGTCGGAGTTTGTGGAGCTCTTTGTTCCTGACTGTACTTCTTCTTGTTCTTGAACTTTCGCTGCTTGAACCGATCTGGACCATCTAATTTCTTGGTACCTGCACTTTTATTTATTCTTTTTTTTTATTTGAGCCATTTTTGCCTGTAGCGCTCTTTCGAGTTTTCACTACAGCCGGCCTTTTCCCATCATTTTTGCCCGTGGCGCCTTTTCGGGTTTTCACCACGTCCCGGGTATTTGATCTTGCCTGCCCCTTGGCAGCTATGCTGTTTTTACCCTCGGCGCCCTTTCGGGTTTTCATCAAGTCCGCTGTATGCCTACTGTTTTTACTCGGAGCGCCCTTTCGGGTTTTCACTCCGCCCTCTTTGTTTAGGCACACATTTTCTTTTCCTTTTTTTTTCTGTTTTTTTTTTCTTTCTAGGTCTCTGGATAACTGCGGTGGCTAGAGGTCGGGAATCCGTCGTTGCCGACCGATGGCAGTCTTTCAGCCCTTATCCTGAGCTACGATAATAGAGTTGTTGGTCTTTGCTAAAGACCCTTCTGAGGTGGATGGATGGATGGATGTGTTTCTTCTTGGACTGATTTTTTTTCTCTTGGGTGCCTTGCTTTGGCTTCCCTTTTTCTTTCTCTTTTCTTCTCTTTTTTTTTCTTTTATATTCTTTTTCTCTCCCTTTTTTTTGTCTTTTCCTTTTGAATCTCTTTTTTTGTATTTTTCTCTTTTGAATCCCCTTATTTGAAACACTTGTTGGTAGACGGAAATGATTTCTCAGAGGTCTCAGCTTTGACCTCTTGACTTCAGCTCTATTAAAGTAACTCTTGATAAGGTTAGAATAACTTACCCGTGAAAGATCTTCACGTTGTCGGCGTTGGTTGGCTCAGGAAGATCAACCCCTCTTATGCTGGTGAGTCTGAGGGCGCCTCCGGGAAGTACTTCTCTGACGATTAGTGGCCCGTCCCACGAGGGTTTGAACTTTCCTCTGGGATCCGGAAGGTGCGACGGTAGAATCTTCTTCATGACCATGTCGCCTACCTTGAAACTTCTTTTTCGGACTCTCTTGTTGTAAGCCCGAGCGATCCTTTTTTGATAGCACTGTGAATGACTTAGAGCACGCATGCGCTTTTCATCTGCTAGCTGCAACTGATCGAACCTGGCCCGTTGCCATTCTCCTTCTTCAATTCCGCTTTCGAGTAACACTCGTAGTGATGGTATTTCCACCTCGACTGGCAAAACTGCTTCCATTCCATAGGTAAGCTCGAAAGGAGTAACGCCCGTAGCAGACCGTACAGACGTTCGATAGGCCCAAAGTGCATATGGGAGCATATCTGACCAATCTCGATAGGTCACGACCATCTTCTCAAGTATCCTGACGATTGTCTTGTTTGCGGCTTCTACCCCACCGTTCATCTGGGGATGGTAGGGGCTTGATCGATGACGTTGGATCTTGAACTTGCTGAGGAAGCCATCCATCTTCTTGTTGACGAACGGGGTTCCATTATCTGTGATGATAGCATTGGGGATTCCGTACCGGCATATGATGTTGTTCTTCATGAATTTGATCACCTGAGATGCTGCAATTGTGGTGTAGGAGGCTGCCTCAACCCACTTGGTGAAGTAGTCGACTGCCGCAAGTATGTACTCATGACCATTTGATGCTTTGGGACTGATCTTGCCGATGATGTCGAGTCCCCACATGGAGAAGGGCCAGGGGGTAGTCAGGTTGTATAACTCTGATGATGGGGCATGGATTTGATTTGCATGCTCCTGACACTTGAAGCATTTTCTGACGTGCTGGCAACAGTCTGTCTCCATGGTGAGCCAATAGTAGCTGAGTCGTAGAATCTTCTTTGCCATCATGTGTCCATTCATGTGTGAGCCACAGATTCCTTCGTGTATTTCTTTCATGATCTTTGCAGCTTCTGTTTCATCAACGCATCGAAGGAGGATGTGATTATAGGATCGCTTGTAAAGAACTTCGCCACTGATGGTGAACTGGCCGGCCAAACGTTGGATGGTTCGGCGATCTGTTGTTGTTGCTGACTCTGGATACTCCTGGGTTTCGAGATATTGCTTGATGTCGGCATACCAAGGTTTGTCAGGGACAGCTTCGGCTTCTTCTATTTGCAGGCAAAAGGCAGGTTCTTCTTGAACTTCAACTGTGAGCTCCCATTCTGAAGCTCCTTTTGGTATCTCGAGCATTGATGCAAGTGTGGCGAGAGCATCTGCAAATTGGTTCTTGGCTCTGGGCATGTATGAGAAGGTGATTTCCTTGAATTCTTCGATCAGATTGTCAAGATACACATGATATGGTATCAACTTCTCGTCTTTGGTCTTCCATTCGCCATTGGTTTGATTGATGATAAGCTGTGAGTCCCCAAACACTCGTAGCTTCTTGACGCCCAAGATTATGGCTTCCCTTAAGCCAACGATGCATGCTTCATACTCTGCCATGTTGTTGGTGCACTCGAATGCTATGCGCCTTGAGATAGGAATAGGGACATCATCTGGAGAGTAGAGGATTGCTCCAATACCGCTCCCTTTAGAATTTGCTGCGCCGTTGAAGAATAATGTCCATTCATCTTTCTTCTTCTTTTCATCCTCTTCAATGAGCAAGAGATCTTCATCAGGAAAGAACGTCTTGAGCGGCTGATAGTCCAGGAGAGAGTGAGCCGCAAGATGATCGGCGAGGGCCTGCCCCTTGATTGCCTTTTGAGTGACATAGGTGATGTCAAACTCAGACAAGAGTAGCTGCCATTTAGCTATCCTTCCAGTGAGTGCCGGTTTCTCGAACAGGTACTTGAGTGGATCCATGTGAGCGAGGAGGAGAATAGGGAATGCGATCATGTATTGACGGAGTCGCTGAGTTGCCCAGACTAGGGCGAGGCAAGTCTTCTCTATCGGGGAATACCTGGTCTTGTAGTCGGTGAACTTTCGACTCAAATAGTATATTGCTTGTTCCTTCTTCCCGGTCTCGTCGTGTTGGCCGAGGACACAGCCAATGGCTTCTGCTGCTACTGAGATGTATAGCAATAGTGGTTGTCCAGGAGTGGGTGGCACTAGGACTGGAGGATTCATGAGATATTTCTTGATGCGGTCGAAAGTGACTTGGCAATCATCATTCCATTCTTTTGGGACGTTCTTCCGAAGGAGCTTGAATATGGGCTCACAGATAGGTGTGAGCTGTGCGATGAAGTGACTGATGTATTGAATTCTGCAGAGGAAGCCACGAATTTCTTTCTTTGTTCTAGGAGGGGGCATCTCAATGATTGCTCTGGTTTTGGTCTCGTCGACCCTGATGCCGTCCTCGCTCACCATAAAACCGAGGAGTTTGCCTCCCATTGCACCGAAGACACATTTCTGAGGGTTGAGGCGGAGCTTGTACTTTTCTAATCTGTTGAATAACTTCTTCAGATCTTCAAAGTGTCCTTCAATTGTGTGAGATTTGACGATCATGTCGTCCACATATACTTCAAGTTCTTTGTTCATCATGTCGTGGAATAATGCTGTCATTGCTCGCTGATATGTTGCTCCTGCGTTCTTAAGACCGAACGGCATTACCCTGTAACAGAAGGTTCCCTAGGGAGTGATGAACGATGTCTTCTCACGATCTTCGACGGCCATCTTGATCTGATTGTAACCTGCGAACCCGTCCATGAATGAGAAGATTTTGTATCCAGCAGTGTTGTCGACCAGAGTGTCGATATGTGGCAAAGGGAAGTCATCTTTTGGACTGGCTTTGTTGAGATCTCGGAAGTCGATGCACATTCGAACCTTGCCGTCCTTCTTTGGTACTGGCACGATGTTGGCGAGCCATTCAGGGTAGTTGGAGACTACCAAGAATCCCGCGTTGTACTGCTTGATGACTTCATCTCGGACTTTCAGAGCCCATTCTGGCTTCATTCTTCGAAGTTTCTGCTTCACTGGCTTCATATCTGCCTTGGTTGGCAGATGGTGTACAACGAGCTCTTCATCGAGCCCCGGCATGTCTTCATATGAGAACGCAAAGTTGGACAATCTTGGAGCTAGGAACTCTATCATTTTCTGTTTCATCTCAGGTGGCAACGATTTTCCGATGCGTACTTCCCTAGGGATCTCAGGCGTCCCCAAGTTTACTATCTCGAAATCATCGGCTACAACATTGGCTTTAGATTCGAACTTTTTGAGGAGATCCTCTAGTTCGGGAGCCGGATCATCATCTTCCTCATCCCGAGCTTCGTCCAGACCCATGAGCTCGAAGTCTAATTCGATGTCGAAATCATATGATTCGACTTCAAACTCATGCGACTCTTTAGACGAACTTGGCACACTATTGAATGCAGGAAAAGAAATATTTTTTTATTTTTGAGATTTTTCTGAAATTGAAATGCTAGATGTTTTTGGCTTTTGAAAATTTTTGATTTTTTTGGATTTTCGAAATTCACGGGACCTTGAACAAGCGGGCATTGCAGACCATGATTGAGCCCAACTTGTTCCAAAGTTCCGGTCGCTGCTTAAACAGGCATTTTTTTTGGAAGCCAGAGCCCTCAGGTGGCTCTTTGGCTGATTCGAAAGTTAGGGGAACAGATGACCATTCAGGACCCCACACTTCCTCCCCTGGAGAGGTGGGGGTTGATGCTTTGGGCGAAGAATCATGGTCTGGCCCAATGACCATGACTTCTCGCTGGTCGGGTTCGAGATCTGAGTCGCACTCAGTCCCTCCCGGATCACTTACTTCGCATTGCAGTTCGTCTGGTTCCACAGCTAGACACAAGTTTGGAATCTGGACATCAGACCAATCTAGGGCTGGCCACTTCTCTTTCTTGGTCCAATGGATGGGCTGCTTCTGCCCCTGGCTGATGATTGATGAAGTTGACTTTGCAGAGATGGGCAAGTCGTGCCTCTTGCTAATTGGTGCTGAGATGGGCAAGTTGTGCCCCTTGCTGATTGAAGTGGGCAGATTGTGCCCCTGGCTGATTGAAGTGGGCAGGTTGTGCCCCTGGTTGATTGATGCTGACGTGGGCAGGTTGTGCCCCTGGTTGGGAGCAGGTGTCAGGGTAACCTGGTCCTGAAGCTGCTGTATTTGACTTCCTTCTTCGTCTTCATCATCTCCTTCTTCATCTGGAGGCTTAGATGGTTCGAGAATCTGATCCCATCGAATGGGGGGCCACTTGGCCCAAACTAGGCTCATCGGGAGGCCTTTGTGTAATGCAGTCGGTTGATTCCCTCCTGGATCTTTGCAAGGTTCTCCTGGCTTGACGAATTGGATGGGTGAGCACCGAAATTTCTTCCTTCTTTTGTCCATGAAGGTTGTCTTGTATCCGAGTCCCCATTTGCGTTGATTATATATCAGTGGTACCTTTCTGGACTTGAAGTGATTCTTCATTCGGTATTTGAGGCTCAGACGCTCTGCCGGTGAAAAGACAAGGTCCACCCTTATCGGTTCTGGATTGGCAATAGAGTTCACAGTCTCGAATTCGAAACTAGTGAAACGGGATGTCTTCTTCAGAGTGCTGGATATCGATGACCGGGATGTCTGGTTCAGTGGCAACAGCATTGGAAGGAATGATGAGCTCCTTCTCTGCATGGATAGAGATCACTTGATTTCCACAGATGTACTTCACTCGTTGATGCAGGGTTGATGGCACAGCTCCAACCTTGTGCAGCCAAGGCCGTCCGAGCAGCATGTTGAAAGAGGCTGATATATCCAGGATTTGGAATGTGATGGTAGAGACTTCCGGACCTATCTGTACCTCTATGTCGACGTCCCCTTCTACTGATCGACGAGTGTTATCGAATGCTCTGACGCATATGGTGCTGGGTCGGAATGAAGAAGGACTGATTCCCAGACGTTCCGCAGTCTTGAGTGGGCAGACATTTAAGCTTGAGCCATTATCGATAAGGACCAGTGGGACACAGAGGTCTTTGTATCGTAAGGCTATGTTGAGGGATCGCCCATGATCACGTCCCTCTGGTGGCAACTCATTATCTGTGAAGGTGATGGCGCGCGGAGCCAGGAGTTGTCCAATCATCAAAGCTATCATTTCTGGTGCCGTATCAGAGGAGACGTGAGCATCGTTCAAGGTCTTGGCAAACATTTCTCGGTGTATGCGAGATGTGCAGAGTAGCTCCCATACTGAGATTTGAGCAGGGATTGACTTGAGCTGAGTTGCCACATCGTATGCGGCTTCATTTTTGTTGCCGAGGCCTGAGAGAGCGCCTTTGGGATCTCCTCTGTTCTGATTATCTCTTCGGATGCAACGCCCATTGGGATTCATGTTCCCCACTTCCGCACATTCTGGATAGTGCCATGGAACCTCTTTGTAGTTTTCCTCCCTTTTGCCTTCTAGGACCACCGGTTCTTGCAACGGTGCTGGTGTGGGTACCAGATCTTCCTTGTATGGAGCTTTTGCCTTGAGAACTACATTGTTGCCTGTGCTGAAGGGGTAGTATCGAGGCTTGTCTTCATAGACCACATAAGGTCGTGGTCCTGGCTTGATTGTTCCTGGAGCAGGAGGCTCCCATGGAATGAATACTGGTCCTCTTGATATGGCAGGAGGTTTCTCTGTTCGTCCCAGCTGCTGTAGTGTGATTGTCACGCCTCCGGGGTTTGCCCCTTGCAATACGACTGGCTCAACTAGAAGAGCTCCTTCCAAGACAACGGGCTCTTGCTGCTGATGAGTATAATCCTTCCATTGCGGATTGGATTGTTCTGGAGTTGCCCCTTGCAAGATGACAGGTTCGTATGTGGGCTCGATGTATGATTGTGCTCCTTCTAGGACGACTGGTTCCCAGCTTGAATGGTTGTAAGGTGCCCCTTGAACAACTGGTATATCATATAGAGGTGCTCCTTCGAGTACTACTGGCTCGGAGATTGAAGGAAGAAAGGGACCTGCCCCTTGCAAGATTGGAGGAGGATTTGTCGGCCCATAGGTGTAGGCATGAATGGATTGGATGGGGGAGAAGAAGCGATCGAGATGGTCCCCTTCTTCTATACTATTGACTGCAGGGCCACGAAATGAACTGGGGTCCGTTGGATGCTGAGGCAGAGGATTCTGAAGGATGTTGGTGGAAGCTGCTGGAGAAGTTCCAGGGACCGAGATGACGATCTTGCGGTCATCAATCAGGTCTTGTATGGCATTCTTCAAAGTATAGCATCGATCAGTGGCGTGGCCACGTCCTTGATGATAGGCGCAATACTCATTTTCTCGGTAGTTTGGTGGCAAAGGATGAGGAGGAGGCCTAGGTGTCATCAAAGTGAGTAACTGCTTTTGTACCAGCGTAGTCATGATTTGACTAAGTGGTTGACTGAGTGGAGTGAACTTCCTGGACTCCCTGTAATTCTGCCTGTTCTGGTATGAGTATTGGCCGTTTCCTCTGAACTGCTGTTGTTGTCGAGGTGGTTGTGGCTGAGGATTCGGTTGTGGCTGATACCGCTGAGGCTGATGCTGAACTTGATTCTGCTGATACTGTTGACGTCCCTGTGGGGGAGCATGTTGATTTCCTTGAGCAGTGGTGTTGATGTTGTTTACCTCTGTTGGGCGGGGAGGAGAACCACTGCGGTTTCCATTCCCGTGCCCGATAGGTCTTCCTTCCACTCTATTCCTTTTGATTGGAGTGGCTTGATGAGGCCATGGGGAGATTGTCCCGGCCCGGATTCCTGCTTCGACTTGCTCTCCAGCACGGATCAATTGTGAGAAATTCGCATATGGATGCGAGATGAGATACCCGGATATGCCTGGATATGTTGAATGAACAATCATGGAGATTTGTTCTTCGTCGTCGATAGGTGTCCGCATTCTGGCTGCCATAGCCCGCCAACGTCCCACATAAGCTAATAGTGTTTCATCACTCCTTTGCCGAGAGCTGCGAGATCGGCTCTTCTGGGTGCCATGTTGAGATTGTATGCAAATCTGTCGACGAAAGCCTGGGAAAGCTGTTCCCAAGTCCTAATGCGATGACAGTCCAATGAGGTGTACCAATCTAGGGCATCGCCCTTCAGAGATTTTTGGAACAAGCGAATGAGGGCCCCTTCATTTCCTGAGATTGCACTCAGCTCTCCACAGAAGGCCTTGAGATGTGCTGTGGGACAACCGCTGCCATCGTATCTTTTGAATTTTAGAACCTCAAAGTTTTGAGGTACTTGAGCATCTGGGAAAGGACACAAGTCTCTGAACTTGGTCGAAGGTAGATCAATTCCTTGTTGTCGCTGAAGCTGATTTTGCAAGATCTGGAACTGCTCCCGCAACTCGTCCAGTCCTGAGTGATCTGTTCGAGCGACTGGTGCCTCCTGAAGTAAGGCACGTTCTTCTTCGGCATAGTGGTCGATGTCTTCGACCCTATGGGCTTGCTGAAAAGCAACCGCGGGTTGCTGAAATTGGTTTGATGACTGAACTGGATTCTGATGAACTTGTGCTTGAAAGGACTGTAGCTGAACTGGAGACTGTACTGAAGGTTGAACTGGAACCTTGCTGGAAATTAACTGGAGATTGCTGAATTGAAGATTGCTGGAAATTAACTAGATTTTACTGAATTGAAGATTGCTGGAAATTAACTGGAATTCCATCGGCGGGGATGTGCTAGGAATTGAAAAGTGCTCCTGTTTGCAGGAGGCTGAGATGCTGGGAAGTGACCCCCTTGTTGGGTATTCGCCACTGTCCGCTGATTGATGTGGGCTTGACACTGACCCCCATTGTGGGCATTCGCCAGTGCTGTCCCTGTTGTTGGAAATTGAATTGAAATCCCATCGGCGGGGATGTGCTGGAATTGAAAAGGTGTCCCATCGGCGGGGACATGCTGAGATCTACTGAGATTGTTGTTTACAAGATTGACTGGAAGCTGACTGGATGTTCCTGCAACGGAAGTGCTCTGGGATGGCCTTGTCGTCGCAGGAAGATATTGAGAGGGATGCCCCATAGCGAAGGGCTGAGATGGCTGCTGTCGGTAGTCTTGGGCAGACTCCGATGGTTGTGCTTGATTTGAACTGGAGGCCGGGAGGACCCGGCATGGTTGCTGAGATTGCTGAACTGGGCCAACTTGATTGTTGGCTGCTGCGGTGGCTTGTGCTTGCATGAATTGCAAGAGCATTTCTTGCATTGCTCTCACTCCTTGTGCCAATTCTTGTATGATTGGCGTATTATCAATGGGTTGTTGCGCTGGAGGTTGCGCTTCGGTCATCTCAAGAGCGGGGAAGAGATGAGTTTCTTCTTCGTGGTCGGACATGGCTTGCTGAGCCCGAGTGCGGATTATGCTGCGGTAGGGAAGTTGTCTCCGCGTACGTTGAGCCCGAGGAGGCGCAATGGTGAGGACTGTACTCTACTCTTTTGGGTTTTGGGATTTTCTATTTTTTTATTTTGAATTTTCTATTTTTTTGTTTGGGTTTGGGTAGAATGCTATGCAGATGAGATTGTATGAGGATTAGTGACTTTCAAGTACGGGAAGGATTCTGTTTTTCAAGTCGGATCACGACTAGTGGGACTAGCTGTTCCCTAGTGGAGTCGCCATTCTGTGGACCCTCGCCGATTTTCCGCGCTCCCACACGACGTTCTTCTCCCTTCCCCTTTCCTTTCGGAAAAGAAGGAGATGAGGATGCGTGAGTGAGAAATCGCCGTTTGTGCCACTGGCTTGCCTCGTTCTCGAGGGCTTCGTTTGGTTGTCGTGTTAAGCTGGATATGTTTAAATGAGTTTATATAAGACCAGAGTCGCCACTAGCCAGTTACTTCGAATCTACAGTCGGCTAGACCCCGTAGAAACGTTAGAGAAGGGAATTCGAAGATTCCTTCCTCTAAAATGACTCCTGTTGATCTGCGGCCAGAAATTCAAGGTAAGGGATCACGGTTACAAGGTGGGAAGAGGTTAAGCACCCCACACACTGCCCGTACCGAAGTACGGTCTCTACTTCACAGAATCGATCGGATACTTGAAAGTCTAGTTTAATCCTCGTATATTCTCATGGATGACATGATGCATGAATGCGGGTCTGAACAGTAAGAGTTTCTGATGGGCAGGTTCCAACAACGGGCAAGCCCAGAGCATACGCTCGAACTGACAGGTGCTTTATGCGAGATGATGCATGCTGTGTGCTTGAATATTCAAAGTGCTTATAGTGATATGTACGTGAATGCAGGTCTGAACAGTAAGAGTTTCTGATGGGCAGGTTCTAACAACGGGCAAGCCCAGAGCATACGCTCGAACTGACAGGTGCTTTATGCGAGATGCATGCGGTGTGTTTGAATAATCAAAGTGTTTGCAGTGAAGCAGGGGGGTTGGAAGAAAAGTAAATGTTGCACTTATGCTAGATGCAAATGAGATGATGCTGGAAAAGAGTAGCTGGGTGGACGGAGGTGTCGCAAGGATTGGCTTCGAGTGGCTGGATCAAGATTTGGATGGCTTGGGAGGCTTGGACCAGTGGTCAGGCTGGGCTGGACCAGGGCTAGACTCTCCTCACTCGGGCTCTCCTTGGTGGAAAATGGGCTAAAGGGTGGAGAGGTGGACTCAGAGCTCTCGGGCTGAAATGGACTTGAAGGGATACTAAACTAAGAAGGGGAGGGGGGTATTTATAGCAGCGAAGAGTGGCACTCTTCGTAATTTTTTCCGAGCGGCCTGCTATGGGCCGCCCGTACGGCCGCTCCTCGGTTTCCAGCGAGTACGGTTGCTCCCTCGGGGCTGCTGTTGGACTCGCTGGTCGACTCAGTGAGTCGACTCGGTGTTTTGACTCGACGGGTTGACTCAGCGGGTTGACTCGGCGGGTTAACTCAGCGGGTTGACTCAGTGAGTTTGACTTTTTTGGGATTTTTTAACTGGCTTTTCTTATGGCGGGTTTTTCAGGGTGGTGTTTAGGACTGGGTTGACTGGGTTCAGGCTTGATCTGGGCTATGGAATGAGGCTTACAAGGGTGAGTTTGGCTGAGTTTGGACTTGGGATTTAGGGGTATGGTCCTCCATTCAACCAGCTATCTCTACCAACAGTGTAGCCGAAGGTGGGGTGTCTACAGTTGGTTATATATCAGCGGTACCTTTCTAGACTTGAAATGATTCTTCATTCGGTATTTGAGGCTCAGACGTTCTGCCAGCGAAAAGACACGGTCCACCCTTATCGGTTCTGGATTGGCGATAGAGTTCACAGTCTCGAATTCGAAACTGTGAAACGGGATGTCCTCTTCAGAGTGCTGGATATCGATGACCGGGATGTCTGGTTCAGTGGCAGCAGCATTGGAAGGAATGATGAGCTCCTTCTCTGCATGGATAGAGATCACTTGATTTCCACAGATGTATTTCACCCGTTAATGCAGGGTTGACGGCACAGCTCCAACCTTGTGCAGCCAAGGTCGTCCAAGCAACATGTTGAAAGAGGCTGATATATCCAGAATTTGGAATGTGATGGTGGAGACTTCCGGACCTATCTGTACCTCTATGTCGACCTCCCCTTCCACTGATCGGCGGGTGTTGTCGAATGCTCTGACACATATGGTGCTGGGTCAGAATGAAGAAGGACTGATTCCCAGACGTTCCGCGGTCTTGAGCGGGCAGATATTTAAGCTTGAGCCATTATCGATAAGGACCAGCGGGACACAGAGGTCTTTGTATCGTGAGGCTATGTTGAGGGATCGCCCATGATCACGTCCTTCTGGTGGCAACTCGTTATCAGTGAAGGTGATGGCACGAGGAGCCAAGAGCTGTCCAATCATCAATGTTATCATCTCTGGTGCCGTATCGGAGGAGAATTGAGCATCGCTCAAGGTTTTGGCAAACATTTCTCGGTGTATGCGAGATGTGCAGAGTAGCTCTCATACTGAGATTTGAGCAGGGATTGACTTGAGCTGAGTCGCCACATCGTATGCGGCTTCATTTTTGTGGCCGAGGCCTGAGAGAGCGCCTTTGGGATCTCCTTTGTTTTGATTATCCCTTCGGATGCAACGCCCATTGGGATTCATGTTTCCCACTTCTGCACATTCTGGATAGTGCCATGGGACCTCCTTATAACTTTCCTCACCTTTGCCTTCTAAGATCACCGGTTCTTGCAATGGTGCTGGTGTGGGTACCAGATCTTCCTCGTATGGAGCTTTTGCCTTGAGGACTACATTGTTACCTGTGCTGAAGGGGTAATATCGAGGCTTGTCTTCATAGACCACATAAGGTCGTGGTCTTGGCTTGATTGTTCCTGGAGCAGGAGGCTCCCATAGAATGAATACTGGTCCTCTTGATATGGCAGGAGGTTTCTCTATTCGTCCCAGCTGTCGTAGTGTGATTGACACGCCTCCGGGATTTGCCCCTTGCAATATGACTGACTCGACTGAAGGAGCTCCCTCCAAAACAATGGGTTCTTGCTGCTGATGAGTATAATCCCTCAATTGCGGATTGGATTGTTCTGGAGTTGCCCCTTGCAAGATGACAGGTTCGTATGTGGGCTCGATGTATGATTGTGCTCCTTCCAGGACGACTGGTTCCCAACCTAAGGGGCCGTAAGATGCCCCTTGAACAACTGGCACATCATATGGAAGTGTTCCTTCGAATACTACTGGCTCGGATACTGAAGGAAGAAAGGGACTTACCCCTTGCCAGATTGGAGGAGGATTTGTTGGCCCATAAGTGTAGGCATGAATGGATTGGATGGGGGAGAAGAAGCGATCGAGGCGTTCTCCTTCTTTTATGCTGTTGACGGTGGGGCCACGAGACGAACTGGGGTCCGTCTGATGCTGAGGCAGAGGATTCTGAAGGATGTTGGTGGAAGCTGCTGCAGGAGTTCCAGGGACCGAGATGACGATCTTGCGGTCATCAATCAAATCTTGTATGGCATTCTTCAAAGTAAAGCATCGATCAGTGGTGTGGCCACGTCCTTGATGGTAGGCGCAATACTCATTTTCTCGGTAGTTTGGAGGCAGAGGATGAGGAGGAGGCCTAGGTGCCATCAGAGTGAGTAACTGCTTTTGTACCAGCATAGTCATGACTTGACTAAGTGGCTGAGTAAGTGGGGTGAACTTCCTGAGCTCCCTGTAATTCTGCCTGTTCTGGTATGGGTATCTGACCATTTCCTCTGAACCGCTGCTGCTGTCGAGGTGGTTGTGGCTGAGGATTCGGTTGTGGCTGATACCGCTGAGGCTGATGCTGAACTTGATTCTGCTGATACTGTTGACGTCCCTGTGGGGGAGCATGTTGATTTCCTTGAGCAGTGGTGTTGATGTTGTTTACCTCTGTTGGGCGGGGAGGAGAACCACTGCGGTTTCCATTCCCGTGCCGATAGGTCTTCCTTCCACTCTGTTCCTTTTGATTGGAGTGGCTTGATGAGGCCATGGGGAGATTGTCCCAGCCCGGATTCCTGCTTCGACTTGCTCTCCAGCACGGATCAATTGTGAGAAATTCGCATATGGATGCGAGATGAGATACCCGGATATGCCTGGATATGTTGAATGAACAATCATGGAGATTTGTTCTTCGTCGTCGATAGGTGTCCGCATTCTGGCTGCCATAGCCCGCCAACGTCCCACATAAGCTAATAATGTTTCATCACTCCTTTGCCGAGAGCTGCGAGATCGGCTCTTCTGGGTGCCATGTTGAGATTGTATGCAAATCTGTCGACGAAAGCCTGGGAAAGCTGTTCCCACGTCCTGATGCGGTGGCAGTCCAATGAAGTGTACCAATCTAGGGCATCGCCCTTCAGAGATTTTTGGAACAAGCGAATGAGGGCCCCTTCATTTCCTGAGATTGCACTCAGCTCTCCACAGAAGGCCTTGAGATGTGCTGTGGGACAACCGCTGCCATCGTATCTTTTGAATTTTGGAACCTCAAAGTTTTGAGGTACTTGAGCATCTAGGAAAGGACACAAGTCTCTGAACTTGGTCGAAGGTAGATCAATTCCTTGTTGTCGCTGAAGCTGATTTTGCAAGATCTGGAACTGCTCCCGCAACTCGTCCAGTCCTGAGTGATCTGTTCGAGCGACTGGTGCCTCCTGAAGTAAGGCACGTTCTTCTTCGGCATAGTGGTCGATGTCTTCGACCCTATGGGCTTGCTGAAAAGCAACCGCGGGTTGCTGAAATTGGTTTGATGACTGAACTGGATTCTGATGAACTTGTGCTTGAAAGGACTGTAGCTGAACTGGAGACTGTACTGAAGGTTGAACTGGAACCTGCTGGAAATTAACTGGAGATTGCTGAATTGAAGATTGCTGGAAATTAACTAGATTTTACTGAATTGAAGATTGCTGGAAATTAACTGGAATTCCATCGGCGGGGATGTGCTAGAATTGAAAAGTGCTCCTGTTTGCAGGAGGCTGAGATGCTGGGAAGTGACCCCCTTGTTGGGTATTCGCCACTGTCCGCTGATTGATGTGGGCTTGACACTGACCCCCATTGTGGGCATTCGCCAGTGCTGTCCCTGTTGTTGGAAATTGAATTGAAATCCCATCGGCGGGGATGTGCTGGAATTGAAAAGGTGTCCCATCGGCGGGGACATGCTGAGATCTACTGAGATTGTTGTTTACAAGATTGACTGGAAGCTGACTGGATGTTCCTGCAACGGAAGTGCTCTGGGATGGCCTTGTCGTCGCAGGAAGATATTGAGAGGGATGCCCCATAGCGAAGGGCTGAGATGGCTGCTGTCGGTAGTCTTGGGCAGACTCCGATGGTTGTGCTTGATTTGAACTGGAGGCCGGGAGGACCCGGCATGGTTGCTGAGATTGCTGAACTGGGCCAACTTGATTGTTGGCTGCTGCGGTGGCTTGTGCTTGCATGAATTGCAAGAGCATTTCTTGCATTGCTCTCACTCCTTGTGCCAATTCTTGTATGATTGGCGTATTATCAATGGGTTGTTGCGCTGGAGGTTGCGCTTCGGTCATCTCAAGAGCGGGGAAGAGATGAGTTTCTTCTTCGTGGTCGGACATGGCTTGCTGAGCCCGAGTGCGGATTATGCTGCGGTAGGGAAGTTGTCTCCGCGTACGTTGAGCCCGAGGAGGCGCAATGGTGAGGACTGTACTCTACTCTTTTGGGTTTTGGGATTTTCTATTTTTTTATTTTGGAATTTTCTATTTTTTTGTTTGGGTTTGGGTAGAATGCTATGCAGATGAGATTGTATGAGGATTAGTGACTTTCAAGTACGGGAAGGATTCTGTTTTTCAAGTCGGATCACGACTAGTGGGACTAGCTGTTCCCTAGTGGAGTCGCCATTCTGTGGACCCTCGCCGATTTTCCGCGCTCCCACACGACGTTCTTCTCCCTTCCCCTTTCCTTTCGGAAAAGAAGGAGATGAGGATGCGTGAGTGAGAAATCGCCGTTTGTGCCACTGGCTTGCCTCGTTCTCGAGGGCTTCGTTTGGTTGTCGTGTTAAGCTGGATATGTTTAAATGAGTTTATATAAGACCAGAGTCGCCACTAGCCAGTTACTTCGAATCTACAGTCGGCTAGACCCCGTAGAAACGTTAGAGAAGGGAATTCGAAGATTCCTTCCTCTAAAATGACTCCTGTTGATCTGCGGCCAGAAATTCAAGGTAAGGGATCACGGTTACAAGGTGGGAAGAGGTTAAGCACCCCACACACTGCCCGTACCGAAGTACGGTCTCTACTTCACAGAATCGATCGGATACTTGAAAGTCTAGTTTAATCCTCGTATATTCTCATGGATGACATGATGCATGAATGCGGGTCTGAACAGTAAGAGTTTCTGATGGGCAGGTTCCAACAACGGGCAAGCCCAGAGCATACGCTCGAACTGACAGGTGCTTTATGCGAGATGATGCATGCTGTGTGCTTGAATATTCAAAGTGCTTATAGTGATATGTACGTGAATGCAGGTCTGAACAGTAAGAGTTTCTGATGGGCAGGTTCTAACAACGGGCAAGCCCAGAGCATACGCTCGAACTGACAGGTGCTTTATGCGAGATGCATGCGGTGTGTTTGAATAATCAAAGTGTTTGCAGTGAAGCAGGGGGGTTGGAAGAAAAGTAAATGTTGCACTTATGCTAGATGCAAATGAGATGATGCTGGAAAAGAGTAGCTGGGTGGACGGAGGTGTCGCAAGGATTGGCTTCGAGTGGCTGGATCAAGATTTGGATGGCTTGGGAGGCTTGGACCAGTGGTCAGGCTGGGCTGGACCAGGGCTAGACTCTCCTCACTCGGGCTCTCCTTGGTGGAAAATGGGCTAAAGGGTGGAGAGGTGGACTCAGAGCTCTCGGGCTGAAATGGACTTGAAGGGATACTAAACTAAGAAGGGGAGGGGGGTATTTATAGCAGCGAAGAGTGGCACTCTTCGTAATTTTTTCCGAGCGGCCTGCTATGGGCCGCCCGTACGGCCGCTCCTCGGTTTCTAGCGAGTACGGTTGCTCCCTCGGGGCTGCTGTTGGACTCGCTGGTCGACTCAGTGAGTCGACTCGGTGTTTTGACTCGACGGGTTGACTCAGCGGGTTGACTCGGCGGGTTAACTCAGCGGGTTGACTCAGTGAGTTTGACTTTTTTGGGATTTTTTAACTGGCTTTTCTTATGGCGGGTTTTTCAGGGTGGTGTTTAGGACTGGGTTGACTGGGTTCAGGCTTGATCTGGGCTATGGAATGAGGCTTACAAGGGTGAGTTTGGCTGAGTTTGGACTTGGGATTTAGGGGTATGGTCCTCCATTCAACCAGCTATCTCTACCAACAGTGTAGCCGAAGGTGGGGTGTCTACAGTTGGTTATATATCAGCGGTACCTTTCTAGACTTGAAATGATTCTTCATTCGGTATTTGAGGCTCAGACGTTCTGCCAGCGAAAAGACACGGTCCACCCTTATCGGTTCTGGATTGGCGATAGAGTTCACAGTCTCGAATTCGAAACTGTGAAACGGGATGTCCTCTTCAGAGTGCTGGATATCGATGACCGGGATGTCTGGTTCAGTGGCAGCAGCATTGGAAGGAATGATGAGCTCATTCTCTGCATGGATAGAGATCACTTGATTTCCACAGATGTATTTCACCCGTTAATGCAGGGTTGACGGCACAGCTCCAACCTTGTGCAGCCAAGGTCGTCCAAGCAACATGTTGAAAGAGGCTGATATATCCAGAATTTGGAATGTGATGGTGGAGACTTCCGGACCTATCTGTACCTCTATGTCGACCTCCCCTTCCACTGATCGGCGGGTGTTGTCGAATGCTCTGACACATATGGTGCTGGGTCAGAATGAAGAAGGACTGATTCCCAGACGTTCCGCGGTCTTGAGCGGGCAGATATTTAAGCTTGAGCCATTATCGATAAGGACCAGCGGGACACAGAGGTCTTTGTATCGTGAGGCTATGTTGAGGGATCGCCCATGATCACGTCCTTCTGGTGGCAACTCGTTATCAGTGAAGGTGATGGCACGAGGAGCCAAGAGCTGTCCAATCATCAATGTTATCATCTCTGGTGCCGTATCGGAGGAGAATTGAGCATCGCTCAAGGTTTTGGCAAACATTTCTCGGTGTATGCGAGATGTGCAGAGTAGCTCTCATACTGAGATTTGAGCAGGGATTGACTTGAGCTGAGTCGCCACATCGTATGCGGCTTCATTTTTGTGGCCGAGGCCTGAGAGAGCGCCTTTGGGATCTCCTTTGTTTTGATTATCCCTTCGGATGCAACGCCCATTGGGATTCATGTTTCCCACTTCTGCACATTCTGGATAGTGCCATGGGACCTCCTTATAACTTTCCTCACCTTTGCCTTCTAAGATCACCGGTTCTTGCAATGGTGCTGGTGTGGGTACCAGATCTTCCTCGTATGGAGCTTTTGCCTTGAGGACTACATTGTTACCTGTGCTGAAGGGGTAATATCGAGGCTTGTCTTCATAGACCACATAAGGTCGTGGTCTTGGCTTGATTGTTCCTGGAGCAGGAGGCTCCCATAGAATGAATACTGGTCCTCTTGATATGGCAGGAGGTTTCTCTATTCGTCCCAGCTGTCGTAGTGTGATTGACACGCCTCCGGGATTTGCCCCTTGCAATATGACTGACTCGACTGAAGGAGCTCCCTCCAAAACAATGGGTTCTTGCTGCTGATGAGTATAATCCCTCAATTGCGGATTGGATTGTTCTGGAGTTGCCCCTTGCAAGATGACAGGTTCGTATGTGGGCTCGATGTATGATTGTGCTCCTTCCAAGACGACTGGTTCCCAACCTAAGGGGCCGTAAGATGCCCCTTGAACAACTGGCACATCATATGGAAGTGTTCCTTCGAATACTACTGGCTCGGATACTGAAGGAAGAAAGGGACTTACCCCTTGCCAGATTGGAGGAGGATTTGTTGGCCCATAAGTGTAGGCATGAATGGATTGGATGGGGGAGAAGAAGCGATCGAGGCGTTCTCCTTCTTTTATGCTGTTGACGGTGGGGCCACGAGACGAACTGGGGTCCGTCTGATGCTGAGGCAGAGGATTCTGAAGGATGTTGGTGGAAGCTGCTGCAGGAGTTCCAGGGACCGAGATGACGATCTTGCGGTCATCAATCAAATCTTGTATGGCATTCTTCAAAGTAAAGCATCGATCAGTGGTGTGGCCACGTCCTTGATGGTAGGCGCAATACTCATTTTCTCGGTAGTTTGGAGGCAGATGATGAGGAGGAGGCCTAGGTGCCATCAGAGTGAGTAACTGCTTTTGTACCAGCATAGTCATGACTTGACTAAGTGGCTGAGTAAGTGGGGTGAACTTCCTGAGCTCCCTGTAATTCTGCCTGTTCTGGTATGGGTACTGACCATTTCCTCTGAACCGCTGCTGCTGTCGAGGTGGTTGTGGCTGCGGTTGTGGATTTGGTCGTGGTTGATACCTCTGAGGTTGGTGCTGAACTTGATTCTGCTGATGTTGTTGATGTCCCTGCGGGGGAGCATATTGATTACCCTGAGCAGTGGTGCTGATATTGTTTACTTCTGTCGGGCGGGGAGGAGAACCGCTTCGGTTTTCATTCCCATATCCGATGGGTCTTCCCTCCACTCTGTTCCTCTTGACTGGAGTGGCTTGATGAGGCCATGGGGAGATTGTCCCGGCACGGATTCCTGCTTCGACTTGTTCTCCAGCACGGATTAGCTGCGAGAAGTTCGCATATGGATGCGAGATGAGATATCCAGATATGCCCGGATATGTTGAATGAACAATCATGGAGATTTGTTCTTCGTCGTCGATAGGTGTCCGCATTCTGGCTGCCATAGCTCACCAACGTCCCACATAAGCTGATAGTGTTTCATCACTCCTTTGCCTAAGAGCCGCGAGGTCAGCTCTTTTGGGTGCCATGTTGAGGTTGTACGCGAATCTGTCGACGAAAGCCTGGGAAAGCTGTTCCCACGTCCTGATGCGGTGGCAGTCCAATGAAGTGTACCAATCTAGGGCATCGCCCTTCAGAGATTTTTGGAACAAGCGAATGAGGGCCCCTTCATTTCCTGAGATTGCACTCAGCTCTCCACAGAAGGCCTTGAGATGTGCTGTGGGACAACCGCTGCCATCGTATCTTTTGAATTTTGGAACCTCAAAGTTTTGAGGTACTTGAGCATCTAGGAAAGGACACAAGTCTCTGAACTTGGTCGAAGGTAGATCAATTCCTTGTTGTCGCTGAAGCTGATTTTGCAAGATCTGGAACTGCTCCCGCAACTCGTCCAGTCCTGAGTGATCTGTTCGAGCGACTGGTGCCTCCTGAAGTAAGGCACGTTCTTCTTCGGCATAGTGGTCGATGTCTTCGACCCTATGGGCTTGCTGAAAAGCAACCGCGGGTTGCTGAAATTGGTTTGATGACTGAACTGGATTCTGATGAACTTGTGCTTGAAAGGACTGTAGCTGAACTGGAGACTGTACTGAAGGTTGAACTGGAACCTGCTGGAAATTAACTGGAGATTGCTGAATTGAAGATTGCTGGAAATTAACTAGATTTTACTGAATTGAAGATTGCTGGAAATTAACTGGAATTCCATCGGCGGGGATGTGCTGGAATTGAAAAGTGCTCCTGTTTGCAGGAGGCTGAGATGTTGGGAAGTGACCCCCTTGTTGGGTATTCGCCACTGTCCGCTGATTGGTGTGGGCTTGACACTGACCCCCATTGTGGGCATTCGCCAATGCTGTCCCTGATGCTGGAAATTGAATTGAAATCCCATCGGCGGGGATGTGCTGAAATTGAAAAGGTGTCCCATCGGTGGGGACATGCCGAGATCTACTGAGACTGTTGTTTACAAGATTGACTGGAAGCTGACTGGAAGTTCCTGCGACTGGGATGCTCTGAGATGGCCCCGTCGTTGCAGGAAGGTACTGAGGAGGATGCCCCATAGCGAAGGGCTGAGACGGCTGCTGTCGGTAGTCTTGGGCAGACTTCGATGGTTGTGCTTGATTTGAACTGGAGGCCGGAAGGACCCGGCATGGTTGCTGAGATTGCTGAACTGGGCCAACCTGATTGTTGGCTGCTGCGGTGGCTTGTGCTTGCATGAATTGCAAGAGCATTTCTTGCATTGCTCTCATTCCTTGTGCCAATTCTTATATGATTGGCGTATTATCAATGGGCTGTTGCGCTTGAGGTTGCGCTTCGGTCATCTCAAGAGCAGGGAAGAGATGAGTTTCTTCTTCGTGGTCAGACATGGCTTGCTGAGCCCGAGTGCGGATTATGCTGCGGAAGGGAAGTTGTCTTCGAACATGTTGAGCCCGAGGAGGCGCAATGGTGAGGACTATACTCTTTTTGGGTTTTAGGATTTTCTATTTTTTTTTCTGGTTTTGGGATTTTCTATTTTTTTTTTTTTTTTGGTAGAATGCTATGCAGATGAGATTGTATGAGGATTAGTGACTTTCAAGTATAGGAATGATTCTGTTTTTCAAGTCGGATCACGACTAGTGGGACTAGCTCCTCCCCAGCAGAGTCGCCATTCTGTGGACCCTCGCCGTTTCCACGCTCCCACACGACACTCTCGTCCCTTCCCCTTTCGGGAAAAGAAGGAGAGGATGCGTGAGTGCGAATCGCCGTTTGTGCCACTGGCTTGCCTCGTTCTCGAGGGCTTTGTTTGGTAGTCGTGTTTGAGCTGGATGTGTCAAATGAGTTTATATAAGACCAGAGTCGCCACTAGCCAATTACTTCGAATCTACAGTCGGCTAGACCCCGTAGAAACGTTAGAGAAGGAGATCCGAAGATTCCTTCCTCTAAAATGACTCATTTTGATCTGCGGCCAAAGATTCGAGGTAAGGGATCACGGTTACAGGGTGGGAAGAGGTTAAGCACCCCACACACTGCCCGTACCGAAGTACGGTCTCTACTTCACAGAATCGAACTAATACTTAAAAGTCTGTTTTAATCCTCGTACATTCTCATAGATGACATGATGCATGAATGCAGGTCTGAACAGTAAGAGTTTCTGATGGGCAGGTTCCAACAACGGGCAAGCCCAGAGCATACGCTCGAACTGACAGGTGCTTAATATAAGACGTATGCAGTGTGCTTGAATAATCAAGGTGCTTGCAGTGAAGCATGGGGGTTAGAAGAAAAGTAAATGTTGCACTTATGCTAGATGCAAATGAGATGATGCTAGAAAAAGAGTAGCTGGATGGACGGAGGTGTCACAAGGGTTGGCTTCGAGTGGCTGGATCAAGACTTGGATGGCTTGGGAGACTTGGACCAGTGGTCAGGCTGAGCTGGACCAGGGCTAGGCTCTCCTCACTCGGGCTCTCCTTGGTGAAAAATGGGCTAAAGGGTGGAGAAGGAGACTCGAACGGACGGGCTCTCTCTGGCCGGATTGCTGTGTTGAAATGAGAAGGGGAGGGGGGTATTTATAGCAGCGGGCAGTGGCAGAACTTGTAATTATTTTTGGGCCTTCCGCTGTGGGCCCCCCGTACGGTCACTCCTCGATTTCCAGCGAGGTACGGTCGTTCCCTCGGGGCTACTGTTTGGCTCGGTGGGTTGACTCAGTGAGTTGACTCAGCGGGTCGACTTGGTGATTTGACTCAGCGGGTTGACTCGACGGGTTGACTCGGTGTTTTGACTCGACGAGTTGACTCAGCGGGTTGACTCAGTGGGTTTGACTTTTTTAGGATTTTTTTACTGGCTTTTCTGATGGCTGGTTTTTCAGGCTGATGTTTAGGACTGGGTTGACTGGGTTCAGGCTTGAATTGGGCTATGGATTGGGGCTTACAAAGGTGAGTTTGGCTGAGTTTGGACTTGGGGTTTGGGGGTATGGTCCTCCATTCATCCAGCTATCTCTACCAACAGTGTAGCCGAAGGTGGGTGTCTACACACCGGAATGTTTATTTGCCATCAAACCTGTTGATAAGGTCACAAACACCTAGATGAAGAGACCACACAAATATCATCTTGATCCAAACCTTTTGTAGCTCAAAAGAAGTTTTTAATGGTCAATCACCACTGTTTCTTGTACTATGGTCCATCTGGTACTTGGAATTGCTTCATTTTTTGGACCATGCTCTAAAATGAGCTTTCAATATGGATGGACGGCGTTGATGTAATCATGTACATCATAGTGGGCCCCCACTGCCAGGGGTCCCACCCACCTCCGTAGCTCAGCTCCCCTTTTTATAGGGTGTCAAATGCACAACGGCACTTTGTTAGAACTTTGATGGAAGACAAAATTATGGGGCATTTTGTTTTCCATTTCCTCTGACTAGATGAGGTAAATGGATGCAAGTAGGTAATTATTACCGTTTCCCTCCATTGGATACGAAGAATGGGGCCCATTTTGATAGCTATGCATTCGTGGGGCTCATTGTGATCTCTATGACATATCCATGCTGTCCATCCTGTTTTATCAGAACATTAGAGGATGAGCCTAAAAATGAGGTATATTCGAAGCTCAAGTTGCCCACACCATAGGAAATCGTAGTCATAAATGATTTTTTATGGTATATATTCTAACCACTATTTCATGTGGTGTGGTCCACTTAAGCTTTGGATTTGCCTGCAATTTTGGGTCCATGTCCTAAAATCACCTTGTAAAATAGATGGACAGTGTGGATAAGCTACATGTATCACAGTGGGCTTCACAAAAAATCTGTACCTTCTTCGAATTTAGTGCACAAAAGCCAATATAGTCATTGTCAAAAAGTATAGAAATTACATGGTAAGTAATAATTACCATTTGCTTATATTCACACCATATAAAATGTCAGTCATTGTCTTTTTATTTTTTCTTTCGTTTTTTCTAGCGTCATATTCGTATGCACCCCAAACACTAGACTGCATGGGACCCACCATGAAGAAAGAATGACCCCAAAATCAGGATGATCCAGAACTTTTGGGTCACATGATAAGAAAAATGTGACAACTGTCCTATTTTAATTAAAACCTTTCTAGGAATCACAGTTTAGGGTTGTTTCAAATAATTTGATTTTAGAGCTCCGACTTAGTATCCATTGTTTATCCGTTTTAATTTGAGCAAATGTATGCCATGTGTACAAATTTTTAGTGCTTTTGTATCAAGCATCCTTCCTTAGTAGACTAAGGGCTTTTTATTATTAATTAATTATTTATTTTTATCTAAGGGAAGCACTTGTGTGTTGCATTTGGGATATGATGTGACACACCTTATGGATGGAGTTGATATGGGCCTTATATCATGGCGGGCCCTATAGACAACAATAGCAGAATAATCATATTCAACAATAGTTACACCACCCCCCAACATACACCCCCCCCCCCCCCCCCCCCCAAAAAAAAGAAAGTCGACATTTCATTTTTTACCCTTTGTTTTAATTGATCTTTTTTTATTTTATATATATATATATATATATATATATATATATATATATATATATATATATATATATATATTTGTAATTTAGTTCTTATGAAGCTACTTTATTCCATTTAATTACTCATACTTATTCCAAAGCATTATTAGTTTTAGGATCCGCTCGATTATTCGTTCAACAGAACCTATTGTAAGATATTCTCTAGATAAAAGCCAGAACATGATTTTTATTGGTGGTTTAACAAAATATTTGCTAATATCTCTAATGATTTTCAGAGCTTTTTAAGATTAGGAGTACCACTGGATTCAATCAACTTAAGGATAGAAATGGTTCCTTTGGTCATTCTTGAATGCATATAAACGGAGGTAAATAAGTAATAAAGACTTTAGATGGGCTGACTGTTGATGCGTATGATTTTATAAAAGACTTCGTTGCATAACATGTATTTTACATGCCCCACCATAATGTATTTATTTAATCTATGTTGTACCATCACTTTTGTTAAGTAATTTTAAGTCATGAGCTAAAACATAAAAGTAGATCTAAAACTTTTATAGCCCCGAGTAAGTTTTCAATGGTAAAAGATCTATCCCTGTTGGTTTCAATGGTGAGCTTTGGATTTGCCTCATGCCCTACGATGATCTGAAAAATGAATGTATGGTGTGAATATAACATATACATCATGATGGGCCCACCTATTATTAGTTAAGTTTGGCTCAATTTTTCAGCGGTGAAATTTCCTACTCTAAACTACTTTAAACCAAACAGGGAACACTAGCCATGATTACTTGTTATAGCCAGTCAAGCAGAATTTATTGTTCCAAAGCCATTGACTTATCTCATATCAATCAATGATTCATGGGTTTCTTAATCAATGAAATGGGTTTCTCAATGAATGAAATGGGTTTCTCGAGTTATGCCATAGATGGGCCATGGCATCAAGCACCTCCCAAATTGGAAGATCTCAACCACCAATAGCAGGTGATTCATTGGTGTCTTTCTTAACCATTTATCCTAGGCTACAAATCATAAAAGTTAGGATGATCCTGTTCAGGAGATTCTTGAGACATCGTCCATCTGCGGTGGGACACAGCAGAGCAATGTTCCAGATCATCGAATCATGGGCCCCACTTGTCAAAATTGAAAGCCCATGTATGGTGCACAGTACCGTGTAACTCCATCCAAAATTCAATTGAAATTTGAAAAATATAAAGTAGTGTCACCGACATTTGGTCTCCTTAAACAGTTGAGCCATAACTCATTTCACGCCAACATCTGCTGAAAAGTCTCCAATGCAAGCTACCAGCCCAAGACGAATTTCTAAGGTCCAGATGCATCACAACGTGAATAAGGTACTGATACGCTGGTTTGTAAATATAAGGACCTTTTTTGAGGGATCCGAACCGTTGATCTTATGGAGCCCACTAACAAATGGGTAGCATCTAAACTATCCCATACCAGACTATTTTAAACGTAGGATTAGTAACCTAAAAATGAACTGTAATGAAGGAAAACGTCTGACCCAAATAACAGCCGTAGATGGGTTGACAGGATCATCTAATCTAGAAGAATTTTATGGGTCTTCCATCCATGATGGGTTCCATCGTATGAACGGTCTGGATCCCCAAAAGTAGACTCTACTTGCAAAAATGTGCATGCGCCTCATTGCACAAGATCTAAATGGTCCATCAGATGGGTCTGATGGTGTAGATATTCTGACCCAAAAATCTCGATCTTACTTGCTAAGGTGGGCCACAATGTTAGAAAAGAAAGATGGTCTAGAAACTCTTTGTGGTGTTTTTCTTTTCAGCTATCCATTTGTTTTAGTAAACTGTGGCTGGCCTTAAAATTGGACTGACCTTATTTATGGTCCAACGCATCTTCAATGTGGGACCTGCCTGATGGATGGTTTGGATCTTATAGTCATGTGCCGTAATGGCGAGCGTAGATGGGGTGACTTGTACACGCGTATGGGCTGAGCCTAGCTCTTCGGACGCGGTTTGGCTAGTGGCGCTGCCACTAGCCAAGTGGCTAGTGGTCGGTGCTCTGTGGGCCCCACAATGATGTATGTGCTTTATCCACTCCGTCCATCCAGTTTTAAAGATAATTTTAGGTCTTGAAGCCAAAAACTGAGGCAGTTATAAGTCTCAGGTGGACCACACCACATGAAAACAGTAGTTATTGGATGTCCATCATTAAAAACGTCCTAGGGCCCACTGTAATGTTCATTTGACATCCAACCTGTTGATTAGCTCATACAGACATAGATTAAGGGAAAAAACAAATATCAGATTGATCCAAAACTTTTGTGGCCCTTAAGAAGTTTTTAATGGTGGACATTCAATCAACACTGTATGGTCCACTTGAGATTTTGATCTACATCAGTTTTGGTATCATGCCATATTTAAAAATAGATAGATGGACTGGATGAAACGAATACATCATGGTGGGTCCTATAGAGCACCGATCACTAGCCATTGGCTAGTGGCAGGGTCGCCAGCCAATCCGTTTCCTAGCTCTTCACCGGCGAGCAAAGTTTGGGGCTCGGACGGGGTACTACCCCACCAGGATGCAGGTGGAGACGGATGGGTATGTGTCACCTGGTCATTGGTGGAGAGCAGGTGGGACGAGACTGATGTGATAGGTCTATCAGCTCTCCACTATTACAGAGTTGCGGGTCCACCTGCTCTCCACCAATGCAAGGTGACAAGTAACCTGGACCAAACCAGAGGAAACAATATGAATTGAATCTGTACCATTGAAAAATTCTTAGGGGCCTTGGAAGTTTTGGATCAAGGTGATATTTGTTTTTTACCTTCATCAATGTCCGTGTGATCTTGTGAATAGGTTGGATGACAAATAAACAGCACTGTGGGCCCTAGAAAGGTTTCAACGGTAGAAATCGTTATCTCCACTATTTCTTGTGTTATGGTCCATCTAAGTTTGCCGAGTTATTCGTCGGTCACGTGTGTGATATGTGTGTAGGCGTGCTAGAATCTATTTTCACGACTCGATTCCAACCGAACAACGATGACCTCGAGCGCCAGGGAAGACAAATACGTCGTGATCGACCGTATATGATCGAGATCTATAGAGATTAGTCGCCCAACTGGCCACTCGCTCAACTTGCTTTCTAAAAATGATCAGGCGATGTTTGGAGGGTGAGGTTCGTCCTTCAGAAAGTGGGTTGCAACTTTACCTTTTAAGCTAAAGGATTTCTCTTCGGCGTTACTTTAAAATGAGTGAAAAAATAAGAATTAACAATCGACCGTGTGGGCGATTTTTATATTCTAATATCATCAATAAGAGATGTAAAATGGAACTTTATTGATTATGAAACTTACTGCTATAAAATGTAATTTCAGATATTATGCTACTAAAATTGAATAGTGCGATGTATACTAATGAAAGTAACAAGAGCTGATTACGCTAAGGAACGTAAATAACAAGACGAATAACCTAGGAAAACTTGCTGAGCGATAATATAATCTTGACTTGATAGATGCCGGAGCACTTATTCTAAGAAATACAAAGTACTTTAAATATAAACATAGATCGATTACACTATGAAATATAAATGATTTGGTAATTTGGAAAGATAGATTGGTTTGGTCGATGCTGGACCCCTTGCACTACTGAGATCCTCCTTTTATAGCTTTCTCCTTAAAAATGAAACTATCTGGATGTTCCACTTCTTGACAATTACGGTAACCGTCTCCCACATTGCCTTCCAAAGGCTTCTCTTGTTTTTACTCCTTACAAGTCTTAGTAACTCCCTACTCTCTAAAGACTTCTTTCTTATAGGATACAACAATCTCAATCGTGTGTGGCCCACCTTGATGTATTTCTGTTGTATCCACGCCGTCCATCTGTTTTTCCATCTCATTTTAGGATGAGATCCCAAACCTTAATAAGATCCAAATCTCAGATGGACCATACAACTGAAACAGTGATGAATAGCCATTAAAAAATTTAGGCCACAAAAGTTTTTAGATATGCTTCAAATGGCAATCGGTCACCGGCCAAATTGCAAAAAGACAATCAGCCATTGTCTTGCTTCTTAGATGATAATCGGCCAACGAAAAATTGATCGACATTATAGTTGCATACGGCATCGGCCGATGAAACTGGCCAGGATTGATTTTCCAAACGCATATAGTAATCGGCCAACAAAATCCATAATCGGCCAACAAAATCCACGAGCGACCAACTTTTCCGATATGTAAATGGCATCGGCCAACGAAATTGGCAAGCGACATATTTTGCCGAATGTAAACGGCATCGGCCACTCCTTTAGCAGGTGTTTCTAGCAGCATGTTAGAAACAGGGTACAACATTGGATACGCTTCAATTTTCGTTTCAACCCCTTAAATGAACTGAAAAAGCGGGTGGACGGTGTAGATAAACTACATACATTTACAGTGGGCCCAACTGAGTTTACTCAGTACGGTAAGAGCGTACTGAGTAACTCAGGACGCAATCCGATGAAGGCAGCAGATGAGATGTAACTCGAGGAACACCTTAGTGGCTGTTACCCTGACCGTGTGGGGCCCACTTTGATGAATATTTTGTATATCCACGCCATCGATCCGTTTTTCCAAGTCATTTAAGCGCGTGATCCCAAAACTTAAGGAGATCCAAATCTCAAGTGGAACACACCACTGGAAACAGTGGTGAATGAGCATTAAAAATTATTTGTGGGACACACAAGTTTTGGACAAAGCTAATCCTTCTATTTTCCCTTCATCCAGGTCTGTTTGATCTTATCAACAGTTTGGATGAAAATAAACATTACGGTGGGCCCTCGAAAGTTTTTAATGGTGGGCGTTCAATCACCATTGTTTCCTGTGGTGTGGTCTACTGAGATTTGGATCTCCTTTATGGTGATCATTGATTAGGAGACCTTCAATCAGTGTCCTCCATATGAATGGTCGAAACAATTACAGGCATGTTTTAATTAAAATAACCGTCTACGAGCCATAGAAGGTGCAATTTTGAACAATTGCATCAGTAGTGGGCCCACCATGACGATTACTCTGAACCATTGGACACTGGATGTCATGTAATGAGGAAGGCATAATCTCAGATGTTCCTGCAGTACATTAAAGAAGGTGGGCCAGACTGGATGGGCCCCACTTGTGTCCAGGCCGGACGTAAGTTTGCATTCAGAAAAGGGAATACTTCCACTTTAAAGGCAGGACATAAAGCTGTCAATGGGCACTGGGACCTGCAGGAAATCGATGGACCCAACCTGATTTTAATGGGTTTGGGTCCCATTTATTGGACCCAATAAGAATTTGGGTCTAGTTCGAGTCTCACCTTTTAGACCTGGTTAATAAGTAGGTCTAGTTGGGGTTAGATTGGGGCCATGTGATGGGCCTACTTAAAGTTAGGCCAGGTCGAGTTTATCTTGGTTCAAGTTGGGTCTAATTAATTTCAACAGTAAATATTTATACATTTAATTAATAGTGAAGAAATGAGGTTTCCAAAACTACACACATATAAGACAGCCTGTTTTCTAACCAAGTACGTGTCAAAGTGGTACATGCGTGTGCAATCCAATCCATCCATTTGATGGGCCCAGCTATATACTACTAAGGGGTATGGCACATGTGGAGTGAGGAGAAAGAAATTGGAGAGATTGAAGGGAAGAGCTAAAGGAGAGGAGGCTGAGGGGAAAATGAGGCTAGAAGGTGGTTGTTACATACAGGGAAAGAAAAGAGAACGGTGAGTGACACATCCTCACCGTTTTCCTTGTTGCTACTTATTAGAGTTCTTGATTAACTAAAATTTTAGGGTTAACATTCTAACATGAGACCACACAACATATATACAAAGTAGACATCATATATCAAGTTCTCCCTGATTAAACAGCTCTTTGCTGCCAGGGAGCCATATTTTATTTTGACAAATTTACCCTCTCTTAACCGTGCTACAAAGACATTGCAAGGGCAAAATTATCCAAGCAATTGACATTATATATAGTAGAGAGCGATGTATAGGGTCATGATATCCAAGGCCTCCACCTAAGCACAAACTAGCCTCATCTGGCCTCATCTGGATGAGGAATCTAGCTTGAGCCCAACCAGACCTCAACTCAACCTAAGGGGTTCGGGTTAAGCTCTGTGCAGGTTGCACTTTATGTTGAGGAGTCGTTTGGATGCCTATCATATCCGTAAGTTGTAAATGGATTACGAATAATCATATTGTAAGGCTATTTGTATATCAAAATTTGCAAGCTTTACAAGTTGTAAACGCATTGCAATTTAAAACTTAAAAGAAAACCATGTTTCAAATACACATATAGTCTTTACATCTAAAAAGACACTATACATAATGGAGCACAATGGTTGATATATACTTGTGATGTGTGGGTCCTAAGTAATATAAATGGTATATTCCATTACGTGCTTCCTTTGAAGCTCTCCTATAATAATAATAAATAAAAAAAGAAAAAAAATTGATTGATCATCAAATAGACCACATGAGATAGAAGGATGGGATGCCCAATAAAAACTTCCAAATTGCATTTGAAGCCCATTATGATGAATGGAGGACATCCAATCCATCCAATGTGTGCATGCTTTATTGCTCTCACAGGTAAAAAAAAAGAAAGAAAAGTCATTTTCATGTGATTTTTCTTTTGTAGGATATTTACTATCCCAAACTCTATATGGTGTGAATAACTATTTCATATATTGTAAATATTTTACAAGTTAGCTAAACATAATTTGTTTATATGTAAACAAATGATCACTTAAGACCCTAATGGAACAACATGTAAACCATTTACACCTGGAACTCTTTTGAAGTGTTAAGCATTTAACAAGTTACAACTTCATCACCATCCAAACGACTCCTAAATGATTATTGGCTAGGTTTGGCATGGATAAAGGTCAAGCTTGACAACTTGGCCCAACTTGCCTTACAATATGCATGGACGTCTTCTCCTACCTAGTTCCAAGACCGATTGAATGAGACTTGTGGGCCTATTTTTTCACCATGTGACACCTTCCTTGTACACTCACTGTTTCTTGTACGCGGGTTACCTGCCAAAAGGCTTTTGCAGAAACTTCTTGCCACCGAAAATAGGTGGGGCCCAATGTGATGTTTGTCAGAAATCCACACCGTCCATCCGTTTTTAAAGATTATGTCAGAGCATGGGCCTAAAAATAATGCAAATCCAAAACTCAAGTGAGCCGCACGACAGAAAAACATGGGTAGGTAAATTTCAACCATTGAAGCTTCCGGGGGGTCTATCGTCATGTTTATAATCCATCCATACCGTTCATCAAGGTCATTCCTACATGGATGAACTGAAATGAAAAAATTATCCTGATCCAGAACTTCTGTGTCCCCCTGAATGTTTCAACGGTGGAAGTCCAATCCTCTTCCATATGGCCCACTTGAGTGTTGGATTTGAGCCTTTTTTAGACCCATCTCCTAAAATGATCTGAAAAACCGGATGGACCGGATGGATTTCTGACAAACATCACGGTGGGTCCCACCTAGCTTTCGGTCGCAGGAATTTCCTCCCAAAGCCGAAATCTGCGACCGGGTTTCTTACCGTATCTTGCCTTTTTCGCCAATCAGACGACAAAGAACAGAGATCCAGCATCTGAACGGTCAAGATCTCTCCAAAAAAGCAGCCTGTGAATTATGGAAGTCGGTCAGCAATCTCGGATTTTAGACAATCTGTTTTTTTACCCACTGTAGTAAAATCGAATCTAACGGTCCCGGAAAGTATCTGACTGCTGCCCGGAGCCAGCTGCCCAACCTTTCACGGTCAGCATTAGCGGGCAGGACATACGCTCCAAACTCCAAAGCTACGCCACAACTCCTCTCCTTTAAGCCTCTCTCTTCTTCTCCCTTAAAGTTCGCCCACCCCTTGCAGAAGGTGGCGCACGATAAGGCTGTGCGCCTCCCGGGTGTGTAGTGCGCACAGGACGGGGGTGATGGGTCAGGGATTGAGCTGCAGAGTGACCCATGAACATGGGCTGTTCAGTGCTGTTCAGATTGGAGATTTGGAGACCGTTGAAGCTCTGTTAGAGAGAGAACCGGATCTTATACACCATGCTACTGTGTATGATCGGTTTTCTGCATTGCATATTGCTGCTGCAAATGGGCAGATCGAGGTGGGTTTTTTTGTTTAAATTAGTGGGTGTTTATTGGTTTTGAGGATTTTTTATTTGGGTGTGTGATTCTTGAGTTTTTTGGTGGGTTTTCAGGTTCTTTCATTGATTTTGGAAAGATCTGTTCATCCAGATGTATTGAGTCGTCATAAACAGGTAAGAATGATTGGAAGTTTTTGAATTGGGTTTGAGTTTTTGGATGTTTGGATGACTGGCTTTGATGCAGAAGTTCTGTATTTTTACTTTTTTCTTTTTTTTTAATGGTTGGAATTGGATTAGACACCTCTTATGCTGGCTGCAATGCATGGGAAGATCTCTTGTGTGGAAAAGCTCCTCCAAGCAGGTGCTAATGTATGTGAAAGTATGGTTTTGTCTTGTTTTGTTTTTTAAAATTCTGTTTTTTGTTGATTTTTTGTACTAGAGTGAAGAGTAATTGATTTGGGTTTTCTTTGATTTTGTTTAGATTTTGATGTTTGATTCATTACATAGAAGAACTTGCTTGCATTACGCCGCATATTACGGGCATTCGGATTGCCTGCAAGCAATTCTTTCAGCTGCAAGTACGACCCCTGTTGCGGATTCTTGGTGGGTTTTATTGTATATTTTCATGGATTGTTGTTTTGATGCTAGATCGATTTGGATCTTACAGTTTTAGGATTCCCCCCCCCCCCCTGATGTTTAGAATTTTGGATTAATTGACAGGGGATTCGCACGGTTCGTGAATGTTAGAGATGCAAACGGGGCGACGCCATTGCATCTAGCAGCCAGGCAAAGACGGCCTGATTGTGTTCATATCCTCTTAGACAATGGGGGTCTTGTCTGTGCATCAACTGGTGGATACGGGTAAGCTTTCTGTTTAGATTCTGATATCTTTCTTATACTATTTGATGCCGGTTATTTCTCTTAGATTAGGAGGAAATCATTTATCTTTTTAGGCTGACTGAGTCTTGATTGCAGCTGCCCTGGGAGCACTCCACTTCATTTGGCAGCTCGTGGCGGGTGTTTGGATTCTGTTCGGGAATTGCTTGCATGGGGAGCAGATCGTCTCCAAAGAGACTCATCTGGGTAAAATTCTAAAACATCAACCAGCATTGTTTTCGCAATTTAACAGCTTGATTGGATTTAAATTTTATTTGATTTTCTTCATGCCGCACTTAATTTTGAAATAGAAATCTCCTGATTTTATTTCCTTTTGAGTAACTAAAAATAGTTATTTGATTTTGTTCAACCGCCTTCTCACAAGGACCGAGTCCTTGTGTAGTTTTCTCTATGTTGTTTTTGGCTTCTTTTCTCTTTCTTGTCCAATGCATACTCGGATTCTTGACTGAATTTGTGTTCATCACGACTCAAGAGATAGTGTAAAAAGCACACAAGATTCTTTAGTTTGCTTATGAATGATACAGAAAGCTGTTGGTCGGATCTTGAACTGTAAGTCATATTAACATACGAAAGAAAGAGAGAAGAGCCTGTCTTGCTTTTCCTTTTCTTGTCACTCATGTTTAAATCTTCAATTCGTTGATTAAAAAATATATGCACAGTATCCTTGAGTTCTTTGTTGGTACAAGTAGGGTATGTTTCATTGATCCAGACCATTGATCTAATGTGCCTTGAGCTGTTGATCATTCCCCAAAATTTTCCCAGATTGGTAGATCCTAGCCATCCAATATTTGGCCCTTTGTTAGTTGGACAAGGAGCATAGCTGTGCAGGCCAATTTCCTCATTAGGGACATATTTGGGGTATCTTCTGTGGGGTCCATTTGATCAGCAGCCTAGATCAGTGAGCGATGAGTCTGTTAATGATACTATGCATATTCTCATATATTGAGAATCGTAAAATTCCTCTTGCATATATTACCAAAATCTTCGTTATAGTTCAGGAAGGTCTTGGACTTGTGGGATGATTATTGAGTCAGAAAGATGTTTGTTAGACATGGACTAAGGATCATGGTGTGCCATAACGGCCGTTATGGGGCCGTAAAGGCTGCTACATAAAGGTAATGTTGGCAACTGTTACATGTTACAGAAAAATGACCCGCAACGACTGTTATTATCCCTGTAATTGCCGTTTACCGCCCCCCCCCCCCCCCCCCCCCCCCCCCCGCGCGCGCAAAGTGGCCCCATAACGGTCCATTACAGGGCCATACAGGTTTTTTGTTTTTTTTTTTTTTTTAAAATTTTTTTTTTTCAATAAAGAAAAAGAGACCGTAATGGCCGTTACAGCCCGCATTGTAAAGGTAATGGTGGTGGCCATTACGGAATACCTTGCTGAGGATCCGTGGTTGAAGTCCTAAATCTTGGGTGTAATTTACAGGAGAATTCCATACATGGTGGCACTGAAACACAACCATGGGCAATGTGCAGCACTGCTGAATCCCTCATCGGCAGAGCCTATGGTTTGGCCCTCACCTTTGAAGTTCATTAGTGAACTTAATCCAGAGGCAAAGGTACTATTAGAGAGAGCTCTGATGGAGGCCAACAGGGAAAGAGAGAAGAGCATCTTGAAGGGGACAACATACTCTCTGCCATCACCTGCACATTCTGATGGTGGGATCGATGATGATGTCGATGAGGTAAACTTCACTTGGTTGAATGGATGAGTTATATATGTACTATGCTATAAAAGCACTCACCAATAATGTAAAGCGGCAGTAGTAGAATTGAGCAGCTGCACCTTCCTCTGCCAGAATTCAGAAATTGTAACAAATTTAAAGACTTGTCCCAATTTTAACAAGTCACAAATACTGCCATCCTAGGAAAGAAAGAAAGAAAAATCCTAAGAATAAGGGAAATAGAAAAGCAAGTAGAATACCTCTTAGATAAAGTTCTTGTTGGATTTTCTTTGTACGAGGATATTTTGATGTGTATAAAAATGCCATCTCACATATCCATGGAATACAAAAATGGTTCCATTACAGGCGAACGGCTGTTATTTAATGGTAATGGTGGTGCCCCTTACATGGTGCAGGTCCATAACACGCAATTTGAACAAAATGGACGGTAATGGGCCTATGCAAGGCCAATACATTTTTTCCTTTAACAAGAAAATTTCAGCTGTTACAGCCTTCATGACCGTTATTGAATACCTTGCACATATCAGATGCACTTTGGCAATTAACATGCATGTTAAGTGAAAACTCAAAGCCCTCTTTGGTAGATGCCTTAAAATGAGTTCATCTCATCTTAGTTAACAGTAATTATGTGTTAGAAATCTTGATCTCTAATGCACAATGAGCTGATGTTAACAGTAATTATGTATTAGAGTTCAAGATATCTCTTACAGAATTATCATTAACTAAAATGAGAAATTCATTTTTAGGTATCTACCAAACTGGGCCTTAATGTATGTTTATTCTTGAGGTTTACCAGTATTTTAATAGTTGTAATTATTTTGGGTTATGTAGATATGAGTTCTTACATCCTATATACTTATGAATTAAACTCCATAAAACATTAGGGCCTGTTTGGTAGATGCCTGAAAATGGGTTCATCTCATTTTAGTTAACCATAATTATGTATTGGAGTCAAATGCATAATTATGACTAACTAAAATGAGATGAAATCACTCTCTAATACATAATAACGATTAACTAAAATGAGATGAACTCATTCGCAGGCATCTTCCAAACCCATTTCCGGCTTTGCATCTTGAGTTTCTACAGTTGTCCAACGCCCCACATCTGTTTCCGATGGCTTGAGATTTTCAGTTCCCAAATAGAATTATGGTACTAGTAGTAGCAATGTGCATTAATACGACCATCATTGTAGTATATAAGCCCTTTCCACCACATGTTGATTGATTCACTTATTCACATTTTTCAACAATTGTGAAGATTTTAATTTGATCGAAGTAAAAAAGTATTTGATTCCTTGCTTGAATTGCTCCAAGCCCCCCAAGATGATGCTACACTCAGCAAGAAAAAAATAGCATTTTCTAACTCACTTGAGAATCGTCTCACAGGACAGCGACAACGAGCTGTGCTGCATCTGCTTTGATCAGGTGTGCACTATTGAGGTCCAGGATTGCGGCCACCAGATGTGCGCACACTGCACATTAGCCCTATGTTGCCACAATAAGCCTAACCCTTCCACAGCGAGCTTGACCACACCTGTCTGCCCCTTCTGCCGCAGCAACATAGCCCAGCTGGTGGTCGCCAAGATCAAGAACTCCGATGTAGACAAGGACAGCAGCTCAATGAAGATAAAGAAACCAAGAAAATCCAAGAATTTTAGCGAGGGCAGCAGCAGCAGCTTCAAGGGCTTATCATCGGCCATGGGCTCATTCGGGAAGGTGGGCGCCCGTGGATCCGGCAGAATCGCCGACAGCAACGATTGGGTAGACAAGCCTTGACATGTGGCACGCAATGATTGCCAGTCCGGTTGAATCCAACAGTTATTGGGTGGTATATAGAAAAGCTCCATTTTGGTGTGTAGATTTTGGCATTAAATGCAAATGGAGGGATGAAATAAGGTGGGGTTGTTATGCATTTTGGGTTGGTTGTTAGGGTGCTTGGAAATCTTGAAGCTGTTGGGCCTTGTGTAAGTTGCAGCAGTGTCATTTGCAGTGTAACTTCTACATTATTGCTCTTTTAATGGCTGCTGTAAAGCAATAACAGCATTTTGGTCTCTTCCAAAATAGTCATGAAATGTCAGCCTATACCTGGCTGTTAAAAGGAGTCTTCTCATGTGAATGAGAACATATATATATATATTTTTTTTTGTCAAGGTGCCCAGGAAAAAAGAAGCTTATTGGGTTTTTTGGTTTGTCATGTGACAATATGCCACCATGTTAAAATTGAGCATTCTTGTACTTGCATCTCCATTAGTCAGCAGGCTGATGGGTTTTATCCTGACCACCCATGTCATCAATAGGACTGGACCCACGATGACCATCCGTGACGTAGGACAAGTTAGGATGGTCTTATAGAGGTCCAAGATTGAGAGAAGTCAGACCATATGGGCTGCGATGAGAAGAAAAATGGCTAATGAGTAAAGAGCACTATTGCCTCTGAAGGCCGTAACTTTGCTGCGATTGTTCGCAATTATTTAATGGAACTGTCCATGTGACATTTCAATGGGAAGCTATCAGCAAGCTTTATGTCTTGGCCACCCTGGAATGGTTTTATAAAATATGGTCATTTTAGGGGTTAATTTTAAGTTTAAAGTCATAAGTTTACTATTTTTGTGGTGTTTTGGGGTTTGAAGTCCTACAATTACTTGAGTTCTCCTCTTTTCCTTTTCATCATGCACCCATTACCTGAATCAGCTAGTGACGTGGCGTATGAAGATGATGATGTTGTCATCTATCCAGGAAGTGAAAAGGGGCAAAAGAGAGATGGTATGGGTGGAAAAGTTTATATGATTGAGAAAGAACTTGGCACCTACTACAGTGGGGCCTGTGTTAGTTAGGCTTTGTTGGTGTGTCATTGATACCTTACCTACTTTGTTTTTGGTGTTGGAATGGATCCTTGTTCTCTTATCCGAGAAATTTCAATCTCTAGGTTCTTCCTGATGTGGGGACATTGTTGGGTTTTGCTGAATGGATCCAAACATGCCATGCAGAGTGCCCATGTGGACAACGACAGGAGAGACAGAGAGAGAGAGAGAGAGAGAGAGAGAGAGAGAGAATTTGGCACCTTGTGTTTGGGTCAACAAGGTGACTTGAGAGGGATGCAACTTGCCATCTTGCAATTCGAATTTCATCACAGAACAGAGGAATGCTTGTCTATGAGCTGTACACCATAACTTGGTGTATAAACCATCCTCATTGTTGAGTCGGTGCGGATGCCTGCTGATCTAAACCTTCCAGTGAGCTCGCCACCTCTTAGATCCACCATACAGGAAAAAAGGTCCACAGATCAGAAAGTCATAACAGTCCAATCCACAGCCCACTTTCGAAAAGCAATAGGATGCAACTTCCCATGTTGCAATTTGAATTTCACCATAGACATTGACAAGAATGCTTGTGTATAAACCATCCTCATCATCTAATGGGTCACTTTTTAGATGCACCATTGACAGAAAAAGTTCATAAATCAAATGGTCATAGCTGTCCAATCCATGGCCCACTTTGGGGAACTAACAAAAGCTATGGCAATGGTCCACCAGAAGCATTTGATTCAATGGTCATGGATTATTAATAAATTTATTTTTATGCCATGGACCATCATTAGACATCCAGATGCATAGACTGGAGTTAGAAATGGTTTATATACTGAATTTCAGCGTATACTATATCAACATGAATCATTCTTCTTAAAAAAATGAATTAAACAAAGATTAATATGACTAGCTATCCTTTACGTATCTCCAACTGATGCACTTGTATTATTGTAATCTTTCCCATCATAGAAAATGAGTTTTTAAATGCATGATGATTGTGCTTTATCTCCTCTTCCTAACCTTCCATTAGAAGTGCTAGTCATAATCACTACAAACATCTTTTGATTATTCACCCGTCTTGATAAATATCTTCCATGCCGATTCGCCTGTCATTTTCATAATTAAAACGTTTATCTTCATCTTCATGAGAAATAAGGATGTTTCGAAGCTTTTTCATTAGTTTAGGGCCCAATCAGACTGTTGAAATACTATATTTGTGGTGTAGACTCAAATACCTCACTATATGTGGTGTAGACTCAAATACCTCTGGCATCCGGCATCTGGGTCTAGTCTTTTTTTTTTTTTTTTAAATCGTAATGCATTAAAAGTAGAACGAGAATGGTGATAAGAAAATCTCCATCATCACTATCTAAGCCTTATCCTAACTAATTGAGGTCGTCTGGCTATAAGAGGCGCCCTCCGATGTTTCAAAACCGGGCCAGACCTTGTGGTTCTCCAATCCAACAGGTCAGACCTGTGTTTGCCCGAAACTATGCTTCATTTAAAATTAGAAAAGATGAGAATTAATAGCTAATATGTTATTAGTGTAGTGGTTAGGATATTTGGTTTTTAAATAGAAATTGTATATTCTAGCTTTAAGGTCTGTTTGGCTTAGTGAAGTTAGTCAATTCATGAATTTGAAAGTTCTTTGATATCTTAATTATAAGTTCGTTAATAGTCGATTGGGTTTTGCTTGTCATATTCATGATTTTTTAGATTTGTTGTTTGGTTGACTAATGAAATTTACATTTTGAGAGATGGGAAATGTCCTATGAAATTAAATAAGATCGAATATTCAACCATCCAATATGCGGGCCCAATTTTAACCATTCGGTCAATAAATATGAATGGTCGGTACATGTTTAGTATACTAGAAGAGGACTTATGCATGATCTAGAACATTCACCAATTGCGGCCCACCTTTTGTTGTCAATTCATCTCTAAAGATCACTTTGGTCAAATGATTCAAACCATCTACTAGATGGCTAGGAAATGGATGATTCATGTTCGTTGTACCATAGAAATATCCAATCATGGTCCATCATATGGGCTTACTTCTGAATCACTCATCCCCCTTATACATGATCTGGGCTTACTTTTGAATTACCCCTCCCTCTCTAACAACCATCATGGGTCCTTACTCATGGCTTAGTTGTAGACTCGCAAGAGTTTCAATGCTAAAGTGACGCAGGGAGGACGTGATATGTCGATCACCGTCTCCCTAACCAGATAGTCCTCGTTTACATGAAAATAAATAAAAGGATAAAAAGAGAAAATTAATTTCGAATAATTGTTTATGATAGATTGAATAAATAGAAACGGAATTACAATGCATATAAATAGGAAACTAAGCCCTAGGTAAAGTACAAGACTCTAACTCAAACTCCTAGAAAACTGCAACTTACTATAAATAGTAAACTTACTAGTTATAAAAGTCTCTCAATCTTATTAAAACTCATAGTTTTTAGCCAAAAATAGAAAGTTTTCAAACGGGCCCAACCATGTTCTTCTACTAAATATTCTAAGCCATTTTCATGTTGGGCAGTAACTCTAAAACCCTATAAATCAAAAGTTATGATTGAATTAAAACTTACTATAAATAGTAAAATTGAAAATAAACTAGCCTAACTGATCATTGATTCGGTCAAATCTCGCAATTCCGGCATGGGCAACCCGGCGTAGCGAGGGTTGAGTAGCTCGTGCTACCCCAAAATAATATATTATATGTCCAGAAACTCATTTTAGATTGCGAGATACGACCATTTTACGATTTTGATGGTCTGGATCGCTTTCAACTCCGACCAGTTTTCTTTTGGTCTATCTGGGCCATGAAATAATCAGTGATCTGTTCTACATCAATCTCTTCCACTTCGAAAGAACTCGACCCCAAGTTCTCGTCCAGCTTTGGTTCATGATATTCATATAGATCTACCACATTAAAAGTCCTTAAAATCTCTATGTCATCCGAAAGATCAACAACGTAGGCATTATCATTGATATTGCGAATGATCGGTACCAGTCCAATCTTCTTGTGCTTCAACTTGTTATAGGTCCCGGTAGGAAATCACTCTTTGCATAGATGAACTATCACTTGATCACCTATTTCAAACACTTTGGTACGCCGATGCTTGTCGGCCGCTTCCTTGTATTTCTTGTTTGAAGTCTGTAATTTGTTACGCACGTCTGTATTTATGTCCATGATTCGGTCCGCTATATGTTTAGCTCAACACTCGTGCCCAGAAGCTTGGGTAGGGGAACCAAATCAAGTGTGTGACAAGGTACGCACTCATAAACAATTTAGAATTGGGATTTTCCTGTCAAGCAGTTTATCATGTTGTTAAAAACAAACTCTGCTTGAGCTAGAGCCATGTCCCACTGCTTCGGCTTATCACCTGAAAGGCAATGGATGAGATTCCCTAATGTACGGTTTACGACCTCAGTTTATTAATTTGTCTGCGGATGGTAAGTACTGCTGAATTGAAGTCGTGTACCGAACCGATTCCACAAGGTTAATGAACTTCGTGTCCCGGTTTGACATGACCATCTTAGAAATTCTATGTAGTCGCACAACGTCTCTGAAGAATAGGTTCGCAATGTTTACCGCATTAAAGGTCTTCTTATACGGAATAAAGTGTACCATCTTGGAGAATCAGTCTACCACCACGAACATTGAATCCATGCCGCGTTGTGTTCGTGGGAGCCCCAATACAAAATTCATAGATAAATCCTCCAAAGGGGCATCTGGCACGAGTAACGCCATATGAAGACCTATACTTTGAGATTGCCCCTTAGCAGTCTGACAAATATAACACCGTTGTACCGCCCTTCCAACATCACAAGCAAGTTACGGCCAGTAATACCGCTCTTCCACCATCGCTCTAGTCTTATCTCGTCCCAGATGATCGCCAAGGCCATTGCCATGTAGCTCGATAATAATTTTGTCCTGCAACGAACTCTGCGGAATATAAAGTCGATTCCTTTGAAGAGAAAACCATCCCGAATTGACACTTTGTCCATGCATTTACAAAATCCTCGTCATCGGTATAAAGTTCATTGAGACAGTTGAATCTGACTACTTCACTACTCACAGTGATAAGAAGGGATGTATGTTGGCTAAGTGCATCCACTACCTTGTTTTGCTGCCCTGACTTGTGTTTCAGAACGAACATGAATTCTTGAAAAAATGAAATCCATCTAGCGTTAGAGCTGGACACGAACTGAGTTTAACCGTTTGGATCGACTCGGATCGACTCGGTAAAACCCTGTTCGAACAAAAAGTCTTATTGTTTGAACTTTGTTCGAACACACATGGTGTGTTCGAAAAAAAATTCAATTCAATTTCAAACACAATCCTGTTCGACTCGACTCGAACTCGAACTCAACTTGAATATTGATCGACTCAACTTGCATTGTTCGTTCGACTCGATTATATATATATATATATATATATATATATATATATATATATATATATATATATAGAGAGAGAGAGAGAGAGAGAGAGAGAGAGAGAGAGAGAGAGAGAGAGAGGCAAAAGAAGAATAAGGGTGGATGACAAATAAAAGTGACTGTGTGCCCAGGAAGGTTTCAATGGTGGACATCATTCTCCTCATTATTTCTTGTGGTGTGGTTCATTTGAGTTTTGTATCTGCCTCATTTCTTATTTAATACCTTAAAATAAGTTGTACAAATGGATGGACGGAGTGGATAAAACAAATACATCATGGTGGGACACACAGAACGAAAAAAATCGGTATTTACTATTCAGTAGTAGAAAAAATATTTTCAAGCGAAAAAAGCGAAATTGTTCGAACTCGTAAAAATTGTTCGAAATTCATATGTTCGAACATGTCATGTTCGAACATGATTGGGCTAGACCAAATTGAGTTCGAATAGAGCCATCTTGTTTGAATGTTTGTTCGAACATTGTTCGAACACACCCACTCAAGCAGCCGAACAATCCGATCTGGTCCATGTTTGACTCGGATCGGATCGTTGTCCACCTCTATCTAGCGTGCATACGATTCATATTAGTCTGAGTATTGACAAAATTTAAAGCCTGATGATCAATGTACAGTATAAACTCCCTTTGAATAAGATAGTGGCGCCAATGGCACAGTGCCTGAACCACTGCGTATAATTCAAGCTCATAGTCGACCACTTCTGCCGTACGTCACTGAGTTTCTCATTGTAAAAGGCAACTGGCATGCCCTCCTAAGAAAGGCCTCCCCCAATGCCGACATAAGATGCGTCACATTCTACCTCAAACAACTTATCGAAATTGGAGAGTACCAAGATCAGTGTAGCGGACAACCGATGTTTAATTTCTGTGAAACTCTTCTCTGCTCCTTCGGTTCATTAAAATAGACTCTTCTTCATACAGTCGGTAATCGACAGTGACGATACTGCTAAAGTTCAACAAAAATCGACGATAGAAGGTCACCAACCCTATGAAAATTTCATACCTCATGAATATTCGTCGGAGTCGGCCAATCTCGAATTGCTCGAACTTTCTCTTCATCAAGTCGGATAGTCGTGAACGACACAATAAATCTCAGAAACAATAATCGATCACTTAAGAAACTACACTTTTTCATATTTAAGTATAGTTTGTTATTGGCCAACACTTGTAACATTTCTCTGAGGTGGGTCATGTGCTCCGTTTCATTCTAATTGTATATTAAAATGTCATCAAAGTATATGACAACAAAACGGCTAATGAACGACTTCGATACTTGGTTCATTAAACGCATAAAGGTGCTTGGTGCGTTGATTAGACCGAATGACATAACCAGCCACTCATACAGCACTTCCTTGGTCTTGAAGGTCGTTTTCCACTCATCACCTGGCCTAATATGAATTTGATGGTATCCACTCCGTAAGTCCAATTTGGAGAACACCTTAAAGCCCTTGAGCATGTCAAGCGTGTCATCCAACCGCGGTATTGGAAATCAATATTTAACTATTATTTTATTGATCGTGCAGCTATCGGTACACATGCGCTAAGTTTCGTCTTTCTTTGGGGTTAGAAGTGTCAGGAATGACACACGGGCTCATGCTCTCTTTAATAAGACTCTTACGGATCAGTTCATCTAATTGTCTCTGTAGAATTTCACACTCTTTCAGACTTATCTGATAGTGCGGTCGGTTGGGCAAACTAGACCCTAGGACAAGGTCGATGTGATGTTGTATGTCTTGCATGGGAGGCAACTCATCGATAGTCTAGGCCAAATACTTCAGAATTCGTCTATCAATGGTTTAAAACGTTGAGGAATATTAGAGGATCCTGACTCCTCGCCTTTTACAACAACGGCGTATATTTCGCCCATTTTCTTTAATTCTCTAACAAACTCGTGAATGGCAAGGAGAGAGTTCCCCTCCACTTTAGAAGCTTCGAGGTATTTTTCTAGTGCCATAGGGGCCAAAACAACTTTTCGACCATCCTTAATGAACATATATATGTTTTTCCGTCCACCGTGTGTTACATCTCAATCTGATTGTCATGGTCGCCCGAGTAACATGTGGCATGCTTCCATGTCAACCACATCACAGAGGACCTCGTCTTTATAGCTTTTACCAATGGAAAATGAGATAATGCATTGATGAGTTATCTTTGTCTTGTTCACATTCTTGATCCAACCGATCGAGTAAGGAGTGGGGTGATTCGTCATAGGCAGATATAGCCTATCCTACCATAATTTTTTAGATAATATTTTTGCTACTTCACTGTCTATGATCACATCACAGATTTTGTCTTACACGGTGCACTTTGTGCGGAAGATATTGTGTCGTTGTGGGTGTACTTCATTATTAGGAGCGTAAAGTAGTCGTCTCATTACTAGTGACTCCCCATGATCTTTAGTTAGCTAATCTACAACTTCTATGTCCCCCTTATCGGCCTGTTCCAATTTAGGGTTGTCTTCTGCTACTTTTCCTTCTGTACCACCTTCATTCATAATTAAGTGGGCAACAGGGCGTTGATGGCAAGTGTTTGACCAATGGTCTGATTGGCCACAGCGGAGACAATGGTCTGGCCTTGGCCGACCATATGGGTTGGGGATCCTGCTAGGACCCACTGTAGTGGGAGTTGCACGTTGAGGCATTGAGGGACCGCTTCCCAAGTCCCGGTTCGCTACTATAGGAGGTTGAGGACACCCTCCTATAGGTTCCTTGCCTTTGGCCAATGTTGTATCCTGAGTGGGCCTTATGATGGGGTTCCGTGTTGCTGGATAGGGTCGAGCAGGAGGCCACGATAACTGTGTTTCCGCACGGGTGGCCAATTGGTTGGCCTCACTTAACATCTAGACTGGATGCATTTGGACCTAATCTTGGATTGCAAATCGCAACCCACCAATGAACCATGATACTTGTTGTGCCTCTAATTCCGATAAATTATTCTGCGTAACCAATCACTGGAATTCTTCGAGATATTTAACCACAGTTCGATTTCCTTGACGACAATTTTGATATCGTTGGAACAAAATTTGTTTGTAATCGCTAGGGAGGAATCGAGCTCTAAAGAGCTGTCTCATCTGAGGCCATGTTCAGATGGGTACCTTATTCTGACGGGCTCGGGAAACCTGTAGGTTTTCCCACCATGCTGATGCACCAGATTTTAATTTATATGCAATTAGTTTTACCTTCTTGTTGTCCGACACTTCCATATAGTCGAGTATCGCTCGACCTCTACCAGCCAGTCGAGGAACTCCTCTAGCTGAAGTAGGCCATTAAAGCTAGGAAGATTAGCTTTGCCCCGATAATCTCGTTCTGCTCGTTCCACACGCTCATTCCCCAGTGCAGACCGTTGTACCAAAATGCATTCGACATTGTCTTCGCTTGGTTCCGATTTGTTTGGTGTAGCCATAGATTATTCACTTGGGGTGCTCTACAGAATACAAGGTTGTCCCGTATTGCGAGCGCTAGTGTTTGTTGGTTGCCTTGGGCTCGGGGCGGAGCTAGCGATGCCGTAATCTGTTCGAGGGTTGCCTGTATACCTTGCAGGAGCAACCAGTTCTCCTGTTACACTGCTGATCAAACACTTCATTAGAGGCCATCGTCCTGAGGAAGAAACCTCATTTTAATACTACTGACACAGGGAGGACGTGGTAGGTCGATCACTGTCTCCCTAACCGAATAGTCATCGTTTGTACAAGAAGAAATTAAAGGATAAAAAGAGAAAATTAATTTCAAATAATTGTTTATGATATATTGAATGAATAGAAATGGAATTACAATGCATATAAATAGAAAACTAAACCCTAGGTAAAGTATCAGACTCCAACTCAAATTCAAACTCCTAGAAAACACAACTTACTATAAATAGTAAACTAGATGTCTTTCAATCCTTCTAGAACTCATAGTTTTCAGTCAAAACTAGAAAGTTTTCAAACAGGCCTAACCATGTTGTTCTACTAAATATTCTAAGCCCTTTTCATGTTGGGCACTAACTTTAAAACCCTACGGATTAAAAGTTATGATCGAATTAAAACTTACTATAAATAGTAAAATTGAAAATAAACTAGCCTAATGACCATTGATGCGGTCATTAAAATAATTTCATGATTCCAGCATGGGCAACCCAGCGTAGCGGGATTGGGTAGCTCGTGCTACCCCAAAATCATATATTATAGGTCCAGAAACTCATTTCGGATTGCGAGATACGATTGTTTTACGGTCCAGATCGCTTTCGACTCCGACCAGTCTTATTTTGGTCCATCTAGGTCATGAAATAATCAACGACCCATTCTTCATCATAAGGTCATGGGCTCAAGTACCCACTCTGATGTGTGTGGTTGTTTCACTCAGTCTGCGGCTCTTTCTCTCTATAAGAACTATCCACACTTTAAAAAGAATGATGAATACAACACATATCCTTTAGCAGTTCATCTCCATATATAAACCGTACCATATAGATGATATTTGCATTGAACAACCTAGCTAAACCAGACTTCACTTGTACATACCAGGATGAAGGGAAACACACTACTTAGGCCAAACCGTAAACTCAGGTGGGCTACACCATGTGATTGCCTATTTTTAGGAGTAATTGTACATTGCTCTTTGTGGTGTTCCACCAGAGTTTTAAACCAATATTGGGATTCAGGGTCAACATTAGTAGGAGCCCATTTGCCACTTTCACCAGACATCCATCCACACCATACATCCTTTTTAAGCTTCGGACCACCAATTCACACCCCACCATACGTACAAATATTCCTAGAGGTGGGCCACACCATGAAGACGGTTTGACATGGAAGGTCGGACCTTCCTTGCCTTTTATACATTGTCGCCAACATGAGTTTTGAACCAATCTTCACGGTGGGGCCCACGTTTTGGACGGGTCAGATGTCATGTACGCAGGGAATGTAGCCAATAACGCCTGGTGGGATAATAACGTCTCCCAACTGCCAATTAATCACACACGTGTATGACATCCTAGCCGTGCATGACAATCCACTTATCAGGTCGTCCACAACATCAAAATCATGATGGGTCCCACCTTCAGCGGGTCCTTGATGTAATACGCACATGACATGTGGCCATTAAAGAAGGTGCTGTACGGCAAGTTATTATATACATTTGTTTCAGAAAGAACAAACAGGAAGAATCTTTTGACTGAGATTTCAGTACGGAGATCTTATCACCTGCATCCGGTTTTAGGCTAGTTTAACCAGAAGCGGGTTGCGTGGTGTGTAACACACCACCGATCTCGGTGGTGTGTTGAGGTCACCAAGTTCTGTAGGCCCCACCATGATGTATGTGTTATATCCACACTATCCATCTATTTTGGGAGATCATTTTAGGGCATGGCCCAAAAAATGAAGCATATCCAAAGCTCAAGTGGATCACACCACAGAAAGCAGTAGGGACAATGATGCCTACCGTTGAAAGCTTTCTAGGCCCAACCATGATGTTTACCGTTGAAACCTTCCTAAGGGACACTGATCCCTTCCACTTTTATTTATTTATTTATTTATTCATTTTTTCTTTTTCCCTACAGCAAGTTGTAGGGTTACTAACGGTCCATTTTTAAATGGACTCAGCTAGTCTGACTTGCCTGATTTACTTTAATTGATCAACGTGAATCTAATCTACTCCGTTCATCAGGTGGGCCATCACATTTTCACCATGGATCCTAACATTCACTCGAATCCAGGACTTATGCAGGTCATACCATAGGGGACGGTATAAATAGTGCCTAAAACTCTGAATTCACGTGGTATGACGGACATGAGTATTGTAATTGTCTGGTTTTTGGGGGGAAATCCATTTATCCTTGTGTGGCATAACATATGAGCGGATTGGATCTGATATGCACAGACTTCTGTGGACCCAGCATACGATTTGGACGATTTTAATGGTGGGATTCTTATCTTAGCTGTTTCGCATGGTGGAGCCCACCTGAGTGTTGAATCCTTCTGATTTTTTAGCCCCTATCTAAAAAGAGGATGGTGCACCTGGTGGACGGTGTAGATCTGCTTAACATGAAGTCATACCATCCATACAAGCCGAAGAATATCAGTACCATTTCAAAGGTCATTAAAAAAAAAAAAAAAAAGAAAAAAAGGAAAAAAGAAAGAAAGAAAGTGACCCGTTGTCAGTAGAGCTTTACCCGAGTTGAGCTGGCTCGGTTAGGATTCGGCTTACAACAGCTCGATTCAGCTTAATTTGAATGTTGTCTCCAAACCAAGCCTAGCCTTTTTCCATGCTCAAAATGAGCTTCAGCCTACCTCAATTTAGTTCGGCTCAAAACTCAGTTCATTTTTTGCTCAACTCAGCTCGCCTGGCTCAGCTAGGTTGACTAAGTTGGTCCTTGACTGAATTAGGCATGTTGTTTAGTCCACATTAGATGGGAGCAAAGAATTCAGAGGTGAAAGAGGGTCGCCAATGGACTTTGAGCTTCCTTTATGCCTAGATTTTAAACAGTTTTAAGCCAGGCTTTTGACCTTGGGCTTGATTTTTTGTTTTTTTTCAAGATCAAACTTATCTCGAAAGCTCTTGGCCGAGCTAAGCCGCGAGCCTAGCTTGAACAGGGAAAAGCTTGGCTGGACTCCGCTCGCATAAAGATTCAATGGGCAGGGTGTGGGGCCATCCACATAAGGTCTAGGGCCAAGCCCGAGCCCACCCATAAATTGTCGAAATCCCTATTGCCTCTTCATATGGGAAGGATTAGCCAGCCCCACTATGGGAATCAATACCATGACCTCAGTGTTGAAACACGACTATCTTCACTCAGTCTGCCACTTGCCACACCTGGGTGTGGCATGCCGTAACTTTTGAAATTATGTCGGGTAGTCTAACACGACACCCTATGCATACACGTGCAGAAGCTTAAGAAGCAACTAGAATTATGGTTAAGTCCTAGAAGGGGGGTGATTATGATCTTTTTTTTTTTTTTTTTAAATCTTTTCGCCTACTTAACAACTTTAGTAAATTGAACTACGTAAGCGATTAACACTTCGGCTTCCAAGCCTTAGTGGGTCCAATCAATAGACTAGCATATAATGAAAGCAATTAATATTCTAGTTTAAGTAAGCATAGATTAATAAATGATTAAATTAATGAAGAATCTAATCTATGCAACTCAAGTAGACTTAAATGAGGATGGATCAATTAAGCTCAAGTCTACTCAAGGAGTGAAAGTACATCTTTTGTGTGTGGATGTGCCTATCAAGTGCCTAGCATACATTCCTAATTAAGCATTCAGAATTAACCAATTAAACACAATGCATAAAAAGAAATGTACTCAAGAACAATCACAAACACAAGGATGTATAGTGGTTCGACTACTTGTTTACTCCACTCCCGGTTCAAGTACTCAACCCTTTTGAGCATACCGGCATTCACTGGGGAGTTTAAATCTGGTTCATCCCAACCAAAGTGTTTTAACTCGGATCCACCCAATCGAGGAGTTTACAAATTTCTCCCAACCTACACGTTCACAACCGTGTTGGTGGCTCCCTTTGGAGACTTTGTTTAGGCCTGACAAACGTGCCAAGGAACAGCTAACGTCCCTAAATTTAGGCCCGACAAATGAGCCAAAGAATGCCGAACAACCCCTAGTCTTTAGGCCGACAAACAGGCCAAGGAACGACTAACGTACCTAGATTTTAGGCCGACAAACAGGTCAAGGATCAGCAAACGACCCTAGTTCGAGTTTGTTAAACAAACTCTACACTCAACTCTCACAGGGAATTGAGTGGATAGACTCTTAACAAGACAATCTTACTTGTCGGATTGAGCCCATTTGTAACGCCGCTTTGGGTTGCTTCTTCTTACTTTTCCGTGCTTGAATCAGCTCTCCTTGTGCTCTTTCGATCTTTGATGCCGCTGCTCTGTAAAGGCTTCAGCTCCAAGATCAGCTACCTTGAATGTGATGCTCCATTGGAAATGCCCAAGGTGTTAGGGAATGATGAATCCTCTACAAATGGTATGAAATAGGTTTCCTAGAAGAATACACCTATTTGGACTCTTATGTAGTATTTAGACAAGGGATTTAACTATGATCAAGGTGTCTAAATCCTAGGAATCAAGAGGGAACAAGTCCATTCTCATGATGCCATTGAATGGCCCAAGCTTGTGATGAAAACACAAGGAGAATGACTTGTTATGGGTTTGGGATAGAGCCTCTGATGGTCTCTAGCAATGGTGGCTTCTATCTCCTCAAAATCCCCTCACTTAACCCTAAAATCGAATCCCCCGCTTTTATAAAGTTTCTCCCAATGGTCAAATAACAGGCAGATTCGTGCAGGGTCAGGTGCCCGAAATCCGATCCAATAAAAAAGTTTAAACGCTGGACAAAAATTGAGTTGGTCGAGTGCCCGGACAAGTTGTGGTCGGGTGCTTGATGGCCATTTCTTTCACTGGTCGGGTGCCCGGACATGTTGTGGTCGAGCGGCTGATGACCATTGGATTTTTAGGCCAACTCACTTGGACGGATTCCCCTCTGGTCGGGCACACGACCATGCATGTTTTTCTGCCTTTTGTTTCTGTTTTTCAGCAGAACATGCAACCTCTTGGTCATTTTTTCGATGGGCTTTTGGGACACCTAAGGCCAATCTAAGATGACTAATGGTATGCCTATTGGGTCATAGTCATCTAAAGGTTAATGGTTTTGGGTAAGTACTAGGTTAAGGCTCGCCAAGGCATTACATTCACTTGTTTCTTCTTTCTTGATGCTGCAGGTCCGTTTTGAGTCTTCGATCTTCATTCTTCATTAAGCTCAACCAACACTAGACTCACTGACCTAAGTAATTGACAAATCAAGTGCACTAGTATGCCACAGAAAAGTGCACTAACACCTTCGCATTGAGAGAGACTCTCTCTCTCTCCCTCTCTTTGATGACGCAGCCTTGCTGGTCCATATATTGATCTCAATACAAACCGTCCAAATTGTGGGTCTTGCTGAAAGTAGGGCCTTGCACAAAATAAGATTAATTGGACACTCCTAACCTCTGATTACTCAACATTTATTTGTTGAATTTGGACCGTGACTCTTTTCCACTTTAACCATCCATCAGGTGGTCACTAATCAACCAATTAGATCATAAACTTCATTGTAACTCTTTCGTTATCAACCATCCATAAGCAGGGCCAAGATTTGGACGGTTCAGATTGAATCAAATTATGCAACGTGTAAAACAGCTTTGTGCATGAATACAGGTGATCATAGTGGTGCATGTGAAACAAAATCTTTATTCATTTCTACTTCTGCATGAAATTCAACACAAAGAAGCTTGGAATTCCGGGAAGGTGATGGTGCATGGTGGACCCACCACCATCCAAACACGCATGAAAATGGTAATAAATCTCTTGTGGGACCCATTCCAACATCTAATCCCAACCATGGATCTGGTTCCTGAACATCTGTAAACAAAACTAGATGGACATCCACATTTGCCAATGTGTCATGTCTGTGAGATCCGAGCAGTTCATCAGGTGGGCCCAAACCTGTATGTTATATAGCCAGAAAATCAGGTTCCTCATCAGGTAGGCTACGTGTACAGAAAATGTGGACCACCCACCAATCCATTTTTAATGTTTGAGGCCCACCTGATGATAAAACCAGCCCAATTTTCAGATCATGGTACCTACACAGCGGGGCCCAGCTGATGAACAACCCACATTAGAACATATCACAAAGCACCCCTGGCATGCATTTCTCTAAAACTAGAGAGACTCATCAGAACTAGCAATCAGGGGGCCCACGAACTGCAAATTTGGTTCATAAACTGATCGAAATTCATGGAATTCGCTTCGGCGGTAACGGGTCAGATTCCGATTCCTCCTCCGGCAAACTCCGGCAGCTCTTCTCTCCACTTCAAGGAAGTGTCCAAGTGATTGAGGATGGTTGGGACTATTGCAGCCATTACCACAAGCTTTTGTGCAGAGAGAGAACCATGTCCTCATCCTGCAGTTCTTCTTCACCTCTGAGTTTTCGGGTCTTCTTCCAGAGAGTTCTAGAATGCTAGAAACGCCGATGAGATTGCCGAGGGTGGTGCTTTTGTCCGGAAAGAATGACCCAGTAGACTGTGACCAACGGAGAGATTATAAAATCATAAGAACGACAACCAAAGGATTTAAACCATAGCTTTAAAAACACAGAACTTAAGTAGACACTTAAAAAAAATTCGAGTTTTTCTGAATTTTTCCATAATATTAAGTGTTGGGATTTTCAAAACACAGTGAAATATAAAAGTTTTTCATGAAACTCTAGATTTTAGTTTATATCTCTAAAAATTTCCATTTAATATTATCAATGTTCTACAAAGCAAAAATTAAAACCCTATGCTTAGAATTATCTTGATCAAGCCATTGAAAGATGGTGAAATTGCCTATGTTCATCTTTCAACTAGAAAGGTCTCTCCCCGATCTATCCTAAATGAAGGAGAATATGATAGCCAACACGTTAACCTTAGAGCAAGTTAGGGAAGATGCAAAGAGTTGTTAGATGTAGACCCCATACAAAATCTTTCAATGGTTAAAGATAAGAATTTAATGACTGAAAACGTTTATAAAACCTTGCAAGTGTTGGGCGCCGTGGAAAACCGCTTGATGAATGTTTGATCTCAAGATTTAAGCCACAAGATAGTTCCTACAAAACTAGTTGATTGCTTATTAAACCATGCGAGCCTCAATTGGACCTTACTGTATGCTTCAGTTACACCTATTTTTATTGGCCATGCGATGACCTCAAAAATAAATCCACTGCACATGCATTCCAGATCTTAAACTCCTCACATATCCTTAAGTCTAACAATTAGTTAGATCTAATACATCTTTGAATCAATCATAATACAAGCATGATAGACCTCCTAGGCAATAAACTTGAATCAATCCACCAACTTAAGTGCCCAATGAGTCCAACACTAATAGTTTTTCCCATGGCACACTCACACTCCTACATGGGGCATAGTAAGGTACCTACTCTTAGTAGAGCACAATGGTGGAGATCTTCTATCCTAACTCATCATTTAGTTCCTCACCCAAGATGACCACATAATTACAATTAGAGCTGGACACAAACCAAGCCAGTTTGAAAGCTCGGTTTGGATTGGTTTGAAAAAGCTTGACTTAGATTGGTTCGAATAGAAGTTCAAACTAAACCAAGCCCTGGAGTCAAGCTCGTCTAAAAAAACAAACCAAGCTCAAATTGGGGCAGTACCGGCTCAGCTCAACTCAAAGCTCGGTTTGGCTTGATTTGGCTAGTAGATTATATGCACATTATTTCTTGTTATGTGATCCGCTTGAGCTTTGGATATGATTCAATTTTGGGATTGTCTTAAAATGATATGTAAAAATGGATGGATACCATGGATAATGTATATACATGACAACGTGGATAATACAAATACATATACATGAATGCACATTGTTTCCTATGGTTTGGTCCACTTGAGCTTCGGATATGATTCAATTTTGGATCATGTCCTAAAATGAAATGTAAAAATGGATGGATGGCGTGGATAATACATATACATGACGGTGGGCCCACAAAGTTTACTCAGTACGCTAAAGTGGGATTCGAATTGGCAGGTGATCTCAACACCCACCACATAGCTAGTGTCAAAGCTCTGTGGACTCCATCATGATATATGTATTTTATCCAGTTGTCCATTAAAATTTCTAGCTCATTTTACGATATGAGACAAAAAATAAAGAAGATCCAAACCTCAGGTAGACCACAACACAGGATCCAAACTTGTTAGGGGTAGAAGTTTCGGATCAATACTGTTTTCCTATGATGGGGCCCACCTCAATGTATATGATACATATATACGCCACTCATTCATTCTTTTCTATTTAAACAGACAACAAAAAAGAGCTATCACTTGTTCAAACTCGGCCCGGCCCAATTCGAAATTTTCGACCTAATCAATCCTAGCTTGAACCAGATTTTTCTAAAGCAAACCAAACTTGGGCTGCATGGGTCGGCCCGAAATCCACACTGGGCTGATCCACAAACTGGGGTGGCACAAAAACGAGCCAAACCTAAACTAGGGCTAACTTGGCCCGGCCTAAATCGTCGCCCACCTCTAATAACAATAATAGTAATTACTAGTTTCTCCTACAAGTTGTTAGATGGTCATGAAACAATAAGGTACTAAAATCCATAGCCCATAATTCTCCATTGGTCAATGACTTTTGTGTCCATTCTTAAGTTCCTAAAGACAACCAGAAGAAGTAACCCATATTCATACATGTTTAAAGCACTTCAATGTATTAACCATGTCATTATAACATGTCCATTTAAGGTAAATGGTCATCATGATCTAAGAATAAGATCATCAATATCACATCCATGTCATCAATAGGCAAGATTTACATTGGGTTTTCAAGGCACAACTCCAACACCGCTTAGTTGAGTTGTTTTCGAGTTCTAATTGAGTCATAACCGGATTGAGTTTTTGTGGTGTCTTGTTGAAATCTGGTTGAGTTGAGCCAACTTAATAGTGTTTTTTTTTTAGTTCTCAAGCTATGGTTTAAAGATACGATCATCCTAAGCTAATTAGAGCTAAGTTATTATGTAATCAAATCTAAAAGAATATATTCAATTTTGTTAGCTTTAATAGCACCACACATCTTTACATATAACACGCATGCGAGACACCTAATATCTAATCTGTGCATAAGGTGGGCTCCATCGTAAAGCACACTGCATAGAAATGAGGTTGGTACATTCATCAAGTAGGACGCCCATGTATGAGAATAGTGGGGATTCAAAAAAATAGAGGCTAGTAGTCCAAGCTTAAGATATATGCAATAAAGAGTTTTAGGAAGAAAATACCACTAATTTCAATTGTATAGAGGATGATGTTGCTTTCATGCAACAAATCCTACATGGAGGTATGAGGCATACCAAACTTAGTATTAGACCTAATTGCGTGGGATCCTCTTAGCAAACAAACCCTTAATTTCTAAATGAGAGGATTATAATTCTATGAGATAAAGATCATACATCGTAGTTCAAAAACTCAAAAACTCATGTGAACGCTCCCCAAATACGAGTGCAGCGGTGTCCTCACTTTCTTGGCTTCAGTATTGATTTATTTGTATAACCAAGGTGTGGTATTGCATCAGGTGTAAAAATGAATGTGGCTTGGAGTTGCTACTAGCTAAATAAAGCTTGAAATCTACAGGTCGGTTAGAAACTATAGGATCTATAAGGGGTTGGAGAATCTCACGATTCCCTAACTCGAGTGACTCTCGTGGTTGATCTACGATCATAAATTCTGAGTAAGGGCCTCGGTGACGAAAAAAGAAGAAATTAGGTACTCTTTTCCACAAGCAAAATATGTGGTCTTTACTTTACAAGATTTTACAATATTGGAGGATTCAGTAGAATTTCGACATTTTATATTTGGTAGTGCTTCACATAACCCTTAAGGGCCTGGGCGGACAGAAATAAAAAAGAAACTACATAACCTTACATCTCAGAGCCAAGTGACTCCGGGAATGCGCATAAAATGAAAATGCAGTAAATAGGATAGAGTGCAAACTAAGCTTACTTCTCAGGATTTAAGATCATGGGCAGATAAATAAAGTAAAAGAAAATGAAAGAGGGAGAATAATATAAATTAATAAGACAGAAGAAAATATGAATATAGTTGATGTACTTGGAATGCATGAAGTGGAATGTGACTTAAATGGAAGTAGAAAAATTCTTAACTTCAATGACTTTTTTAATAAGCTTTTTTATCTCCTATATCAGGAAGCATATCTATACGTCGGGAAGTTCTGAAGTACCTCGGCTAGTGCCTTCACATGAACTCATACCCTCGATCATTATCGGTATTTTTTTCTATCTCTCACTCTGTCTAACTCTCTGGCTCTCTTTTTCTCTCTGCTCTTTGTCCCTCTCGATCACTCTCACCCGTCTCCTCTTCTTCTGTATGGGAGAAGTCTTTATATAGACCTTCATGGCCGCAATTGTAGACAGCTGATTGTTGTGGGCGCTATGTTTTGTACAGTATTCGTGGGGCTAGCATGGTTTTTTTACTTTTAAAAAATATTGTTTTTATCAAAACTTCCGTAATGGTTTGTATTATATATATTTATTTTATAAAAAGTAATCATTACTTATATATTATATATATTTATAAAAGACAATAATAACTTATATATTTTTATTTATTTATTTATTTATAAAGGTAATGATTACTTATATATATATTATACAAAGGTAATGTAATGATTATATGTGAAAGGACTTGTAGCCCAGCTAGTTGAGTCCGAGTTTATCAACCAGCTGGTCTCAGGTTCAAGACACACCAGTAGCACCTTTGGGTGCTTTCGGTCGGGCCGAGTCGGGTTTGAGTCGAGTTATGTTTGGGTTCAGGCCGGGTCGAGTTCGGGTCGGGTTATGTTGGGTTCAGGCTGGATCGGGTTCAGGCCGAGTCGTGTTAAAAAAATGTAATGATTATATATATATATATATATATAAAGAAATATAATGATTACTTTAAGATATTAGTTTTTTTTTCCTCTAAATTGTTCAAATGCCTGTATCTTGTTTATTACTCGTCCGTTCTCAGTGATCTTAGTTTTGTTAAAAAGATAATAAGATAAGCTTCTTAATAAGACTAGAATCATATCGATCATCGAGAACAAATCATGATGTTTTCCTCAACCCTCGGGAGACACCTGAATTACTCCTTAACTAGGAAAGTCTTTCGACAATGGCACTCCGGTGGGAATAGACAAAAATGTTTCTACATCTAACTTAGAAGGTGGGGTGTCCACTCGCTTTGGCATTCGGTTGCTCGCAACCTCTGCCAAAGAGGGGCATCTGTAAACACCTCACCTAAAATGTGACTAAGCCGTTCTTTGAGCTGCAGCATGATTTCAATAAAATCGTCTCAGATTAATTTAAAAATTCAAACGGGCCAAACAGGGAGCGACGTCAGCACGTCCTGAAGACAACCAATGGACCTGATCAGCTAGCGCCAAAATCACTAAAGATCCGATCATGGTCATGCAACCAAACTCCATAACCCCAGAAACTCTCTATACGTAGCAATTGATGGGCAAAAAAAGGATAAAATGAACTCTCTCTACATTAAGATCACTCTATTTTATTACTTAGTCTCCCTAGATAATCTTGTGTTAAGGCATGAAAATCACATCTTCAAGATTGATGAAGGTATAGTCGTTCTTGTACACAAAGTGGCCATAATATTATTGAGAATAAATCTCAACCGAGTAAGGTGATTTAAGATTCATTGGATAGGTAATCAAATGATCTTCCTAACGAACTTAAGTTTCCTTCAATCTGGGTTATGATGAGGAAGATCCAACCCGTTTACTAAAATTGTGTATTGTTGAGCGGCCAAAACCGTAAAACATCTTACTACACTTTTTACTAGTTAAACGGGATCCAGTTGAAGGGATTTCACTCATATTGAAAAGCTTATCAAATTATCTTTCCAGTGAACCCAAGATCACCGAAAATGAACAATCGATCAAATCGTAAATGATCATTTTCATAAATCGAATTGTCATACTTTCGACAAGCTAAACGAAGTCCGATCGAGGTGATTCTAGTCTTGTTAAGAAACTTATATGATCATATTTCCAAGAAAGCTAGGATTACAAAGAACAGACGAGCAATAAATAAGACACTAACATTCAAACAATTTAAAAAAAAAAAAACTAATATCTTAAAGTAATCATTACATTTCTTATATATATATATATATATATATATATATATATATATATATACTACATCATTACATTAACTTTGTATAAAAAAAATATATAAATATAAATATATATAAAATATAAGTAATCATTACCTTTATAAATAAATATAAATATATAAGTTATTATTATCTTTTATAAATACATATAATATACAAGTAATGATTACTTTTTATAAAATAAATATATATAATACAAACCGTTGCAGAAGTTGATAACTTCACAGATAACTGTATAAAATACGGCGCCTACAATAATCAACTATCTACAATTGCGGTTATGAATATCTATATAAAGACCTCTCCCATACAAAAGAGGGGGGAGGGGGTGAGAGTTACTAGGAGGGACAAATAGCAGAGAGAAAAAAGAGAGAGCGGAGAGTTAGACATAGTGAAAGATAGAAAAAAATACTGATAAAGATTTAGGGTGAGATTTCATGTAAAGGTATTGGCCGAGGTATTTCAAAGCTTTTCAATGTACCGATATATTACCTAATATAGGAGACAAAAAATACTATTAAAGAAGTCATTGAAGCTAAGAATTTTTCTTCATTCGTTGAAGTCACATTCCACTGTACATATTCTAAGTACATCGACTACATTCATGTTTCTTTCTGTTTCACTTTACATTATTCTCATTCTTCCATTGTTTTTTATTTTATTTGCTTGCCCAGGATCTTAAATCGTGAGAAATAAGGCTAATTTGTACTCCATCTTATTTACTTTATTTTCATTTTATGCGCCTACCCAGGGCCACTTTGCTCTGCGATGTAAGGCTAGATAGTTCAATTTTTATTCCAACCTGTTCGGCTCTTACGAGTTATATAAAGCATGACCAAATATAAAATGCTGAAATTCTACTGAATTTTCAAAAATTGCAAAATCTTGTAAAGTAGATACCGCACATTTTGCAGGTAGAAAATGGTGTCTAATCTCTTCATTTTTTTTATCACCGAGGCTCTTACTTAAAATTTACGGTTGCAGATCAACCATAGGAGTCACCGTGAGATTCCCCGACCCCTAAGATATCATATAGTTTCTAGCCGGCTATAGATTTTAATCTTCATTTGACTAGTAGCAACCCTAAACCACATACATTTTTACACCTAATGCAATACCACACTTTGACCATACCAACAAATTAACATTGAAGCCAAGAAAGTGAGGGCACTACTGCGCTCTCGTTTTGGGGCATTCAGAGTATTAATTAAAATAAATAAATAAAGCTCATATATAATTCTGCCTGCGGAAGGTTGGTAAGGAGGCAGTGCTTTCAAAGCAATGATGCAGGATCATTTCTCGTCTGGAGCTATGATTGAGATCAGTGTGAGAAACTTGGTTGTGGCTTTTATGTTTGTGCAATAAACTCATGTACATGTCACGCACGTGCCAACCTGGTACATCGGTACGAGATCTAGTCAATCCATTAAGTTGGTCCAACAGTGTACATGTTTTCTAAAAAATAAATATGGTCTACTAAGCATGTGGGCCTCAATATTAGAAACAAGTGGATGGCTTAAAAAACTTCAGCCAATTTTTTCGATGCCTGACATTTGTTTTGAAAACTGTGGTCCACTTGGCCAGTGGATCAATCTGATTCTTGAGCTAGAGCATGAATATACTAGTACCATTCTGATGGATGGATTCGATCTTGGACCTATCGTGCCATATGGCACACATGTGGCGTGCAGATGAGTTTTCCTGCACCCGCGTGTGGGCAGCAAATTCAAATGGAGCGTGCGATGTTTTTATTGGTCACTGACATGTCACGTGTGTATGTAAGATCCAAGCCAAGAAAAAGGTCTACTGCATGATAAAGATCACTTGGGAGGAAAACCAGGAAGCGGATTGCCTGTAACCCGGGACAATGTGGGGTCCACAGAGATGTCTGTGACAAATCCACTCTGTCCATCTGTTGTGAAAGACCACAATAGTGCAGTAATCTAAAAATCAGTCACATCCAAAACTCAGATGAGCCACACCAAATGAAACAGTGGGAACAGAAACATGCACCGTTGAAATCTTCCTGGAGCTGACCATGATGTTTATATGCCATCCATTTTAAAATGGGTTCATTTGATATAATATAAAAAGAGAGGGTGCTATACGTAGGCTTGGCAACGATCGTGTTGAACCGTGTTAATGTCATGTTGTATTCGTATCATGTCAAAAATGCCCTCACTCAAACCCCAACCTGTTAACTAATGGGTCAAAATCTTAAAACCCAAACCCATTCGTTAATTTAATGGGTAGCAAGCAACCCGACTCATTTAACCCGTTAAATAAATGGGTCGTGCTTTTGTGGGCAAAGAGATGGGAAAGGGGCTCAATTCGACAGAGATTTTGGAGTGTGGCTGTGTGGGGCCATGGGCAGAAAGATGACGAAACCTCCCGAGTATGTGTATGTGTGAGCAAGGCTGCACACAATTCAATTTATGATCAATTTATCGATTAAATTGAATCGAATCGAATCGTTCTCCAAGATCAATTCAATTCAATTTAAAAAAAAAAATTCAATTTCAATTTTCGGTTTTAATCGATCTCGAATTGAATCAATTGATTAAATTGAATTGAATTGAATATATATATATATATATATATATATATATATATATATATATATATATATATATATATATATATATATATATATATATATATATATATGAAATAGATACATCATAATGTGTTTTATCTATGCCGTCCATACATTTTTACGTCTAAATTTAAGGAAATTTTTCAAAAATTAAAAAGATATATATCCACACCACAACAAAATAATGGGAATTGAACGTCTACCATTAAATTCTTCTTAGGGCCCATTGTAATGTTTATTTCCCATCCAAACTATTGATAAGGTCACGTAGACCTAGAGGAAGGGAAAAAACAAATATTAGCTTGATACCAAACTTCTAAGCCCTCAAAAAGATTTCAACAAGAAGCGTCAATCTCCTACTATTTTCTTGTGGTGTGGTCCACTTGAGATTTGGATGTCTCATTTTTGGGATAATGTCTTAGAATCAGATGGAAAAATGGATGGGGGGCCTAGGTAAAGCACATACACCATGGTGGGGCCCACAGAGCTTTGAAACCAACTTTCTGCATATTCATGCCCACCCAAGAGTCCAAGACGAATCAGATTGCGTACTTAGTAACTCAATGCACTTAGCATACTAAGTAAACTTTGTGTGGCCCACAATGATTTATTCGTTTTATCCACTTTGTTCATCCACTTTAAAAGATAATTTTATGGCTCGAGCCCAAAATTGAAGCGTATACAAAGCTCAAGTGTCACACAACAGGAAACAATGTGAATTGAACCTCTACCATTAAAAAATTATTGTAGGCCACAAAAGTTTTAAATCAAGCTTATATATGTGTTTTTCATTCATACATGTCTACCTGATCTTACGAATAGGTTGGATGACAAATAAATGTTATTGTGGGCCCCAGGAAGGTTTCAATGGTAGAAATTATTATTCTCACTGTTTCATGTGGCATTGGCCCACCCTAGTTTTGGATATGCTTCAATTTTGGGCTCAACGGCTAAAATGAGCAGGCAAAACGAATGGACAGTGTGGTAAACCAAATACATTCAAAGTAGGCCCAATTAAGTTTAGTAAGTACAATAAAAGCGTACTAACTTAGTATGCAATCTCTAAAGTTCGCCGAAGAGTGAATTAAGTGTTACGTTGGTAACAACTTAGAAGACGTTACCCCTATCATGTGGCGCCTACCTTGATGTATTTTTTGTATATCCATTATGTCTATCTAATTTTACGTCTCATTTTAAGACATGATCCAAAATTATAAGAAAATCAAATCTCAGGTGGACCATACCAAGAGAAAGAGTGATGAATAACCATTAAAAATACTTTTTTGGGCCTCAAAAGCTTTGGATCAATACGATCTTTCCAATTTCCATGCATAGACTAGTTATTATGCATATGTTTTCAAAAATATTTATACTAATATTACTATTTGAGGTACTATAAAATCCGAACCCACAAAACCTATAAGTTTTCAATTTGCGATGTGTGAAAAATCGAATCGAATCGAATGGCAAAATTCATCAATTCAATCTCAATTCAATTCCAAAAAAATTGGGTCAATTCAATTTCAATTCGAAATTTTAAAATTAAGATCAATTCAATTTCAATTTTAATTTCAAAATTTTAATATCAATTCAATTTCAATTTCATCCAAAATCGAATTGATCGAATCAATGTGCAGCCCTGTGTGTGTGTGTGTGTGTGTGTGTAAGAGAGAGAGAGAGAGAGAGAGAGTCTTATTGGATGTCTTAGCTTCTTAGGATTGCTCACCATACTAAAGACAATTACCAAAATACCCTCACTAACAAGTTAAACGGGTTTCGTTGGTGAAACACTGACCTGACCGGTTATCTTAATGGGTCTTGATGGGCCAACCTGTTAGTGACCCGACACGATAAGGCAGGACCCAAACACTAATTTTTCCGTGCGGGTTTCGTCCGAATTGGCGGGTCGTGTGGGATTTTTGCCAGGCGTAGCTATATGTTAAAAGAAAACACTCCCATAAACAAGAAAAAAGAGGAGGAATGAAACTCTAACGCTAGTTTTTCCTGACCTATATGATCCAAAGGCTACACCACTGACCAATGCTCAGTGTGTGTTGGTGATCCAGCTAATGGGCCCATGATTTCAATTTTCCCTCCATTTGATCTTTATGGTATGGCCCACCTATTCTAAACGAACGTACAACGTTTGTGTGTGATCATTTCTCTACAAGAAAAGCTATGAACACAATCATGTGTGAACATGCTGATAAAGTCAAAGCAATAATGCAATAGAAATAAGAAATTTTTCCAATGAAAAAGAAAAAGGCAGCCATGTGCTTTTTCCACATGACAACATGCATGTCAATCCTAACCATCCAAACCTTTGGCCCTGACCATGAATGGATGATATTAACTGTCTTGCTTCCCACACTGAATTTGGAGAGCTGAGCGTCTTTTTTCTATCTGTCCATCAAATCGACCTCCATTTCAATGGGACAGCATGGTATGGCCTGATTGGTGTGATTTTCAAGCTAAGCTCTATCCAAAAACAGTCCCCACCATTTGGACGGTCTGGATTGGCGTGCATGTCAGACATTTAAACAGTGGGTAAGTTGTCAAATGAAGTGTGGGAACGCACATTGTGGTCTACCCGAAAGTGCTGCTGGGCTTGGAATTGTTGTGGGCCTTCTGGCTCATTTCATTTTTTGAAATAAATAAAACAGAATTTTATAAGAAAAAACTGCCAACTTAATACAGAATTTACATTCCGGTAAATGATTTTTAGAAGCTAGTAATTATTTCTAGAGTAAGAAATCTTAATGTGGGAGGCTCAGGTGGGCCTAACCATGATGTTGATTTGAAATCTACCCCAACAAACAGGTGTGTCACCCCATGTTAGGCCCAGGTCTCAAAAATCTGCCCCATTCTTGATTAAGGTGGACCACATGGTTGAAAATAGTATAGAGGACAACCCTCACCCTCCAAATTGTTTCCCTTTGTATGACCCACAAAATCTGAATAGGCCTGATGAATGGGCTCACATCTAAATTTTGGTGTACAATCTAATGATTGGAATTGATTTCATATAGTCATCACGGTGTCTCTCTCCTAACTGTTTCCTTCGGTGTGGCCCACCTGAATCACGAGTCAAGATGATTTCTTTGCACTCCGGTGGGATTACACATCTAGTGATCGGAGTGGACATCACAAACACATAAGGGCATCCATAAAAATAAAAAAATAAAAAAAAGGTGGGCCCTCTAAAAGTCCTTTATATCTCTGCTTTTGAAATAGCGGGCAGAGGGACACCACCATTGATTTTTTTTAAGGAGCCCACTTGTGATGTGTATGTGAAATTCATTCGACCATTAGATGTGTAATCCCACATTAGGCCCAAAAAAAAGCAAGCTAACTTGTGATCAGGTGCCCCACCAAAGAAAAAAGTTGGGGGACAGATGTCCATTCTTAATTTTTACGGGGCCCGCCATGATGATTAGATGAAATTCACTCCGAACATTAGACATCACGCCAAAATTTACACCTGTACGCAAACATCAGGCCAATCCGTGATTCAGATGGACCACACAAGGGAAATATTTTCCAATTGTAAAATTGAAAACCTTTTTTAAAAAGAAACTAAAATGTGAATTATATATCAAGTAGGCAGTTTTTTGTAAAATTCCCTGAAAGGCAATAATGCAGGAGGAATTTGACATCCACACCCACCTTTCTGATACAACACTCTTCTTTTCCATACTTATGGTTAGACAACAATACAAATTTGTACTACTGTATTACCACGAGTAGAAAAAGTGGAGTAGAATACTACATTTGGGCTTCTTTTCTTTCTTTTATTAATATTTTTTTAATTTTCTGACCTGGGTATCTAAATCTGAAGAGCTAACGGAAGAGGAGCTTGGAGAATCAGATATCAAGGTGCTGAAGGAAATGGACCCAGATAATTCTCTACTTCTCACCAACCCAACTCTCATATTCAACGGCTGCAAACCCAATGGCCATCCTCCTTCCTGCCATCAAAATCAATCACAATATAAACAAAAGAAAGACAACCGAGAGAGAGAGAGAGATTGATATTTAAGCCCCCCTTTTTTATTTACATACACCCACTTCAATTTTTGAAATTGGAATGATACACTTTTGTACCATAAGAATTCCAAAAATGCAAAAATGTGTGTGTGTGTCAAATGGGTGGGTATGAATAGTGGCTCCCAAACACCACCAGCCCAAAAATACAGCAACAGGAGACAAACCCAAAAACCCACAAGGAAAAAAGCACCAAACTAGTTAAAGAATAGTACATGATTGTACCACAATAATTCCCAAAATGAAAAGTGGTGAATGCAAATTAAAAAGGGTGGGTGTAAATAGTGGCTCCAGAATCCAAACAGAAGAGAAACATGAAGAAAGATATTCTGAAACAGCCCAACAGAGGAAAGAGAAATAGGGAAAAGAAAAGTACCTGTTGAGCCATTGCTCTACACTATTACACTTGGGCTGATCAGAAATGTCAGTTGAAAGAACAAGAAACAGTCATTTCCTGAGAGATCATTAACAGAAGTAGGGAAAAGACAGTTGATTGAAAGAACATGGAGAAAAGTACTTGTTTTTTATTCTTAAGAGGAGAAAAAAGACAACCAATGAGAGAGAGAGAGAGAGAGAGAGAGAGAGAGAGAGTATAAGCTGAATAAACAGAGGAGGAAAAAAAACAAGAAAGAGAAGGCAAGGGGTGACTAATCAATGACTGAATGTGCTTCTATTTATGGACTCTGCAACCTCTGGTTTGTGGCAGATCCTCAGCAAAGAAGAGAGAGAGAGAGAGAGAGAGAATGGAGTTATTTGATGCTCTAGCAGAGTATGAAGCTTTGATACACGGGCATACCAAAATTGTACAGGGATACATCAACTCAATTTAAAAACCAGTAAACTGTGGACACTTACATGTTGAAATATGACCGTTTCTTTTCATTTTTAAGTGTCCAATAAATGACCACCAATACCATTAGGTTGCCATGCAGGCAAAAGACAAGGTCAACCTCATGGACGGCCAGGGTTGAAGAAATTGGGTCAAAAAGTTTAATTCCGGGTCCAGCGCATTATATCTTTTATGGCCATAATTTTCAATATATGTATTGGAAAGCTACCGGCAGCTCTGCATGCTGCCAATGCTAAAGGTTTGAATGGTTTTACAAACATAGATGGTTTTAAGAATTATGATGGGTTTTTAGTCAAAATATATTATATTTTGTAAATTATAGTTTTTACTATTTTTGAAATATTGTAAGATTTGGAGATTATCTAATAGCTTAAAAGTCCTTATTTAGGTTATGTGAAATGGTTTGAATCAATTTAGAAGTTGTTTATAATTCTAGAAATTTTAGCTATTTTGAAAAATAAAAAAGAATTTAGAGTTTTAGGAGTTTATATAAGTTATATGAGAGGTTTATAAACAGACTTTCCATCAACAACATCAATTTTTTTTCTCATTTTTAGAGATTTTTCTCTTTTTATGAATTCAAGTATTATTCTTGAGAAGAAGACAATGATTCTTCTCTTTTATTCACCCGCCTGCTACATCATCTATATTAAAGCGAGCTTCTTCTTCAAGTTGATGGATTCTAGTAGCGGATCTTGTGGTGGTAATTGCTGAGCAGTATTTGTATGATCAATTAGTGACTAAAGCTGAACACAAACCAAGCTAGCTTGAAAGCTCACCTCAAATTGGTTTGAAATGGTTCGAATAAAAGTTCAAACCAAACCAAGCCTCGAAGTGAAACTCATTTAAAAAAACAAACCAAGCTCAAGCCACGATAGTACCGAGCTCAGCTTGATTCAACTTGGTTTAATTCAGCTTGATTCGACTCGTAGATTATGTGCACATTGTTTATTGTGGTGTACGTGATCCACTTGAGCTTTGAATATGATTCAATGTTGGGATTATGTCCTAAAATGATATGTAAAAACGGATGGACAGCATGGATAATACGTATACATGATGACATGGATAATACACAATACATATACATGAATTCACATTGTTTCCTATTATTTGGTCCACCTGAGCTTTGGATATGATTCAATTTTGGATCATGTCCTAAAATGATATGTAGAAGGCATTTTTAATGTTATTTTGTAGTGTTATCTTTGTATAAAAGAAAAGCTCATATTATGTATATTGTTTATTTAACAAAAAAAATTGAGCTGATCCTCGTTCGAACTTGACTCGGTTCGGCTCAATTTGCTTCAAATATTTGGATCAAACCAAACCAAACTCAAGCTCATATAATATGGATCAAACCAAGCCCAAACAGTAGGGATATGCTCAAAGCCCGACTCGTGTAAAGCTCGAATAGGGGGTGTCACATAAACAAGTCAAACCAAACTTAGGTCAAACTTGGTTCGGCTCAACTTGTGTACAGCTCTATTATTATTATTTTTTTTTTTTTTGAGTTATTACATACACATGATTGTTAGTACACTCACCCTCCTGGTAGTCACACCACACCACAATGTTAGCCACCCCCTTTGTGAATCGATACCAAGACTTCAAGCGTTGAAACAAGGTTATCTTCACTTAGTCTACCACTTGAGCTATGGGTCTAGGTATGTGTACAACTCTATTAGTGACTAGAGTAGAGTTTGTAGTCTTAAAGCCAATATAAGTGGTGAAAGTGGCAATTGTTTTGTTGATAAAAGATTATTTTTAGAATATTGTAGGAATCCACCAACGAAGAAAAAGAATGCACCTACGTAGATGCTTGTACATACTGGATAAGGGTGGGTGGAGGGACACTCATTCACGCCATAAACAAAGGCCCCCTATGAGAGAATATATTACCAATGTATATTTGCTGCTTCTGAAATTTGAACGCATGACCTTCCACTCTAATACCATATCAAACCGCCACTTGCTCTAAAAGCTCGAGCCATTAGAGGATGGCATATCAATGGGCTTTAACAATCCATCCATGGATAGTTCTACTAATGAATTTATTGTTGCACTATAAAATGTTCTAATTAAATTAAAAGATTAGTTGATGAGTGGCCTAATAGAAATAATTGATGAATTGATGGATGTGGATGACTCAAGCCAAAGAAATGGATGTCTCTTGATCATTACGATGAAGATCAACACCCTTTTATCTTTTAAGCAACAATCAAAGTGCACATTTCACGCATATGTAGTGACAACAATAACACCTTGGTCAATCAAAGTTAGGGATGAAATTACAATAAATACACAACAATCCATGGTAATAAATCCATTTTTGCAAAAGATGTGACAATCAACACAACAGACATAGAGGGATACACGGAAACAGAAGGTGAAATTGGGTTTTATAAATGTCTATCTTGTTAATAAAATTCAAATCCAGCATGCACGCTTTCATCATTATTTGATACGATAGTAAAAAAGATGCGTTATAAAGGTAGATCATTGCAATGCGCTAGTATCACTAAAACTCAACGGTGAGTTTAACTTTTCAAATGGAAGGGTTTGATGTAACACAAAGTGATGGTCAACCTCATGGACGACCAGGATTGAACACAACTGGTTCAGGAAATTCAATTTAAGGTTTAACATGCACTACAACTTTTGATAGTCATAACTTTGCAACTGGTCATCTATTTCGTGCGTATAATATGTCATTAGAAATGTATTGATAAGCTCTACATGTTGCCCAATTTCAAAGCCAATTCACCTCTAAATGGTTTTCAAAAATAGTTCTTAGGAGGTTAATTTTGAATTTTTAGGCAAAATTTACTAGGTTCCTAAATTAGGATTTTTACTACTTTAAGGCCTATTTGGCTTTTTTTTTTTTTTAAATGACTTTTTTAGACTTTAAATGTGCTTGGTTAGCCTTAGTTAATCAATTTTAGAAAAATAATTTTTCAAGTTGTGTTTTTTTTTAACACTTAGCACCTCATTTCTTGTAATCTATTTTGCTTCTACAAACTTGCGAAAGCACTCATAAAATCAAAGATACCTCTCTCATCTGAAGGTTAATTAATTGCACACTAGTTTAACGTCGTACGCCTCCACAGGTGCCATCATGGCATGTAAGTTTGAGATCAAATCCATCCACCAATTAGTCTGACCATGTTTTTCCTAAAATCAATTTGGTCTACTCAAAGGGTAGGCCCAAGGCACGGTGTGTGCATGACTCGTGCTGCATACATGCGTGGGCTTAACACATCTCATCTCAAGAGAAATCGGATAAATGCCCACTGCATTGACTATGCGATGTTCGCTCCATCCATTCATTTTGCTGTAATCCTATTAGGATATCAATCAAAAAAATAAGTAAATCTTATTATTATTATTATTATTTGGATTAGTACACCCTTACTACTAGTCACCCCATGTTAAGATTCAATACCTAGACCTCAATGTTGAGATGAGGTTATCTTCACTCAGTCTACCACTGTCTCAAAGGTGTGGGTGTAAAAAGAAGGGGAAAAAAAAAGGGAAGATCTAAGACTTAAGTGAGCCATGCAAAGCAAAGAGTGAGAATTCAACAATCACCATTGAAATTCTTAGGGAAATTGTTTTTCTTTTGATGTTTATCAAACATGCACATTTTTGTTTAAACAATTCTCAAGAACAACCTCAAGCCCACACAGTTAGTCATATGATGCACCCAACTCCATCGGTGGAGTGAGTGTGTCTCCTTAGCACTCGAACCTGAGACCTGTTGTTAAAATGGTTAGTCGTCTTCCAGCTGGGCTAGCAGAGGAGACAAAAGAATCAGCTTAGCAGTTGGTGAACGCAATCGGTATATATGTTTCCAGGGGGTTTCAAGAGCCTGGAATAGCTTAAAAGTCTTTATTTGAGTACGAGAAAGAGTTACTTCCACCGTGCATCAGTTCATTATCCATTTAAAAGCAATCGGCATGCATGTCCTCCTATGCTATCCATACAACTTCTAATTAAGTGCCTGTGTATCATCCATCGCACTCTGGCAAGAGTATCAAAGTTTTTCTCTTAGACCCTTTTAAGCGGAACAAAATTTAAAAAAGTGAAATGCTATTTACACCAAAAGTGAAATGCATACAACCCCCTTTTCTCAATTGTCGGTACTAGAGTAGCCCCAATCACTTGGCACTATTTCATTTCTAAAAGAACGAAATGGGGGTGTATGAAAATAAAATAAAAAATAATAAATAAATGGTGAACTCAAACTTAGGGAATTGACATTTACACCCAACTTGGTTGATAGTACACTCTTTTTCTTCTTCTTCTTTAAAGCAATAGTACATTTAACAGAACGTTTGGTCAGAGTTTGACTACAACGTAAGATCTTCAAAACGGTGATATGACCTAATCTCCTCGGTCTGCATTTCATACACGTGTGCCACGTGTAGGAGATCAGAACCGGTAACCAGGTAGGCTGTAGATAAGATGGGCCATACCCGTAGAATTACATAGATCCGAAAATCTGAACCACTGTTAGGAAACTTCTATAAAAGAAAATAAATGGTTTTAAGAAAAACGTTGAGCGAAGTTTCTCTGACCGTCTATTTTAGGCCATGGCCCATCCAATGTAGGGTAGGCAGGATATTTAGATCCCTGCAGGATACATCGGGAGTTTAGCCATTGGAATCCATCATCCAATGATCCAAGCCGTTTATGTGATGGATTGATATATCTTAGTTGAGAGATTTTACTGGGTGGGCCTAGAGCTAGGCACGAACTGAGTTTTATCGTTCGGATTGACTCGGATCAATTCAGGAAAACTCTGTTTGATCAGAAAGTCTTTGTGTTACACAGGTTGGTTGGGAAAAAAAAAAAAAAACACGTTGGTTTCAATCACAGCCCTGTTCAACTCAACCCAACTCATTCCTTCCGGCTCAGTTATATATATAGAGAGAGAGAGAGAGAGGGAGAGAGAGCAGATTGGATGACAAATAAATATGATTGTGGGCCCTAGGAAAGTTTAATTAGGGACATCATTTTCCTCACTGTTTTGTGGTCCACTTGAGATTTGTATCTGCCTCATGTTTTTGTTTAATACCTCAAAATGAGTTGTAACAATGGATGGGTGGAGTGGATAAAACAAATACATCATGGTGGGACCCACTTTGACATTAGCTTGTTAGCTGGTGTTTGTGTCACCAGCAGACTCACGTTGGGGATTGAGTACTACCAGTCTATACCCCACTAGGACATATCTAGAGATGGACGGTCCTCTCCTCTCAGTGCTCTCTGTGTGGCCCACAATGATATATTTGCATATCCAAGCGGTCCGTCCATTTTTTTAAAGATCATTTATGGCATTATCTAAAAAATGAAGTGGATTGATGGCTGAGTGGACCACATCACAGGAAAAACTATCTATATTCTGATTTTTTATTTAGTTAAAAACTTTAAACCTTGTGATTTGTCATTTGTAATATGCAATTTGTTCACTAAAAACAATATTTTCAAGTGAAAAAAAAATAAAATTGTTTGAACTCGTAAAAATTGTCTGAAATCCATCCGTCATGCTTGAACATGGCTTGGTCAAACCAAACTGGGTTTGAGATGAGCCACGCTGTGCGAATGTTTGCTCAAACATTGTTCGAACACACCCACTCAAGCAGCTGAACGATCCGATCTGATCCACGTACGACTCAGATTGGATCGTTCCCCACCTCTAGGTGGGCCTATCATATCAATGGTATGAGCAGTTGAAAAGGACCATGAACCAACAGCTAAATATTGGCTAGTAACCGCGGTCTAGATCAGAATCCAACAGTGGGGATGCGTGGTGCACAACCAAGCCGTGGGCCCAGGCGGACCCAATACTGCTAAATCGGGTACAAACCGTCCTTCGACACACTCAAGCCCAGGTGGAGCCCACGTGCTTGCTGGGCCTAAAGAAACTTCTGCGCCATCATCTTCAGCCTCAGCCAGGTGGGGCCCGACCCACTTTCACCGTTAGCGGAGAGGAGTGGGACCTACCATTTCCCACTTTAACCATCTGATTTCACCTGTTGAATTTGGACCACTGCATTTTCTTTTTTATCCATCAATTTGATGGCCACCATCTCATCAGTCATGATGATTCCATCGGAACGACTTTTTTTTGTGTGTGTGTGTGTTACACACCATCTCTAGTGGGGCCCACAATTTAGACAGTCTGAATCGATGTACAATATTCGATGCACGGTGGATGAGTTGCCATTGTTTAGGAGTCTCGGGGCAGCTCATATAGAGGAGCTTGATAAGCCAGCAGGACGGTACAGGGCAGCTCATAGACACGCCACTGCACACGTGCATGAGATCCAAGCCATCTATCAAGTGAGACCCACTTTCTTAATGCTCTAGCACAAAAATTAGGCCAATCCGTTCATTGCAAGGGCCGCGGTTTACAAAAGAATTGAACGGATGATAAAACTCTGGACTGGTTCTTCCAAGCAGTCGGCCTGTTTTTAACATTATGGCCCATAAAATGCAAGGACTGTCACCTACATGGTGGGACCCTCCACCTGATGGACGACTTGGATCTCATGCCTGCACGCCACGCTGGCACATCTAGTAGCCTGTGGATGAACTGTCATGTTACACACGCGTGTCGGCTGTTCAAACCTGGTGGGGAGCGGATTAGGTGCGGCCCCGGCCTCACCCAACTTGGTGCGACCTTGACCGTGGGGCCAGCTTGATATTTTATTGTATATCTACGCCGTCCATCCATTTTTCCAGCTCATTTTAGGCACGACCCCCAAAAATGAAGTAGATCCAAATCTCAGGCCGACCACAACATGAAACAGTGATGAGTGATCATTAAAAACTTATTGTGGGCCACAAAAGTTTTGGATCAAGCTGATACTTGTTTTTGCTCTTCATCCAGGTGACCTTATCAACAGGTTCGATGGCAAATAAACATTATGGTGGGCATTAAGGTAGGCCCTCAGAATTTTTAATGGTGTCCATTCAATCACCACTGTTTCCTATGGTGTGGCCCACCAAGGACCTAGATCTGCTTCATTTTTTTGCCTCGTTCCCTGAAATGAGCTGGAAAAACAGATGGACGGTGTGAATATACAATACATATATCAAGGTGGGCCCCACGGTCAGGACCGCACCATGTTCGGTGAGGCCGGGGCCGCACCTAATCCGCTACGAACCTGGTGTGGGCCACAGGCTAAAAAGGCCAGTTGCAAGCTGTCCTTTGATAACGCCCTATGACTTTTCATGATGAGAAAGAATGGAAGAGAATCCGATAAAGAGAAAAGAAAGGCGCTTCCTACAATGTGGAAGCAGCAACGGCTATCTTGGACTTTTCATTTTTATTTTTATTTTTATTTTTTAATCCACAAGAGAATGCTAATAAAGCGATTCCTTCTTTGATCTGGATTGTTGACTTTAAAGGCCCCACCATGGATGGGGATGCCTCAAAAATCATCCAGATCGGACAATCCTAACCCTTCATTCGGCAGCCTGCAAATAGGAAGTCCCACATTCATTGGGAAAAAGGGGCTAAAGATCGAATGACTGTGATTATCAATACTGGGACATTTATTGGGTGTCGACTGTGTGGATCACCGAATTATGGGTTATGGGCCCCAGTTGTGATCACATAGGTTCGATCCATTTGGTGCACCTTCTAATGTTAAAGAGCATCTCCGGCGAATAATCCTGACCCAAAACTCATGTGGGACACACCACAGGCTGCAAGCAATGTACATACACACCTAAAACTTATTCATATGTTGTGGCCCACCTCAGCTTTGGAATAGCCTGAGTTTTAGTGTGTCGCTTCATCCTGGTGGGCCCCACCTGATGATGGGGCTAGATGGCATATATGCCACATTCTACCTGAAAGTTTCTATGTTGGGCGTCATCCTCCCCCAATGTTTCCAATTGTTCCCATTCGGTTAAGTGTTGAGACTCTTGTGAGTCTACCACTAGGCCATGTCTCTTGAGCAAGCACTGGAGAAAGGAATTCATTTTCTTCCTCTTTCCTTTTCATGTTCTTCTTTCATCATCTGAATTCTACAACACAATTGAATTCCGCTTGGAAAAAAAATGGAAAAGCTTTCCACTATGTAATGTTCTTTTTCCCCTGTGAGATTGATATGGAAAAAAAAAAAATGAAAGGGAGATTGAGTGGTACATACAAACACAACAGATGTTTGAACTATCGGTGACCGTTGCTTGCACCAGGCCGGTATTCTCCGATTCCAAGCAGATCCTACATATTACACACACACACACACACACACAAAAAAAAAAAAAAAACAGTCATAGAAAGTCATTGATCTGAATTGAGCAGACAGAATCATGAGCCCATATAAGCAGTACTTGTTTCAATGATATGCACCGAAAGTCCAATGTTGACAATTCAAAGAAAATGATACAAATGGGACCATGAAATGCCCCCAAAATGACAACTAATTTCTCCAGGAAACGATCCAAATGTGGAGTACAGCCTTGGTAGGCCCCAATTGTTGGAAACAGAATCACATGTTTCCATCACTGGTTTTAATCTTTTAAAAGGAATACAAAGTCATGTATTGCAATCCAGTCGAGCCCAGCCCACCTAACTCTAGGCTACGACTAGGATGGCCTAATGGCCAGTAGACAAGGTGGGCCATGCCACTCATATCTGTGTGTAAACAGTAATTGCTCCTTATTTTACAGTTCTTCTTTTGAGTACTAGGTTCATTACTGTCGTTCTCTTTTGTTCCTTGGCAGCTGTATGCACTATGCAATGAGGCTTCAGTGGATCATTCAAATCCCTCAGTGTAACAACAACAGATATGAGTCAACATGTGTATGGACTTCATGACAGCATTGTTCGGCTACACCCTAATGTTTTATGCCGATTAAAAATTAAAATAATAAAAAGATACATCAAAGATGCAACGTATGTAGCCATGTCCAGGTAGGCACAAAGCAGTTTGATTTTCAGCTTATGCACTTATGCTCCATTCACAATCCAGCCTGCAACTTGGATGCCCCAGCTCTACATATGTTGAGACAGTGGACGTGTGAGAAGCATTTCCTAAGAAAATGCCTTCTCTCCCTCTCTCCCCCTTTTGGCATGAATGTATGAAGCCTGGTTTGGGGGTAGGTTTTGGTGCTTTCTCTCTCAATGTGTTGTATACATGGTGTGCGGTAACGACCGTTACATGGCTGTAAAGGTAATGGTTGCAACCGTTACACGTTACGGGGTTGTAAAGGCCTTAACGACCGTTATATAAAAAATGATCCGTAAAGACCGTTACAGCTACCATAAGTAATGGCCCATTATGCCCCCCATAAAGGCCGTAATGGTCCATTATGGAGCCAATACATGTTTTTTCGGACTTTTTAACTAAAAAAAGAGACCGTAACAGCCGTTATGAGGGTCGTTAGGGCTGTTCATGAGCCGATTCAGCTCGAGAAACTCGATCAACTCGACTCGAATAAGCTCGCCTCGGCTCGACTCGACTCAGTAGAACAAGTCAAGCCAAGCTTTATTTAGGAGCTCGAGTCAAAAATCAAGTCAAGTTCAACCATTGGATCACTCGACTCGACTCGATTCAAGCTCGACTAAGCTCGAGCTTGAGCTCGACTCGTTTCATATAGATGTTTGTTTAAAAAATAAAAACTCTAATCTTCTTATTTCTTGGTTCTCTCCCCCCTCCCCCACACACATATTGGGGTCCAAGCTTAGGACATATAAAACCCTCACACAGTGGGGGGGTTTCTTAACCCTCACACATTGGGGGGTTTCTTAATCCTACTATTTTGTTCAGGTAAAAACATTCCTTGTTGAGTATATCTAATGGATTGGGTAATTTTAAGTAGAAAACATGGTGAGCACACGGTGGTTGTGTGTTTTACACACTACACAAACACAGGTGCTACGGTGAGACCACACACCATACATATCTACAAAACAGGGGCTATGGTTGGACCAAACACCGTATGCAACTATTGATTGCAATATGCAGTTATTGATTGCAATTTTACAAGGGAGGTGGTGCATCTGATCCATAAATCAGCTGGGCCTCATCATGAAGATGGTCCACACAATAATTAGGGCAGTCCATTCACGTGGTGAGCTATGCATGTACTGTGTTAATTATGGTTCATAAAATATTACTAGTGGTCTGCATTCAATGCATGTGTGACTCGGCCAAAGAAAAAACTAGGTCATTTTAATGGTGGGATCCCACCTGTAGAGATACTATTCTCCTCTAATATATGTGTGACTTCTTGAACTTAATGTTGTTGACTTTTAATTTGTATTTTGCAGTAAAAAATATAATAAATTGAGGTGGGAGCAAGCTCGACTCGACTCGAGGTAAGCTCGCCTCGACTCGATCCACTAGCTCGCCTCGAAAGTTTTAGCAAACAAGGCAAGCTTCAATTGTAAGCTCGAGGGTGAGATCGAGCTCGAGCTCGAACTTGAGGAGAGCACAGACGAATCAACCCAAGCTTGGCCCACCTCGACTCGACTCGGCTCGATGTACAGCCCTAAGGGTCGTAATGGCCGTTACAGTCTGCATCGTAAATGTAACGATGGCAGCCGTTATGGCCATCGTTACCGTTACGGTATACCTTGGCTGTATATGCAAGGGGAACACATGTAGAGAGAGGTTGATCTTCCCAAAGGTCTTCCTTAGTGAGAGATTCCTTGTATAGTGAGAACAGTGGTAAAGAGGTAAGCCTTGTACTCTTGATTCTCTTGTTTCAGTGAAGAAGAAAGCTCCGTGTTGATGCCTTGTGGGCGTTGGCATATTGCCAAACCATGTGATCTTTGAGCCTCTTGTCTCTCGTTTTTCTCTTTGGCTCTTTTCTTTTGTAGTTTTGTTTTACTTGCATCAATTATGTGCAGGTGGTTTTTTTCGCAACAATTGGTATTAGAGATAACGTTGAGAAGCCTTTTAGCACAACATCGGTGTTTGCATTCATGTTACAATTGTATTTCAAACAACTGGATCGATTTCTTCCAGATTTAAGGTACCAAAGTTTGATGGATCCAATTACGTGTTGTGAAAATTGAAAATGAATGCGGTGTTGGTGAAAGAAAGTTGTGCAGTTACAATCAAATAGGAGAAAAAGGAGCTTGTAGAGATGAAAGATAATGTTTTTTCATGAAAAATCAGTTAGACATGGTGGATCTTCTTCTTACACCAGATGATTCAGTTTTGTTTAACATGTTTGATCAAACTGCCACCAAAGTTTTGTAGGACAAATTGCAGAACCTATATGAAGAGAAATCAACATTAAAAGAATGATATTTCTCCGATAATGGTTGTACAACTTGAAGATGAGGAAATGGTTCTTTTTACAACAATCAATGTGAAGATTAACGACGAAGAAAATGTTACACTTTGGCTTCGTTCGATGTTAGGTTGGTTTGATCATAAACTCAGCAACGGTCCAAATCTCTTTATAAAGTCAGCCATGTTGATGTTGCTTACCAAAAGGTCTCTCAAAAAAAATATATGAGAGATCTCATGGTAATGCTATGCTTGTCAGAGGAAGATCTATTGAGAGTACCAGTGGGAGAGAGTATACAAGATCCAAGTCAAAAGCGTGTAAAATAAGAAAGTGTTGGAATTGCTAAAAGAAGAGTCACTTGTGTAAAAAAAAATTTAAAAATGTAACACTACCAGGGATTGAACCCCGGATTACTCACACATGCTATACATGTACAAAACTTATAAACTCAGGAAGGCAAATTAGGAAAATTTCAATTTTTTTTTATTTTGCGTTCTTACACACACCCCACTGTTAGTACACCCACACACCCTATTAGTCACACTGCAATGTTAGCCACCCCCTTAGGAATCAATACCAAGACCTCATGTGTTGAAATGAGGATATCTTCACTCAGTCTCCCACTTGAGCAAAAAAAAAAAAAAAAATTCAAACATAATTAGCATTATCAAGCATCAGATTCAAAGGGTTCATAGGAAACCTAATTAAGAAAGGCAAATGATCCAAAGATGGGGAAGTGCTATATTGACAGTGATTCCACAAGAGAATTTGAACTATTGATGGAATTTAGATTTAAAGGCTTCATTCCACATGACACTACACAGGAATTATTTTTACACATATCAATTATGTGATAGCAACATAGTTTACAGGAGTGATGATTGCACTTGTAAAATTATGGGGATTTGGAGATGTCAGAATCGCTATGTTAAATGGTATCACATGTACAATTTCTGGTATGCAACACATGCATGTCCTATCATGGTATGCCAAAACAGTTACGTAATGGCCATTATGTTAAGATAACAATTGTAATCGTCATGCATTACATGGCTTAAATGGTCATTAAAAAAAGGCCCGTAATGGGTTCGAAATATTTTTTTTAAGAGGCTATAATGATTCTTATGGCCAGTAATGTAACTGCAACAACGGTGACCATTACAACTACCATTACCGTTATGGAATACCTTGGGTCCTACGGAAGAGTGCTATAATTAGGAAACTTTGATGAAGATGGCTATAAATGTTTCGACAAAAATGGTCGATTGAAGATTGTAAAAGGAGCAATGGTAGTTACTAAGAGAGAATTGATGGGTAGGTTGATCAAAGATACCATGGTTGACGATGTTATTGTTGTTGATGTCATGACGGAGTCTGCTATTACATTTACACGTACAGTTGGGCCACATGAGAAAGCAAGGGCTAAAGGGAACTTCCTGATCGACATTTATGTGGTTTAATATGTATAAATTTAAAATTTTGTAAGCAATAACTATTTGGAAAGCTCCATAGAGCTCGATTTTCCTCGTCCACTGTTAAAATAAAGGATGTTTTAGATCTAATTCATTCTGACACTTGGGAAGCTTCAATCGAGTCCTTAAGACGTTCAATGTATTTTGTATCATTTATTAACGATTTCTCCAAGAAGGTATTTATTAATGATTCTTGAGGTTTTGTATCTCTCAAAAGGAAGGGTGATGTTTTTGCTCATTTTATCAAGTTTAAAGCATTAGTTGAAAACTAAAAAGGAAAAAAAGATTATGTTTGATAACCAATAAGGGAGGAAGGATACCTCGAAAGAATTCAATGATTTTTGCAATGAGCACGACATTGAGAGGCACTACAAAATCCCTGGTACTCAGTCCCTAGTACTCCACAATAAAATGGAATGACTAACATATGAACCATATACTTATAGATCGTGTTAGAAGCATGCTTTAGCTAGGCTCATGCAATGTTTCTGGGCATAAGTCATTAATACGACTTGCTACTTGATAAATCATCTCCCCACGAGTGAACTAGATTGCAAGATACCTAAAAATGTACGGTTTAAAAAACCTCTTAATTTTTATTCCTTCGTATTTTTCGTTATGATGCTTATGTGTGGATTTCCAAAGAGCAAATAAGTAGATGTGAGATCCAGTGAGTGTATTTGTCTTGGTTACGCAAATGAAACAAAGGGATACAAATTATAAGATCCCACTGCTAACAAGTTGGTAATTGGCTAAAATGTCGTCTTTAATGAAGATTTGATTCGATGTAGAAAGAAAATAAACAACCAAGCTCAGAGTCATGAAACATGATTAAGTTAGAATCATCAAACGATATTTAAAATTAGCCTCTTGACTTAAAAGATCAAGAAGTTGATGATCTCGTCGAAGATGAAGTAGATAAAGAGCATGCAAATGAGACATTGAGTGTTGAAACTCAGAATGATCAAGGAAGACCAAGAGAGCTACAAAATCTTCGATTTGACTCAATGATTATGTCACGGCTTATGCTTGCATGACAAAAGATCGTGAGCCTTGTTCATACCAAGATGCATGTAAATACTAACTAGTAGAGAACATCTATGTAAAAGGAGATGAAAGCGCTGCATAAAAACTAGACTTGAGAATTGGTTGAATTACCAAAGGGTGGAAGGCTATTAGCTACATATGGGTATACATGTTGAAGAAAGATACAAGAATGTTTAAAGATACAAAGGTCGATTGGTGGTGAAAGGAAATGCTAAGAAATTAGTTATTGACTTCAACATAATCGTTTCCAGTTGTCTTTTTTAGTATTATTCATATTATGTTAAGTATAGCAATAGTGTTTGACTTGGAGCTTGAACAATTGGATGTAAATACTACCTTTTTGCAAAGAAAACTAGATGAAGAAACTTTTATGACTCAAAATTCAAAAGTTGTGCTGAAGAAAACAAAAATAATCTAATTTGTTAGCTAAACATATCGCTTTACAGTTTTAAACAAGCGCTAAGGTATTGGTACAAATAGTTCGATTCCTTCATCATGAGCATGGAATTTCATAGATGTGAGACAAATCATTGTGCCAATCTTCGTAACTATAGTAATGGTATCTTCATTATCTTGTTACTGTATATTGGTAACATGCTAGTTGCAGGCACTAGTAAAGATAGTATCGCCAACATTAAAAGCTCATTTAGCTAAGAATTTGTTATGAAGGATTTAGGTATCATTAATCAGATTCTTGGGATGATCGTGCTTTAAGACGAAGAATAAGAAAGTTTGGATAACTCAGAAGAGTTATATTGAAAGAGTTTTGTGCTATTTTAATATGCAGAATTCTAATAGAGTCAGTACTTTATTCCCTATTAGTGGCAAACTGTCTTCATATTAAAGCGGAGAAGGCACATATGTCTCAAGTGGCATATTCATCAACGGTAGGAAGCCTTATATTTGTCACAGTGTGCATTAGACCAAACATTGCACAAGCGATGGGAGCAGTCAACAAATACATTGCAAACCCAAGTAGAGATCATTGGACTGTTGTGAAGTGGATCCTTTGTTACTTGAATGATACTTTTGAGGTAGCTATTTATTATAGTGGCTAAAACTTATAGTTACTTGGGCTCGTGAATGCAGATTATGCAAGAGATCGAGATAAAAGAAGATCTATCACAACTCACAAGTTACGTCTTCTCTTTAGTTGACGGTATGGTTAATTAGATGTCGTGATTGTAGTCAAAGGTGGCCTTATTGACTACAAAAGCAAAGTACATGTCATCTACGCAACCATGCAAAGAAGGTATTTAGTTAAAGAAGCTGCTAAAAAAGTAAAAATTCAAGCAGAAAGTGGTGATAATTCACTGTGAACAGTCAAAGTGTGTTATACTTGGCTAAGAATCTAGTATTTCATGCTCAAACCAAGCACATTGAGGTACAATATCACTTTTTTCATCACATGATAAAAGATGGAAAGATCTCTTTGTAGAAAATTCACACTTAACAATGTAGGGAATATGCTGATGAAGTTTATTGCAAGGGAGAAATTTATTTGTTGTAGGACTTTTGTTGGGCTTATTATTACCTAGTGATTAGTGACATTTAGGCAATTGTTGGGAGTATTTTTCACATAATTGGACAAACTAGCCTCTGAGTTGGAGAATATTGAGGCAGTAGACACATGAGAGGCATTTCTTTTTGGGAAATGACCTCTGTGTGTGTGTGTGTGTGTGTGTGTGTGTGTGTGTGGCATGAACATATTAGTGAAGAAGAAAACTACGTGTTGATGCCCCATAGACATAGGCATATTACCGAACCACGTAAATCATTGTACCTCTTGTCTCTTCTTTTTCTCCTTGGCTCTTAGGTTTTGGTTTGACTCTTTTCTTTTTGTGGTTTTACTTTGTTTCATCAAAATTGTGTGCAGGCATTTTTTTTCTACAACGACATAAATGTACGGAACATGTACAGTGGATCGGCTGCTACAAGAACTGCAACAAACATGCATAATGATCTAGTCGTCATCATCTAAGCCCTATCCCAACTCATTGTGGCCAGATAAACGAATCTGGTTTAGCCATTCCATTTTATCAAGGACCATATCCACAGTTAAACCATAAGCCATCAAGGACCTATGCATAAGAATCGTAACCTTATGAAAAGCATTTCCCAAGTTCTCAAGCTCCCAAGGCATCAAGGAGGCTAGTACTATTCTCCCCCCTACCTCAAGACTTGTGGAATTCATCCCGACAATTCATTATCCTTCTCATTTTTAACCTGTGCACTACCATTACTCCATTGTTCTCCACCCAACGCCCTTTTTTTAACAGGTTTCAGAGCAATGTATTCAATTTGGGAAAAAAGGAAGGGTATCAGATTGATCTATGTGGCTAACATGAAACCTCATCTCTTGGTGTTACTGAAGTTTTTGTGTTATTCATCAGAAGCATGTGATATTTAGAGTTATTGTAAGACGTTTTTTTACAGCATGCGGTTCTCTTTTCTGCATTACCTCAGATTTTCACACCTAAATACCTTGTCATAAGGACTATCAAAGCATAGACCTGTGTTTTAGCCTCGAGTGTTAGGCTTGGAAAGGGACTACAAATCACATTAGTCGCTTTCCTTAAGATAGTCTTTGCCCTCACTACATATAGAATCCTACTATGCAATTTGGGTTACCAGTAATCTGCCCCCAAGATACAATGAAGCCTAGATCTCTATTGTCATTCTTCAGCAAGCAGTGCTAGTCGATCGGCTCTGGACACATTTAACAACAAATCATAATAGAAACATGTTAATCTGTTCTTGCAGTGACTATATAATTGCCTAAAAACAATAGAGATTTGCTCTGCAAAGTGGAAGTTAAAAGAGATTTAAAAAAAAAAAAAAAAAACTAAATTTGGAAAGACAAATTGGTAACCACCACATCACCCAACAGTTCTAGTAATCGCTACCCATGTGTGACACATCATGTGACAATCAAGCTCCTTGCCAGGAGCACATCGAAGACACAAAACCATGGTGTGAATCATGGGTCTAATCTACGGCTCTGGGTGGTTTGAGTAAGTGAGTTGATCAGGCTGACAGATCCAGGGACATGGAGCCTCAGTAGCCGGGTTGATTGTCACCTTCCGTGGCATGCTTGGGTGGTAATTATGTGGCCTGCTGGACTAGGTAACATGGCAAGTAGACTTGAGTCTGGTCAGTTAGAAAAAGCAGTTGGTAGGACAAAACTGTGCCTTGGCCATTCACGTGCCTGTCAGAACAAACACAGGACCCAATCAAACAAGCACCAAAACCTCCATATTTAGGGTCCAAGAAAGCAAGTTTACTTAACAACCAACTCCTCTATTCAAAGTCCTTTTTTTTCTAATTTCATTTTGGTTCACACTTTTCAGCACAAATCTCAATTGTTTTTGTGTTTTTATTCAGTCACTGCAGAAACATGTAACAACCTAAGTGTTTCTAATCTAATTCATTGCTAAAGGTGCTCAAGGAAGATCGATCAGAACTGTTAAAGATTGATGACAAATATCTGGGCTTCATTGTATCCCGAAGAAGAATTGATAGCAATCTAGGTTACAAACTAGGATTCTATCCATAGTGGAGATAAATACCATGTTAAGAGAAGTGGGTCCATACACGACTTGAAGCCACTTCCCTACTCAATCCAATTACAGACTGCAAACCTAACAACCTTAAGACAGTTTTTCTTTTTTCTTTTTTATTACTTGTGTCTTGGATACAATGGCCCACTTATCTATGCAAACCATTAGCATGGACACATCTAAGCTCTAAAGGTTCGACAGAAACAACTACAAACGATAGCAACAAAAGATCTTTCTACATCTCACCACCATTCAAGTTGCATATGTTCCCACTACACGGAATCTGTCACCACAGAGAACGAGACACTTGAACAAATTTGTGAAAGAAATAAATGGGAGTTGGAAGACTACTTAAGCAAGGGATACATTCTGTATACGATTTCAGACTCACTCTCCAATGTATAAGAACTAACGGAGACAATTAAAGATGTGTGAGAGACCTAACAACAAGAATTCAAGACTCGAGACGTGGGAACAAAGGAATACTTAGTTCATTGAATATACTACAACTGAAAATATACAAATTCTCACCCGAGTGCACAAAATTTCAGCATATTGCTAGTCAACTTGACAGGGAATGCAGTAAAATGGATGAATCCATCTTAGTCAGGTATAAATAGGCTGACAATGGGCCAGGCCAGAGCTAGCCAAAGTCAATATTTTGAATAGGCCAGGACCAGCAGGCCCAATCCAACTAGTTCAACTGGGCTGGTATTAACCCCAAGCCTGCCTATTGCCAATCTTAGGTCTATCATTGCTAAATTTCCGCAACTTAGAAGGATCACCATAAGGACCTTAAGCATGGCAAGGAAGAAATAGATGATCTTGCTTAAAACCTTCACTTTGAAGATGAGTCTAGGCTCAGAGAAAAGAAGAAAGAGCAAAACCGAATTATCTCCGAGGTTCATATGGTGGAAGGTAATGATGAAAACCCCACAACAATAATCACAACCAGTTTAAAAATTCAAATAAGAAATCCAACAACAAAGGCACACTCAAGGGACCATGTTCCATCGCAAGAAACTTGGTTACTTCAAGTGGGAAACTGTTTCCTCAAGAAGAAGAAAGCACAAGGACAGAAGGGGCCAAACCAAAAGAAAGGACTCAAGGTGCACATGTCGAAGAAGATACAATCATCATGATTTTCAAACCGAATGTGGTGGGAAATGACAAAGATTAGTGGATCGACAACAGGGCCACTAGGCATATATCAAAAGACAAACGTTTGTTCACAACTCGCAAGAATATAGAACACATAAGTGAACTCTATATGGGTAATTCATCAATTGCAAAAATTGTAAGAAAATAAAAGGTCATTCTTAAACTCACCCTGGGAAACTTCACTCTCATATATGAACTCTATGCACTTGAAGTCCAAAAGAATCTTTTATCAGCCCATTTGCTTAGTAAACATGACTTGAAGTTGGTTTTCGAGTATGATATGTCTGTCGGAATCAAGAGAGGTATCTTTGTAGTAAAAATATTTTTCACAATGAGAAATTCAACTTCGATATTGATAATGAAATATTTCTTCTACTTATATTGTTGATTCACTCTTTAAAGCATGAAAGATTTGGTCATATAAATTTTAGAAGCATGGATTTGATGATGAAACTGGTACTAATTCCTAGACATTAGAAGGATAAAGCTGAAAAACGTACATATATCATTTCCAAATCAAGATTTGCTTTGACTAAAAACTAATTCAATTATCTATATTTTAATAAATACAATTACACATTTCAAACAATCAAGGGTCTATCTGAATTCTTAAGTAATGGTTCTTGATCGTGGAATGGCGGAAAAGGATTCATGTAGCCGACCCCAGTTAGTCGAGATGAGGCTTAGATGATGATGACGATGATGATGATGATGATGATGATGATAAATTTTTCTCTTGCTCCTTAATTCTTGAGAGGCACCGCTCATGAGCTGCCACACCCGAATATCTCGTACTTTGCACAACTGAGAGATGACAACATGGAGAAAGTAGTGCAAAAGCTTAATACAACACCATGGTCTCCGTTGCAAGGGAATTGGTCTAGAACTAAAAAGGAAATTTTGAAGCATTGATGATAACCTAGGACTTTGACATCACCTCCAAACAGGTATTCCATGAGTATCTAGACTACATATGTTGAGCCGTAAATTATGCATATTTAATCCCCAAATTCATCACATATTTATATGAAACAATGTGTTAATGAACTAACTTAAGCTTGTTTTCATGACTGTAGGTGATTGAGAGAGGTTCGTGACAAATCGAGCTAAGTCCGACAATTTAGAGCTTCAATGGAACAAATTCCAGCAGCCAAGAATCATGAAGAAACCAAGAATTGAAGATCCGGATTTTAAAACTCAAAATCTCCAAGTTTCAGGGATTTGAGATTGATCCACAACATTTGAGATTGATTGACGGGATTGTAGATTGATCTACAACATTTGAATTGATCTACAGGATTGAAGATTGATTTACAGAATTTGCGATTGATCGACAAGAATTTGCGATCAATTGATAACCATTATAGATCAATCACAACAAATCGCAAAAATCCCCAAAGTGTTGAATTGTTGTTGGAGCTTGCTGGACTAAAAACCGGATTTGCGATCGATCGACTGACAGTTTGCGATCGATCGCTAAAACTACAAAAAGTCCCCAAAGTGTTGAATTGTTGATGGACCTTGCTAGACTAAAAAAGGTCCCATCAATTGATCAACGGTTAAGTTGGAATCGATCAACAAACAAGTTGCGATCAATAGACAACCATATGCGATCGATTGCCCGACTCTACAAATGTTCAAATTTCAGTTATTGGCAGTTGGCCCAATTTTGCAATCGATCTATATTTTAATAAATACAATTACACATTTCAAACAATTAAGGGTCTATCTGAATTCTTAAGTAATGGTTCTTGATCATGGAATGGCGGAAAAGGATTCATGTAGCCGACCCCAGTTAGTCGGGATGAGGCTTAGATGATGATGATGATGATGATGATGATAACTTTTTCTCTTGCTCCTTAATTCTTGAGAGCTCCAATGGAACAAATTCCAGCAGCCAAGAATCATGAAGAAACCAATAATTGAAGATCCGGAGCTTAAAACTCAAAATCTCCAAGTTTCAGGGATTTGAGATTGATCCACAGCATTTGAGATTGATTGACGGGATTGTAGATTGATCTAGAACATTTGAATTGATCTACAGGATTGCATATTGATTTACAGAATTTGCGATTGATCGACAGGAATTTGCGATCAATTGATAACCATTATAGATCAATCACAACAAATCGCAAAAATCCCCAAAGTGTTGAATTGTTGTTGGAGCTTGCTGGACTAAAAACCGGATTTGCGATCGATCGACTGACAGTTTGCGATCGATCGCTAAAACTACAAAAAGTCCCCAAAGTGTTGAATTATTGATGGACCTTGCTAGACTAAAAAAGGTCCCATCAATTGATCAACGGTTAAGTTGGAATCGATCAACAGACAAGTTGCGATCAATATACAACCATATGCAATCGATTGCTCGACTCTACAAATGTTCAAATTTCAGTTATTGGCAATTGGCCCAATTTTGCAATCGATCTATATTTTAATAAATACAATTACACATTTCAAACAATTAAGGGTCTATCTGAATTCTTAAGTAATGGTTCTTGATCGTGGAATGGCGGAAAAGGATTCATGTAGCCGACCCCAGTTAGTCGGGATGAGGCTTAGATGATGATGATGATGATGATGATGATGATGATGATAACTTTTTCTCTTGCTCCTTAATTCTTGAGAGGCACCGCTCATGAGCTGCCACACCCGAATCTCTCGAACTTTGCACAACTGAGAGATGACAACATGGAGAAAGTAGTGCAAAAGCTTAATACAACACCATGGTCTCTGTTGCAAGGGAATTGGTCTAGAACTAAAAAGGAAATTTTGAAGCATTGATGATAACCTAGGACTTTGACATCACCTCCAACCAGGTATTCCATGAGTATCTAGACTACATATGTTGGGCCGTAAATTATGCATATTTAATCCCCAAATTCATCACATATTTATATGAAACAATGTGTTAATGAACTAACTTAAGCTTGTTTTCATGACTGTAGGTGATTGAGAGAGGTTCGTGACAAATCAAGCTAAGTCCGACGATTTAGAGCTTCAATGGAACAAATTCCAGCAGCCAAGAATCATGAAGAAACCAAGAATTGAAGATCCGGAGCTTAAAACTCAAAATCTCCAAGTTTCAGGGATTTGAGATTGATCCACAGCATTTGAGATTGATTGACAGGATTGTAGATTGATCTACAACATTTGAATTGATCTACAGGATTGTAGATTGATTTACAGAATTTGCGATTGATCGACAAGAATTTGCGATCAATTGATAACCATTATAGATCAATCACAACAAATCGCAAAAATCCCCAAAGTGTTGAATTGTTGTTGGAGCTTACTAGACTAAAAACCGGATTTGCGATCGATCGACTGACAGTTTGCGATCGATCGCTAAAACTGCAAAAAGTCCCCAAAGTGTTGAATTGTTGATGGACCTTGCTAGACTAAAAAAGGTCCCATCGATTGATCGACAGTTAAGTTGGAATCGATCAACAGACAAGTTACGATCAATAGACAACCATTTGCGATCGATTGCCCGACTCTACAAGTGTTCAAATTTTAGTTATTGGCAGTTGGGCCAATTTTGCGATCGATCAACAGATCAATCGACGATGTCAGTGCGCGATTTCTTACACAAATTGGAGGTTGTGCTCAATTTTTCCTATTTAAAGATGTGTTTCCAAACTTCTAAATAGTGTGTGCAATATCGATACTATCGGCCGATAGTATCGATATCGGTGGCTAGCGATACGAAACCCCCCTAGAGACACTAAAAAATCCCAGCGTTTCTGTGTATCGACGATATTATCTGCCATTATCGATAATATAGTGCGATATATCGGTATCTGCTGAGATATCTTCATTTTCTCCTTTAGTGTTTTCCTAATATCGTCGATACCTGGACGATATCGTCCAAACGCACAGGAGTTTCCCTTTTGGCGTTTTTTTTTTTTTTTTAAATTCCTCCCACCCATTTCTTTTGTAGATTCTTGCAGCCTACCTACTTGTGAGTAGATTTTGGGGAATCCTTTGCAAGGATCTTAAGGGAAAATCTATCATTTCGAAGCAACTCCAAAGTTGGCCCATTCTTCAACTCGGTTAGTAGTTTCCGTTCAAAACTCATTTCTTTCGTTTAAATGGAATAAAATTTTATCTAAATCAGTTGATATTCTTGATTCTTCATGTTTTGCAGTGAAGATTCAAGCATTAAAACATTTGATTTCGAGATTTGAGAGATGGGGTTCGATTTGGGGGAAATTCGTAATTTTTCAATTTCTCCCAAATTACTTGCAATGTTGGATCAGAAACAACATTTTAAGGATGTAATGGAGCCGATCTATCGATTTGCAACAATTTGCCCACATTTTGAATTAATTAATTAATTATTAATAAAAAATACTAAATAATTAATTTTTTTCCTAATTTTCTTTTCATAACAGCTGTTAATCCACTCCTAATTGTAAATAAATACTATTATAAAACTAATCGAACATCACATACACTTCAATTTGATGATTTGAATGTATATGGGCCGATTTGGGAGAAACTGGGGAAAATTCGAAATTTGCCAATTCCTCCTAAAATTGGGAGTATTGTTGGAGTGAAAACATGAAATTGTGGATGTGGAGGTGCTGATTAACTAATTTGGCAGATTAATTAATTAATTAAATATTAATTTTTCCATAATTTTTTTATTTTATTTATTGCCTAATAATATGTTCTTTTGCAGATAAACCATGTCGGAAGAAGGTAGAGGAGGGAGACAACAGGATATTGGATGGAGATATGGCCGCCTTCTCCCCGATAACCAACATGGGGCAATATGTAACCTATGTGGCCATGTGTCGTAGAGTGATGGAGTAACCCGCTTGAAGGAACATCTAGCAGGGGGTTATAGAAATGTTAAGGATTGCCCTAAATGTCCAAGAGATGTGAGGGAGGGCGGTTCTAAAGAAGAATGTGAAGATAAAGGATGACAAGGCTACAAGAGAGAGGGGGCTTAGGGAGGAGCTGGGGCAACCACCATTTGTTGGAGAAGATGTGGTTGATCTAGATGAGGACGATGATCCAAATTATAAACGTGTGGTTGAGCAATTGATCTGAGAACGTTGTGAGACTGATCAAATGATGAGGGTGGAGACGAGCAGGCAAACATTTGAGGGGTCTACTCATGAGCATGGGGGGAGTGGGTCTGGGGCTCGGGGAAGTGGGGCTGGGGGAAGTGAGGCCGAGGGCAGTAGAAGGGGAGGTCTTTTTTGTTTGACACGTGACGGTAGTATGCGGATTCCGGATCCTCCTTCAAAGCTGAGGATGTATAAGGGGGCTAGGGGGACGCAAAAAAAGTTAAAAGATATGTTTAGGGGGATGTGAGAAAGAAAGTTGGAAAGTTCATTGCTAGATTTTTTATATACGATCAGGTTCCTGCGAATGCAATAGGGAACCCGCACTTCAAGAATATGATATCTGAAGTGCAACGAGAGGGTGAGAGTGTGGTGCCCCCACACCCCGTGAGATAATGGGGAGGTATCTTGATGATGAGCATAGGGAGATGAAGGCCCACGTGGATACATACAAGCAATCATGGGAGATGTATGGCTGCACCGTCATGTGTGACGGTTGGACTGGACTGACGGAGATGTCGATCATAAATTTTATGGTGTACTGTAGGGGAAGGGCAGTTTTCCTTAAGTCTGTAGATGCAAGCAACAAAATTAAAGATGCAAACTACATCTACAAATTAATGTACAAAATGATGGACGATGTTGGGAGAAAGAATATTATGCAATTTATGACAGACAATGGGAGCGCATTTGTGAAGGCAGGGAAGGATATCGAAGAAAAGTATAATGTGTATTGGACATCTTGTGCAGCCCATTTCATAGATCTAATGTTAGAAGTGATTGAAGACAGGCCGTCTATAAAGACGACTATTACAGACGCACGACTCATCATGGGTTATATTTACAACCACACCTGGTTGTTGGCTGAGATGCGATAAAAGTGTGGTGAGGATATAGTGCAACCTGGGGTGACACGGTTCGCCACAAATTACATCGCCTTGAATAGCTTTTTCAAACACAAGTAGGGGCTACAGAAGCTCTTCTCCTCTAAGGCATATGATGATTGGAAAAAACGTCTCAAGAAAGTGACTTAGAGGTATGAGGAACTTGTGTTGAGTCATTCATTTTGGGAACGCGTGAACAATGTATTAGCCATTATCGAGCCTATATATAGTGTGTTGAGGACGGTCAACAATAAGTTGACTCCATCAATGAGATCATTGTATGCATCCATACAAGTGATGAAAGATGCCATCCAGGTCAATGCTCCTAAATCGTATCAATGGGTGCATAAAATCATCGACGATCGTTGGGAAAAGACTCTATCACATCCACTTCATAAGGCTAGTAAGTACTTGAATCATTCATTTACACATATTTATGTACCTCTTTGCATACCATGTATAACCATTATATTGATGGTATGTGTAAATATGTGTATGTTGTTGCCATTCAGCTTACTTTTTGAATCCAAAGTACCACTATACCTGCAAGCTCTACCAAGACAACTCATTGAAGAGGGCAGTGCACGAGGTGTATGCTCACTTATTCCCCAACTGTGATGAGAAAGCCACATTTGGTTCTGAGGTAAATATGTCTGCATTTATCGTAGTACTAGCTTCATCTTATATTTTAAAACACTCTAGACTTACCATTATTACTTCATACATTCATCAGATCGTTAGATTTCGTGACGCTGTGGGGATGTTTGGGAATAAGGCAGCGATGAGGTCAAGGACGTCCATGATGGCATGTGAGTTGTTGCGTGCTTCATAATTCATACAATCTCTTGGAAGAAAATTTTAATTTTCATACTATTTTGGTGGATATTATAGTAATGAGAAACATTTCTTGCAGGTTAATGGTGGGCCATGTACGATTGTGATTGTGAGGTCTTGCAACGCCTGATTGGTCTTGCACGAACAAGCGAAATCGGATAGGGTACGACAGGCTTCAGAAGCTGGTCTACTACCACTATAACATGAAGCTAAGAGAGAGGGTCTCCATACTGAAGGAAGAAGAAAGGCAGAGGAAGACTCATTGGATCTAATGACTATGTGGATGCGGACGATGATGACCCACTTTACCAGTGGGTTAGGTCCGACGACTTGGATACATCTGATGGGAGACCAAAGCCACATGTGAAGGCAGAGGCAATAGAGCAGGGCATTGATGTTGATTCCCATGTACAGGAGCAAAGATCTCTACCTGGGTTATTCGACCCTTTGACGAGGGATCTGGAGGGAAGCCCGCGATAGCCTTTATCATGCGAGTCACGTGGCGATGAGACATTATCAGATACGGCGAGTGATGGTGATGATGATGATGATGATGGTAGTGGCAGCGGTGATGGGGACGACGACAATGATGATGATGACGACGATGAAGGGGGTGGGGACAGCGATGATGATGATGATGATGATGACGACAAGGATGGTGGCGGCGAGAGCGAGTCTCATACTAAGTCAGTCTCAAAGGCCACTTAGCCCATTCACAGGGAAGAGGGAGTTTGATCATGCCACACAGGACATCGACTACGGTTCTCGGCCAAATAAACCACATGAGTGGCTTGTAATCAACAAAGCATACACTATAAAGCAGTTGTGTGAGAAACAGAAAACCCAGCCACTGACAGATATAGAGGAGCGACTATTGGCTATTTCTATGAGAGACATGTACGGTCGTAGGTGCCTACGTGGCACTAGGGATCGAGCACGTCGTGACTTTGGATCTACATCACGATCAAGGGAGGGGAGCTCGAGTTCCATGCCACAGTATGGATATGGATCACAGACAGGGGAGGGGAGCTCGAGTTCCATGCTATAGTATGGATACAGACCTGGTGGATATGCGGTGACTAACTCCAGCAGCTACGACACATCATTTTTCGACTATGATCAGGAGTTCACTTCCGCATATGGGCAGGGTTATGGGCCACAATACGCATATGGCAAGCAATATGGATATTCTGGAACACCATCTATGCCCATCCCAGCTCCATATCAGTCACAAACTATTACAATTACACAGTACCCATGGATGAGCGTATTGGTTCGGTTTGGAGAGGATGAGTACCAACGTTATATCAGGGAGTATCTTAACTAGTACCATTTTACTATGACCTGGGCACAATAATGTCGATTCGTGGAGCAATAGTTCTATTCCCAACCCCGTCGAGATGGAGATGATGATTACGAGTCACCGCGCAACTCTATGTGAGTCTAGGCAGCAGTCAGTTGCATCCATAGGTATATTTCTCAACTCTCTTGCTTGTTTTACTTTGTCAATACATTGGTTGTGTTTACATTAATGTCTTGTTACATCTGTATATCTTATGGAATCAATTTAAACAATAGTTGCATCAGTTCAGTCAGAAAGCACATAGCTTAGGATCCTTTTACAAAGGAACTCCATTATGTGGACTTTTTTTTTACATATTATGATTTAAATGTGTGTATTAAGGTCCATTTTAACAATCCCTAAAGTTCATTGAAAAATTCAATCAATTTCCCAATGTTTCCCCATGTTTCCCAAAAAGTGCAATACATTACACGATACAACCGATATATCCCTAGCGATACGTGATATGTATCTGTATCCCAAGGGTGCGAAACGTAACACGATACCGATACTGCGAACACTGCTTCTAAAACTATCCAAGGACGTGGGGAGAGTGAAGATCAAAGGCCTGGAGGCTTCGGCTTCTTCTACTTCTAGTTTTTTCTTCTTTCTAGTTCTACTTTAAATAGTTTTTCTGTTTTTCTTAGCTATGTCTAGTTAATCCTTTAGCTAGGGCTAAGAGGTGAAGTTTGTTCTTAATGTTCTAGTTCCTTTGATTCGAATTTACGGATTGATTGATGAACAAATTCATTAAATTAGGTTTGAATAAAGAGATAGTTTTAATTTACTTTGATCCATTGTTGACTCCGGGCACATTGGATGCTTAGGAAGGCTAAGATTGTTTTCTTAATCTTTTTGCAAGTTAATGATTTGTAAAATTCATTGATTTACTATAGACTACGGGCACGGTAGATGCTTTGAATTCCCTGCGATCATTAACTTGATGCTTTGTGGGAAGTAATTAATTGAAGTTCATATCTATTTTGTTTAAATTTGATTTAGAGATAATTATTCATTGATATTAGTTTGATTGAAGTTTTAGTTTTGGTTCTACTTCCATATAGTGACAGGATGCTTAGGAAAGCCAAAGCTATGATCTCACATGTTTTGCAAGGGATTGATCTGTATAATTCATTGACTTGGATTCCCTGCGATCAGTTACTTGGTTCTTAATGAAGAAACTAGTTCAATGAATATTCTATCTATGTTAGAATTATGATTTAACTGCTTTATTATCCAGCTGGATGGGATAGGATTTCGATTCCAATTGATTTATTGAATCGAATCAATTGAATGAGGCATTATGAATAACTAGAAGTGGATCCTTAGTGCTCTAGTGTTTATTTTAATTAATTTTCCCTTACAATTGAATTCATCTATCCTTTAATTCAACTTCAGTTTAGTTTAGATAGTTTAGTTCTAAATCCTAGTTCACCTTTGAGTACTTGAACTTATATCCTTCTCGTGGATCGACCTTGGTCTCACCGAGATTATTACTACATTGAGACCCTGCACTTGGGGTTGTGAACAAGTTTTTGGCATAGTATTTACAAATAAAAAAGAAATGGTATTTTACTATCACTATGTTGAAGAACAGGCAACAAAGAGGAACATCAAGAGTCCGTTTATTAAAATCAAAGACCAGCTAGCAGGTGTGCTTGTTAAAGCTCTAGGATGAGATAAATTCACGTATCAATATGCAAGTTGGGAACAACAAAGTCTCCATCTCAAGTGTAGCAATAAATGAATTTATCCCTTGTCAATTGGGTTTTATTTGGGTATCATGATGATGCCTTGCATCTTATTCTTATCATAGTTCTCTTATTATAGCAATAAGGTCAGTGTTGTCATTGGTAACCCTCCAATGGGGCAATAGCTGTCACTAATGATGAAGAGAGTAGTCATCTGAGAAGCTTTGGTGATAGGCCATATTTTTCATTAAAAAGACCGTCCATTTATACATGCACAGTATCTTTGAGCTATCTTCAGTTCTGAATAACTCACATTCTTAGTAAGGTTCTTCATTTCCGAGTTATGAATGACAGCAAGTGCATACTCAAAGAAGTCAGTTACAGAAATTTATCCTAAAGAACAGCAAAACCAGGTACCACCATGAGTTTCATTCATTTCCCTATAACCATAGAATTTGGAATACCAAGTGTAGAGTAAAACAAGATATGCTGCAAATGTGTGATATGTGAACATATTAAACAGAAGTGCTTGCAGCAAAGTATAAGGAAAAGAAGGGTCATACTTGGCATGCTTTATTTTTAGCTCTGGTTTCAGCTGTACTCGGAATGTCATGGTTTGGTTTCAGAAACCTTTTCTCACGACGTTCGCATGAGCCCCATCCATCTGAGAACCTACCACCTCTAATAAAGGAACAAATGAAGTTAACTAAAAGTACAGTACAACAACCACTATGAAACTGATGTTCATGAAATTAATCGCAAGCATTGAACCACGTACTGCATAGATGCTCGAACGACAAATTCAGCACGCAGAACATTCCGATTATCATCGAACTCAAGAGACTTGTCTTTGATTTCAAATGAAAGGTTGAAGAAAAATGATATCTTCCTCCATCCTAAAAAATACATGAGATTCACTACAGAGAAGATGTAGATCGATAAAATAGTAGAAATTCAATTCTGAAAATCTTAAAATAATACCTGATTTCTTGATAAATGGGTTTCCAGAAATCATGGTGTAATCCGTTTTCTCTAGAATCTGTTCAAAAAGAGACAGGAACATAAAATATAAACAAATATAGATTCTTATGCAAGAGAAACTCAATTATCAAAATAAGAAATGTGAGAGCATCTTCTACGATGAACTCCTAAAGCATGTAGCATAAAACTTTCATTAAATAATCTAGTATGATTTCTCCTTTTTTTTCCTTTTTTTTTCTGTTTTTCTTTTTTTTTTTTTTTTGTCCTAGACATATCTTAGAATGTCCCGGTTATGCATAATACATGAATAAATGGTACCACACTTTGAAGTAGTTAACAGACGTGGGAAGTGGCCAAGTGGGTAAAGGGACAAGTACAGCTCCAAGCAGTACAAAAGGTTCCGAGGAGATTTTTAAGCAGGTTCCTTAGCAGCAAGCATGCGTGGAATGGAAGTCGCAGTTGTAAGATACAAGCATTATGAAAGATATGCATGGAATACTGGACACTGATGTAATAAACTCCATTGTCTAGAATCCTAAACGGAGTAAATTTCTATCCACAAAAAAATAGATTGAACATTATGAGCAATTTTATGGACTGCATAATATACCTAATGGCCTTGTGTTGCTGATTTATTGTAAACTTTGGATAAAATTGATGCAAAAAGTTCATACAAGGTGACTAGAGCAAGTGCAGTGGCCATTAGAGTGATCCATTTGGCAGAACGAAAAAAAAAAAAATCAAAGCATAATTGTGTCCCTGTTACAGAATTAAATCTTTAGATAGAGTTACAAGCAGAAGCTAATAAATAATCTCCTCAATTAGTACATAGAGCCTGTCTGCATGCAGTGCAGCTCAAATCAGATAGGATCAACCTATGCATTTCTCTTTGCCCCGGAGATGAAATGAAACAACTTGGAGAAGTGCATGATTTTACTATGCTTCTGCATTTCATTTTGCCTGCGAGACGAAATGGAACAACTTGGAAAAGAGAAAAGGGACCCTCTTTAATGGTGAATATGAATAAGAGACACCTCTGAAGAATTGCATCTATCCACAATCTCATTTAATACAGTAACCAGCCTCCATAGATAACCTGATGTAACCCATCTAATGACATTAATGGCCTGTTTGACTGCCACTTAAAAATGAGTTAATGTAATTTTAGCTGACAGTAATTATGTATTAGAGATCATAGTTGATATAAATTATTGGTTATCAAGATCATTTTGAATCCTTACCAAAATCTCTAATACAAAATTACTGTCAACATAAATAAGATGAAATCATTTTTTAAGTGGCAACCAAATAGGGCCACAGCAATGAAAGGAACCGTAAAGAGATAGAGAGTTTGATTGCATCATAGAGCCTTTGTGTCACTTGAGCATTTTAGACCAGTAGTAGGACCTTTGTAATTTTAACCTCACTCAACTGAGAACATTTGCTCCTCGCCTTCTCCAACCTGCTTACTACAAACTCCTTCCAGCATCTCAACTACTACTCTCCTCTAATCTCCTAAACTCCTGGATCAAGGAACCCAAAAACAAAATTCAGCCTTTGGTTCTATTGCAATATAGTCTCTACCTTGTTTCCAAAGTCATGCTGTTATGTTCTTTCCATATCAACCCTAGCACGACCATCAAATGGAGCCCCAGAGGAAGACCCCATGGCAGAAAGGGCCAAACAAACACAACTTAAAAAACCCAACAGTTGATTATGGCATTGACCATACCACTCCAAAAAATTCAGGATTATGTAGCATAAAATACCTAAATAAATAGCATTATACTGTTTTTTTTTTTTTTTTTGAAAGATAAGGCACTGTATTGAAAAAAGGAGACTAGAGCCTCCAAACTGACTACAGGCACCAAATAAATAAATAAATAACACTAGCCCATCATCTTAAGGCACCCAATCACAAAACAGAATCAAGACCTTCGAGAATACAACAGCAGAGGAAACACTCCTATTTCTAAACACTCGATTGTTTCTCTTAGCCCACACCGCCCACAAAACCGCCAAAAGAATCGCACGCCACTTCCTCTTTCCCAGCACTCCTCCCGGCTCGGAGTGCTAGGAGCAGAAAAGATGATCAAGAAAAGATGGCATAACCCACGAGATACCCACAAGGCAGAGGACGCTCCACCAAATATCTGATGTAAAAGGGCAGTGCAGAAAGAGATGATCTACAGATTCCTTGTTGCCTAAACACAGGAGACACACGTTAAGAAGGACCATTCCCCTCTTCTTCAGGTTATCAACTGTAAGTATTCTATTTCTTCCTGCAAGCCAACCAAATGCAGCCACCTTAGAAGGAAGCCCATAGGACCACACCGCTCCGGTGTGACAGCAGGAGGAGGCACTGATCGAGGAGGAGAGGAAGCTGTAGAGAGATTTAACTGAGAATACTCCCGTCTTAAACAAATTCCAAGACAGAATCGGCTACAACAGGATTTGGACAAAGATCCTGCAAAAGAGAGAGAAACAACATAAACTCATGGATCTTATGATAAGATAAATTCCTTCTTAAAAGGGGGATCTAAACCCCTCCTTGGCCATTGTGGAAAAAGTAGTCTTTGACTGTAATAAAAGGGTTAGAGAAAACAGAAAACAGAGATCAGCAGCCCACATTGAATTGCCACACCATTGATCCAACCAAAATCTGATCCTATTACCATCCCCCAGGGTAAAGCAGACATTGTTAGTTATGCACGGGGCCATCTTAGCTATATTTCTCCAAAGAGAAGAAGATCTATACAAGGTAGACTCCTTAGTCCACCACCCAAAGGCAGACAAGCCATACTTGGCAGCGATCACCTACCTCCAAAGGTTAGGCTCTGTTGCAAATCTCCAGGTCCATTTAGCAAGAAGGGCCTTGTTCATCAAAACCAGATTTTTTATGTTCGCAACACCTTGACTAAAAGGGGTGAAAACTTCCTTCCATTGAACCAGTGGGAATTTGAAGGCTTCAAAGTTCCCTCTCCACAGGAACTTCCTCCTCATCTTATCAATCCTAGTAATAACAGACTTGGGGCACAGGAACAAAGATAGGAAGAAAATAGGCATGCTCGACAAGGAAGCATTAATGAGGTTAATTCTTCCCCCAAAACTCAAAAGATTGCAATTCCAAGACGACATTTTTCTAGCCATTCTTTCCAGAATACTGTCCCAAAGGGAAAGGGGAGGCTTACCTATGCACAGGAGCAAGCCCAGATAGAGAGTAGGGAGAGAACCTACCTTATAGCCTAGAGATTCCGCAAAGGATTCACAAATATCGGGAGCAAGATTAATACCAAATAAATCTGATTTCAGCATGTTGATCTTCAGACCTGAAACAACTTGGAACCAGCAGATGGTCATTCTAAGGTAGGTAGTCATGGCTTCATCTGCATCACTAAACAATATGGTGTCATTAGCGAATTGAAGATGGTTAATACAAAAAGAAAGGATAGGGATCGAGAATCCTTTGCACGGCCCCAACTCTTGACCCCTGGAAAGCATTCCGCTAAGGGCTTCTGTAACCAAAAGAAAAAGGAAAGGGGAAAGAGGGTTCCCTTAGCAAAGACCACGCGAAGCTCTAAAGAAATCAAAAGGGGCTCCATTGATAAGAATCGAATATTTAGGAGAGGAGATACATATTTTGATCCATTTTCTCCAAGTGAAACTGAAGCCCAATCTTTAGAGCATGACTCGACATGGTTGTAAGCTTTTTGAATATCAAGCTTACAGGAATCCAAACATTTGTTGGCGATAAGAACCGAGTCCAAAATTTATCTACCCTCTACAGAAGCAAATCAAAATGGGGACACAACCTTAGCAATCACCTGTCTTATTCTCTGAACCAGAATTTTAGAAAGGATTTTAAGGGCCACCTACTAGGCTTATTAATGAGGCCATCAGTGGTACACCATTTAGAGTGTACCAGAGGAGGAGACGTCGTTGACAGAGTGTTGGAGCAAAGGACCTGATATAGATGGACGCTGGACCCACCGAGCCCATTTTCTTACGGACTACGTAACCCCACACATGTGCACATTTTTATCTGGAGACCCATCAGTGACATGTGTGTATGGGTTATCGATCAGAGGCGGTCTCGACCATAGATCCTTGACCGGATGGCAATCAGATCATTAGTTGTTCCCAATTGGGCCATCCAGTCGTTGGATCGATCCGGGCCCACCACGAGTGGCATGTTCCCTGTTTTCAGTATTTATCTGTTTTAGACATTATTTAGTGACTATTGGATGGTTCAAATTTAGTTTATTGCATTAGAGTTTTAATATTTTAAAGATGGACTCATAATGACATTTTTGAAATTTTGGAATTTGAAATATATAAAAGAATGGTGGGGGGGGGGACGTCCAGCCCCTCTAATGCTTGCTTTGTGAAATTTTCTTCTCCCCTTTGAGAGAGAGAGAGCTAGGGTTTCAGGATTGGCCCAAGAGCGTTAAGGATTCCGCTCGGACTTTGAAATTTCTCTCTTTCTTGATTTTTAAGGTGCTTAATGAAGGTAAAGTTCTTCCCCTTCTTATTTCCCTTCTTTTTCCTCTCTTTAGAAAACACTTTCTTCTCTTCATCTTATTGTTTTTTTCTCCTTTGCCCATCAAACCTCTCACCCCATCATGATCGGTTGTTTGGATCTAATTGATGTGGACTGATTTATGCTAGAAGTAGGGATATTCTCATATCCTTAGATCCCTTTTACACTTTTACTTGGACTTTATGTTTTGGATATGGCCCTATCGAATCATTCTAATTTCTTGGGTTGAATCTCTTTGGATTTCCTTGTTTGTAAGTACATAATTGATTAATGTTTATAAGTTATAACTTGATTATCCAAATCCTTATCTCACTACATATAGCATTAAGGCATCACTTATGGGATGGAAATCTTTAATGTTCTAGGCACCCTCCAACTTCATAATTAAGGACAGAAAAGTGCATCCCAATTCTGCTAACATTCTCTAACGATCAAACAATTCCAACACAAAAGCTCGCAATTCCTTCTTAACCGATTCCCAAAAGATTTTAAAGAACGCTATTGGGAAACCATCTAGACCCGGGGCTTTCTCGCTTCCAAGGTCCCAAACCGCCGCTTTAATCTCTTCCAGGCCCACCGATGTTTCTAACATCAGAGCATCTTCTTCTAATATCGATTTGAAGGGAAGATCGTCGATCCTAGGACCGACCACATCACCTGTACTCAATAACCGAGAATAGAATTGAATGATGGAATTACAAATAAATACTATCTCATTATCAATCTCAAGGGAAGTTATGGAATTAACACGAGAATGGGCACTAGCAAAGTTGTGAAAGAATTTAGCATTCTGATTTCCTTCCTTCAGCCACAAGGCCCTGGATGATTGCCTCCACTTAATTTCTTCCTTTTTTAGCCTATCACAAAATAATCAGAGGAAAGTTGGGATCTCAAGGACCTTTCCTCCTCCGAAAGGATATTCCCTTCCTCTTTAATATCCAACTCTTGGATGGTTGAAAGGAGGGAGGACATTTCAGTTTCTCTAGCTCCAAAAATCTCTTTATGCCAGGATTTCAATTTAAATTTCAACATTTGAAGTTTTTTGAAGAGAATGTAGCCCGGACGCCCATCGATAACAAAAGATTTCCACCAATCCGAAACAAGATCATTGAACACTTCAAATTGAAGCCAAGCCCATTCAAATCTAAATGGTTTCGGCCCCCAGTTTAATTCTTCAGTCTTTAAATTTAGTAGAATTTCAATAGAATATTAAATAATACCAAAACAATTACAACATAACTATTTTATGAAATAAGAGATATAAAACTAAACATTATGAATTTTTTTATAAAAAGGAATTGCATGTATGGAAAATAAGTGTAACGGTGACCGCAATGGCAACCACCATTATTGTTACAATACGGGCCATAACGGCCACTACAGCCTTCCTTTTTTTTCTTTTTGAAAAAAAAAAAGGGCGAAATAAAAAATAAAAAAAATAAAAAACCTATATAACCCTATAATGGACCATTACAGGTCATTTTTTCCATAATGGCCATTACAATGCGCAACGGTTGCCACCACTACCATTACGTGATGGCTATTACAGGCATACCTTGGTCTTTAAATACCTTGCTATTTGGAGCAGCTGATCTACAAAAACAAAACACAAGTGCTGATGTGCCACACTTGTTGGAAGATTTGGCACATTCATCAAGCAAGGCTTCATAGCGAATGCTTCTGATCCAAAATAGCCAAAAGATCCATTTTATCAAGTGAGCCACATCCAAAAGAAAAAATGGACAGCTAGAAAAGGATAACCTATGATAGAAATTAGATGTACATGAGGGACCACCTGATGAGTTAATTGGCCTGATTTTTAGGCTAGAATACACTCACTGAGGGGCCCACCATGTGGGCTTCCCCAATCTTGGACATGTGTACCCATATGGTTGCACAAACCATGAAGGGAAAAGCAAGAGATTTGGGTTCAGGAACGGGGAAGTATCTGTTTCCAAATATTAGCAAGTATAAACCATATACAACTAGGAAGCAGCAGTGGGAGTGGTGAAAGCAAGACTGGAACCTCAGTAGAAGATTTGGGTTGTGGTTGGTGTGTGCAAATACCCAGCAGAAAATAGCAGCCCTTGTAGCATATAGATCTAAAAGAAGACCATGATTGGTTGTTGAAAGATGAAAATGAAGGAACCAATTGTAGAATTTCAAACACATATATGGATAAGGGAGGATTCTCATGTATATATGTGGATAAAGGAGGAAACATGAAAGCTAGAGTTACAAAAGGCAACATACTAAAAGAGGAAATTGCTTCCTAGGGTGCCTTATGAAAAAAGGACTCCCAAGAGGAGCCTTGTGGGAGCCACCCATGTGTAGGCATAGGCAATGGGCTGGGCTAGGACTAGGCTAGGGTTGGCCCTGGCCTGACCCTAGACCCATAAATGGTCTTGGCCCAAGGCCAACCCTATAAGGAAAAGAACAAAATGATCAAAGGTTTAAATCGTATCTAAGAATCTTTTTGGGGGTATCCTCTCCATACACTGTGTCTCATCATATAAATGATTTGATCATCAAAACATGACCCTTGATCCAAGAGTGGCTTTAAATTACACATGTATGTTGAATGACAACCATTCACAAGCATCTTTAAACTCTCCAGTCTTTTTGTATAATGGTGGCCCATTGGATGATTGGATCGGGCTAATGGACTAGGCTGGGAAATTCATCATTGACTGGACACGGTCCGTCTCAAAAATCGGGCCTAGATTTCAAGCTCAGACCTAACACTCAGGCCAAGTTTAGCGGCCCAAGCCCTTGCCCTATAAGGTAGGGCTGTTGTGTCACACCCAAAAGACTAACCTATTATGTGGAGTGACCCCAGTATATATGAAGACAAGCCCTGCCCCACTCCCAACCGATGTGGGACAAACTAACAATCCCCCTCCCCACAGCGGAACCTGGGGCGTGCAACACGCATGCACAGGGGCCTCCCCCCTTCCCGCCTACGTGGGCCTGGGGCATGGCTCGAGCAGATAACCTTAGCTCTGATACCACTGTTGGGGGAAAAAAACCGGCCCGCAGCGGAAGCAAGCCAAACAAAGCAGAATATGTGATCAAACGAGCAACACAATGCAACCACACCCACACGCAATCAACCACACAGAGACAATCCGATTTTACGTGGAAAAACCCCTCAACAGGTAAAAACACCACGGCACAAAGCGATCCACTATGATTATCAAAAGACTACAGAGATGAACAGCCCACAAGCAACTAAAACCCAAGAGAAAACCCTCTCTCACAAAACACTCTCCCCTCACCCTAATACAATTAGGACACCTTAGGATTCACCCTAATCCCGGATTCATGCCATGTATATAACAAACAACCCAAAATTAGAAACATGTTACGCAGATTTGCGTAACCATGCAAAACACTGCCATACCACCGACCGATCGGACATAGTACAAAATTTGTCCAGAGAAGAAACTTCCAAATTCGTCACGTTCAGCCTCAACAACCAACCAATCAGAGCAAACCACCTACCGGTCATCAGATCGGTCTGAAACACCCGAAAACTAGTCCAGAGACCTTGCTGTGCTTCCTAGGCCAAAATCAGACCAGTCGGCCGACCAGTCTAAGCACCCAGATTCAGCATAGTTTGAAGGCTCTTCCAACAATCTCCGTCGAGGCTTCAAACGTCGAATCAAACCTTCCTTGCTTTCGTCATCATCTCAACTTCAACATAGCTCCACCGCTTCTCGTGCCTAAATCAACCCTATCCTTCACTTTCACACTCTTTACCGCTCTTCTCATGTAGCCCTTAGACACTTGCCACATACGAGCAACCGTGGATTCCGCTGTCAATCCCACAGCTCCACCGTGAAACATGCTCCCAATCAACTTGTAAAGATGGCCACTCCTCTGTGCCTTCATCCACATGAGTGCCCCTTTCATCACTTTACAATACCTATCACGGCCGATGAACCTACACCCATTTGCCTCGATTGCACCAAGAGAGATTATATTCTTCTTCATCTTGGGGACATGCTTCACATCTTACAGGACTCGTTCGATCCCATCGAACATCCTGATGCACACCATACCAATACCCACTAACTTGCAAGCGTAGCCATCGCCCACAAACATCGATCCACCATCATACTCCCTGTATGTCATGAATGAACTCTGGTCAGGACAAATGTGACATAAAGCACCTGAATCCAGGATCCACTTTCCATTGAGAGACCCCTTTCTGAATACAACCAACACTTCACAAAGATCACCACCGTCCTCTACGGTATTAACTCCCTCTCCTAAAGAATTTCCAGACTTCTCTTACTTCAAATTAGGATTCTGACAATCCTCCTTCATGTAGCCTTCCTAACCACAATTCCAGCACCGCACATTGGCCTTTCCTTTGCCCTTAGCTTTAGATCTCGATTTAGAATATCCTCCATTATGCTCAGAATTTCTTCCCTCATAATCAATGCCTCTGAGGAAGAACGACAACCCACGTCACCGCTTTTCTTTCTCATCACCCTCGACTGGAGGGCTGAGATAACAGTCTCAACGTTGATGGTGTCCCTCCCTACGCGCAAAGAGTTTTTGAATGACTCGTATGATTCTAGAAGAGAATTCAACAGGATGCATGCTTGATATTCATCCTTCATCGGTTCATCCATCTCCGTCAACTTGCAAATAAGCTTGTCAAACATGCTGATGTGGTCCTCCACATCCGCCCCCTCCGCCATCTCAGGTTGAATAATTGAAGCACCAGATACAGGCAATTCTCCAGAGATTTCTTTGCATAGACCTCTAATTTCGCCATCGTATCAGCCGCAGTTTTCTCCTTCATGACATTATAGAGGACATCATCCGTTAGGCACAACTGGATTGAGGCTTTGGCCTTCTTATCAAGCTTCATCCACTCATCCTCTTTCATAGCCTCAGGTCGCTTCCCAAGAGCTTCTTCAAGCCCTTGCTGGACTAGAAGGGCTTCGATCTTCACCTTCCATAGTTCATAGTTGTTTTTGCCGAAGAACTTCTCTATGTCGAACCTCGTGCTCGATGCTATACTCTCGTTTCATATCCGAATTCTGCAACCTCCCAACGATATCTCTAATAACACTTGTTGTGTCACACCCAAAAGGCTAACCTGCTAGGTGGAGTGACCCTAGTATATATGAAGACAAACCCTACCCCCCTCCCAACCGATGTGGGAAAAACCAACAAGGGCAGCCTGGGCAGGTCTAGTCCACCCAGTCCATTGCCACCTCTACCCACTAGGGGCTGCACAAAGCTAGCCCCATGGTGGCCCATTGTCAACACTAACTTCCCAGTTCTTTTCTGAAAAATTACTGAATTCTTCTTAATTCGTGAAGGATTGCTTTGCCAAATATTTCTTGAAGAAAGCAAAGTCAATTATCTAATTCAAAAAGAGGCAGCGCTTTGATGCACAAGAGAATTGGATTGCGAACATTTAATTTAACTAAGATGGGATCACAGTCATAATAAGGGAACATCCCTCAAGTCGTAGCTAAATTCCTTTAAAATCCAGATAGATAATGCATCAAATCTTAAATCCAGCTCAATACTGCATCCAAATGTGCCCAAAATGTTTCTTCTACATTCAAGGATTCAAAAAATCCCAACAAAATCGAAATTGAAAAAAAAAACAGAGAGATACATTACCGCCATGGCCGCATTCTGATACTGCTTGAACAGAGATACAGACGGAAAACGACCAGACAAGCTATGCCTTGCATTCTCGTTCACCTCAATCTGCCGGGCTCCATAAGGCGAGCTCTCCGTCTCCTGCACCGAGAACCTCCCCGAATCCGGTGACGAGTAAACCAACGGTGTCTTCGGCGTTGGCGGGGTACGCTGCAGGTGGTTAACCACAACAATCCGGTTATCTTCTCCAAACCCTGCCTCACAGGACCTCGCAATCTTCGTCGGCCGCTGCTGGTGGCGGGCCCACGGCTCCTGCAGGACCTCCCCATCGGCCGACACCCTAGGATCCTCCTCAACGTTGTACGGACGTTTGGGTTTAGGGGCAGGGATGAAATTTTGGAGATTGGCGTGCTTGAGGGCGAGGGTTTTGGAAGATCGGGAGGCCGCCGCAGAATCGATGACTGCCCAAAGTTCCGCGTCGTCAAGATCAGTGTCGAAGAGCGGGATCGACGAAGAAGAAGAAGATGCCATTTTCTGGAAGATCTAGGGTTTCGGGAAGAGGAATTTGAGCTGCCTAGGGTTTTGTAGCAGAGAGAACTGAGAAGAGAGGAGAAGAAGCTCGTTGGGCTTTTAGAGAGGGAGATTAGTTGTTTGAATTCAAAAGGGAAGAAATGAAAGAGGCCCCTATCTTTGCGCAGTATACATGGAATCTTGATTCCGTCAAAAAGGGCCATGATCGGGTAATCCAGACCGTTGATCTGTTTTCAAATAAATTAGATGGATTATTAATTAAAATATTCATTGAAAAATTCATCTAATCCATTAATTTTTTATGATACTTATAGACGGTCAATATTGGAAACAAATCAACAGTTAATATTGGTTGATGTGATCATCCGGTCTCTGAGAATTTTGGACAGCCATCCATCCCTACTGATATTCAATAGATCAATGGCTTAGAATGCCGAACCGTGGGACCCTATTGTCAGGATTGGAAACCATGTCCCATACATGGATGTGCGCCACGTACCATATTGTTACTCGAATGAAAAGGGACCGGACAAAGAGATGTCCTTAGGGGAATTACAGTTATTTGATGATAGAGCACAATAGTTCATGCTCATGCACTGAATATTGTTAAAAAGTGAAAAACATTTAACTCATAACCATAGGACAGTCTTGAAATTACACTCCTGAAATTACATTTATTGAAGACCGTAACCCGTAACCATTGAACATTTGCTTTTTACTGTAACATTGTTTACTGATTTTAATTTAACCAAGCACGAGATTTCAATAAATTGATTAGTTTGGACGTTATTTTCAGTTTAATTTTTGTTCATTAACCAATCTGAGGTAAGGCCCACAATTTTTGACGGTTTATATTGTGCTACGTATAAAACTACCACACAATTTCTCACTGCATGTGTACGAGCAACTACATTTTGTGATGAATGAGTCAGGATCCTCTCTTCGTGTCCAACCCTTAACCCCTGTTTAGAGCCTTTTCATTGGTCCACATCATCAGTTCACTGGGTGTGAATTAGGTGTTACCCCGCGAACAGCTAAGTGGGTGTTACCCCTACCGTATGCCCCACATGGATGATATTTTGTATATCCACTCCGTCAATCCGCTTATACAGCCCATTTTAGTATAAGGTTCCAAAAATTATGCTGATCCAAATCTCAAGTGAACCGTATCACTGGAAACAGTGTGATTGAGTGCCCCACCATTAAAAATTCCAAAGAGCCCATGGTAAGGTTTTGGTAATGTTTATTTGCAATCCAAGAGCTTGATAATGTCAATAAGGTCTTGATGAAGGGAAAATATAAATATCAGATTGATCCAAAACTTTTGTGGCCCACAAAACGTTTTTTAATGGTTATTAATCACTGTTTCTAATGGTATGGTCCTATCTGAGATTTAGATCTTCTTAAGGTTTTGGATCATATACTAAAATGATATGAGAAAAGAGATAGACGGCATAGATATATAAAAAATACATCACGATGGGCCCACACAGTAGGGGTAACACCCACGAAGGTGCTACCATGGGTAACATCTAATTCGCTCCCCATTTCACATAGGTCTGTAAACCTGTCACATTCCCATTCACATGTGTCTGTAACGGTGTCACATCATCAATGCAACGTGGTCATACCTCAGTGCAACCCGGTCAGACGACTTCATGCAGTGTGATGTAGACCAGGCTCCGAGCAGGGAAGCTAACAGAGGATCTGGACTCGTGTTGAATATCCACGCCGTCTGTACGGTTTTTCTTGTGGTTCAAAATATTAAGCGTATCTAAACTTCAGGTGGACCATACCACATGGAAACAGTACGGATTGAATGCCCATCATTAAAAACTTCCCAGGGCCAACCGTAAGAATATATATATTTGTAATGTTTATTTGTCATCCAACCCGTTGATATTGTCAAACAGACCTGGATGAAGGTACAATACAAAGATCAGCTTGATCCAAAACTTTGGTGGCCCAAAAAAAAATTTAATGGTCATTTACCAATTTTTCATTGGTGTGGTCCACCAGAGATTTGGATCTTCTTAATTTTTGGAACCGCCTCCTGAAATGAGCTGTAAAAACGGATGGCTGGCGTGGATATTTAACACATTCATCAAGATGGCGCCCACACGGTGAGGGTGTTTGAGTCTATTTATGTGGAATTCATAATTCGGTGATCCAGGCCATTGGTCCGTTAATAGCCGTGGACACACAATAGGACATTCCTATCCTTTTACCTTGTGGCCGCAAAGGGACGGTTAAGAAGAAAAATGAGCAATGGGCCACATGACTCCCAAAAGGTCCGGTACCCAGAATCTTCTACAGTTGAGCATTTGTTGCAAGTGGTTCATCTGACGGTCCACATTCGACTCAAGAAGTCCACCGGACCAATGGTCTAGATCTACATCGATTGCCTATTCAATAACTCAGTATGCTATAGTGTACTGAGTAAACTCTGTGGGGGCACACCGCACACCGTGGATGTATGCATCGTATCCATGCCGTCCATCCATTTTCACGGTTCATTTTACCGCATCAGTAGTGTTTGTTTGGCATCTCTACTCTAATTCAATAAGAATTTCTTTTAATAAGAGCTATTCTCATAAGTTTTATTATTATTAATTTTTTTATTTTTTGTTCTAGCTCTTGTTTTAAATAGGCTTGCTTGGTAAAATTATTTTTTCGAAGTTCAAAAATAGCTTTTACTTAGAATTAGCACATTTGATAAAACCTTGGAGTAAGATTTTTTTCTAAAGGTAGCTGATGTCCTTTTAAAAAATTACAACTATTATAAGAGCAATTCAAATAGTGGTTCGGTGGATCTTACCATAGATGAACCATGCCCTAAATGACAGAAGAATGGATGGCAAAAGTGTTCATATTTTAAGACATTTTGAGCCATCCATTGTGTCACACATTAGATGTGGATCATCCATCATATGGTGCCCACCTTTGATGTGGACCATCCATCGTGTGAGCCAAATATTTCCAAAGGAAAAGGTAGGTAGGGAGATTCCTACCTTTGAGACCTTCTTAGGGTTTACAGTGACATTTGTATGCCATCCATATCGCTCATAACGTCATTCCTACTGGGATGAACTGAAAACATAAATATTAGCCTGATTTAAAACTTTTGTAGCCCCACGAATATTTCAACTGTTGTCGTTCAATCCTCATGTTTAAGTCTTGGATCCGGCTCATTTTTGTCGCCAGTCATAAAATGAGCTCACAAAATGGATGGACAAGATGGATTTCTCATAAACATCACGGTGGGCCCCATCTAAGTTTCCAGCGCAAGAAGTTCCTACAAAAGAAATCCACGTCCACCTCTGACGACTTCGGTAGCGATCTCTCCACTAAAGTGGCGTCACCAAGTTCTATGGGCCCCACCAAGATGTATGTGTTGTATCCACACCGTCCAACCATTTGGAGAGATCAATCTCAAATGGACCCCACCACAGAAATAGTGAGGACAGTGGTGCCCACCGTTTAAACCTTCCTAGGGCCCACAATGATCCTCACCCCCCTGGAAGAAAATTCTGGTCCGCCCCTAACCATCTGGTCCTATTCTCGGTATATCTGCATATGTTAAACGAAAGGTGTCAAATGCCAATATAATAAAGAAATATCCTTAAGATTTTACTCGAGACATTTTAGTTATAAACAGGTTCACACAAGTGTATTATTCTTAAGCATGTTATTTCTAGCACACAAAGACTAAGCAAGGTACACATGTTATCCACACGAGCATGCGCAGGCTATGATAGCATAACAAGGCGATCAAGTTCCTAAAATAGTATATTAATGCCGGGAATGCATGGCATGTAAATAAAAGAAAACGATTCACTGGTCTTTCTAATAGTCGACCAGTCACCCCACAAGTGCATGCTCGTTCCCGAGCAAATCACATAAGGAGCTCGAAAAGTATCGTTAACGCTACATCGAGCAACCAGGCACCCGCAAGTCCCCCTCAAATGCAATGTCATGTATGCATGATTAATTCAAATTTTTATTAGTCCAATTCATATAGCAAATTGGTGAAGCCAGAATACCGTCATTATACCACAAAGTCTAACTGGGACCACCTGGCTCCCTGCAGTGCGTCGCCAATCATCGCCAATAACCCCTCAATCCAAGGTTTGGATTATTCACCCAAGAAGGCATGGTCTAGTAGTAACTCGTCAGCCACACTCAAAATCAAAGCGAAAATTGCTCGTCACCCAATCCTATAACAACATGGTAGGCCTGGGGTCATCTGAATGGTACACATGCACGTAAACATCGATCAGGTCACATTTGTCAAGGGGTTGCTCGAACAACAACTCATCACCTCCATGGGTGCTCACTGGTCATTATAGGGAGGCTCGTCATCCTAGCATAAGTCAATAACTCAGACATGTCCCATACTACCATGCCTTGCTCATGAGACTTAGGAGATCGTATCGTAATACGATTCTAAGTAGATTATGTATTAATAGTGTTGGTATTCTAGATTCAATAAGTGTGTTATTCAACATTCAAATAAAAGAATGATTAACTTTGAATGAGATTTATTCAGTGGATAATGACAAACCGACAGTGGGCACTATCAGTCACCTGTATCTCGCTTGGTCGATTGAATAAGTACGTGATGGCCAACCCGGAGGTAGGAAGTATACTAGTTAAACGGTTGTTAGAGCTTAATCCAAAGCAACACTAAATTTATTACAACAAGAATGTGGGTTATTAAATACCTAATCATAAATATACCCAAGCACCTAGCCCAACCAATCCAAAGGACGTGGATGACACTGTCCGAATGACACGGCGCACCAATATATTCATAAGCATAGATGCATTCCAATATTATAAATGCATACCATTCAAGCATTTCGTTAAGCATGTTATCAACCAAACAACACAGAGACATTCCTTCAAACATGATATCTACTTATCAACAATTAGTAAATAGATTATATTATTAAAATGATTTTAGCATTTATAATACAAGAAAATTCAACAAATTCAAATAATCATTACCTAAAATTTATCAAGAAGAAGCTTGAGCATAGATCTTCACCTTAGAGTTGAAATTCCTCGATTCGGATACGACCTGAGTATCGAAAAATTAAGAAAAACGCTCCAATACTTAAATTAAAACACAACCTACCATTAATGGATTAGATTTAATCTTAATTAAATATTAGACAATGGATTAAGGCTTACCTAATTCAATTAGAACAATATCACAACTCGATTCAACGAATCGGGCCCTAAAATCAATGCACCGCCGAAATTCCAATGGAGCCGAGCCTGGTTACAGCTCCTAAAATAGCGTGCCCCACTCCCAAACGACCAATAGAGGTCTAAGACCTAGCATGCTTTCCGATTTCTTTGAAAAATGGAAAGAGTTCTAACCCTAATAACCTAAGACACAAGAGGGTTAGGGAAAATTTCTCAAACAAGGTGAGAGACCTCTTACCTAAAGAAGGAAGATAATTCCAGCCAGTAGAAAACCCACCATGCCCTCCTAGGATCGATGATTCTTGAAGAAAGAAGGAGAAGAAAATGGTTCCAGAGGTTTGAGAATGGTTACGGTAGAAAAGAGAAAGAGAGGAGTGACAGATGGAGGTTTGGGAGGTTAGTTAGAGGGTTAGGAAGGGTTTTGAGGGTTTAGGGTTGCTTGGGGTAGAGAAGAGAAAGAGAAAAATGAGAGAGAGAGAGAGAGAGAGAGAGAGAGAGAGAGAGAGTCGATTGGGATTTTAAAATCCTTTTTAAAAATAAAACCTGTCACGTTTGGTGATCCGAAGGCTTCTTCGGTGCACCGAAGCCCAAAAACTTTGATAGAATCAAATTGGACAGAGTCATTTGGATCTCCGAAGGCAGTCTTCGATGTGCCGAAGGCCCTATGTCTAGCCTTTCTTCTGTTTGATCTTGCTTGTTGGGCTTAGCCCGAAGGCATCCTTCGATGCGCCAAAACCTTCTTCGGTGCACCGAAGCTGATTGTTCAATTTTTTTTTCCATTAGCCCAATTTTTTAAAAGTACACAGTTCCACGGCCTCCCTGGATAGTGTTTGCTTATTTCCATTTCAGTACCCCCCATTTGGATTTAATAAAAATACTTAGAAAATCAAATTATCAATAATAAAGATTTTGATTTTTCATTCCTATTACAAATCGCGACTTTTTGACATTTTCGAAAAATAATACCTTTTTAAAAATAACGTTTTTTGCAATCCTAACTATTAATAAATTTTTATAAATCAAAACTATATTAAAACACTAAAGTCTGATAAAAAAATATTTTAAATTTATGGGTGATGGATAGTGTTGCATACAAGCTAGACAAATCAGTTGGAAAGCTCTTCCAAACTATGGAGTATTCAAACTCCCAATCTAATTCCTTCATCCCCTTGAAAAAATCACTCATTCTAGTCCTAAACATATGTGAATACACGTACGAATACACACTTTAATCGAAAATTAAAGGTAACGCCCAATGATTTTCAATTCCCAAGTTAGCGAAAATTTGGGGTGTTACAAAATACTTTATAATCTCATGCACTAGAATAGCAAGATTAGGACCAAATCTGTGAAATTTGGCCTAACTACTTAGCTACCAGTTGATAAGGAGATCAAACAATTTATGAAGTGGAGGATTCATTCTTCATATGGTTTCTTTTTTCTTTGAAAACAATGATATTTATTACAACAATGATAACTTCATCATGTTTATCGATAAACTTAACGTAAAGAAAGTAAAATAAAAATTTAAAGGATAAATGCCGATTTTATTAATCTAAATTTAGATGCAGTACAATCAACAGATAAAAGTAAAAGAAAGTATAATTAATTATCGATGATGGTTCGAGTAGGTGAGATGGTCATTGAATGGATGAGACGGTCATGGTTTAGTTAGCAAAATGTGACTGAGGAATTACTAAGTGAGGACTTAGGAATTTGGCAGATCCAATGACATGGTCGTGTGTAATTAACTAAACTAAATTAACTTGCTATGGTGATGTGTTGATAGAAGTGGAGAACTAAACTAAGCTACGCTAATTGATCCAAATATGCTGCAACATAATGCTGGACAAAAGTGAAGAGGCTAAATTAGATTAAGCTATACTAAGATAAGTATCCATAAGAGATGAGAGATTAATAGACAACGTTGAGTTGAAAATATATTGATTGATTTGCATTAGTGAGGGCTCAGAGCTCTTTCTTCTGTGTTTCTTTTATAGACTTTGAGAAGTAGTGGCCTTGCGCGGTCTTTGATAAAATAAGAGATTTGGATGGCAGGTTGTATGATCTCATGCAAATTTCATTGATCTTCTGCGTAAGTATAGCTTACTGCATTCGACCACGTGTATAAGAGAGATCATGTTTTCAACAACCAATATGATTATGTATGCTCTCATAAGAAATTACTCTTACAGTCTTTGTAATGTATAGAGAAAGCTTTGTTGGAGAGCTTCACGTTGCTGAACTCTTGCCTCTAATGTTTTGTTAAAGAGTTACTTTTATTGGAATCTTACATTTAATGCTTTAAACACACCTTTAACCTATTGCCTTTGAAGTTCATCTTCACCACATGTTATACATGGATGCCATGTGCGTTTTCTAAGCCATTTGATCTCACTGTGTCAAATCGGGTGTAGACACGGAGTTGCATTAATATATTTGTGATTTATTATTATTATTTATTTATTAATAAAAAAACTTAATATCTACTAATTAACTAGTTGTAATTTTCAATTTCTCATTTAGTTAAATTTAATAACCATAAACATAATCCTAATATCCACTTTTCTCAGGACTTGTACTAATTAGCTACTTTCCTTGATTTATTAGGTTCGTTTTAGGTTCTCCATTGGGATCCATTTAAAGATCAAGTTAGAATTAGGTAGGGTCTATTTCCAAGATGTCCCATGCTGGACCCAATTTAGTAATCAAATAAAACTTTTGAACCCAGACCTACCTTTCTATGAATTTAAATTTGAATTGTTTGTTCAATTTCATATGAGCCATCTTAATAATGAGATGTTTGACAATGGCACGTCCCATTATGGTAGCGTTTGTCCCACTTATAGAAAATCGGAGTGCACATCCCAATCTCCCATGAAAGAGTGGGATTACTTGATACTCTATAAAGAATGTTACATAAAAAACACGTACACAAATCTTCCCTGAAGCATTACACATGCACATCAGATTGGCCATTCAAATTGTATGCCCAACCACAGACGTGTCACGATCAAACATCTATCAGGTGCGCTATGACAGGCCAAAACAGCATGGCCACAGGATTGTGAATCCAAATTAGGGCTGTCAATGGGCCATGCCGAACCCAGTGTATTTAAAATTCCCTGCACCACCAACCTGAAAGGTAAGCCCAAGGTAGGCAAAACTCGACTCAATGTCCATTTGGTCAGGTCGACTCGAACACATGACAAAGCGTTTATTTAACACGACTTAATATTTTAATAATTGAATTTAAGGTTTTTAATGCAAAAGAAAGTATTAAAGGTGTGTGACCCCCCAAAATTTTGATTTTATGAAAATGCAAATTTTCAAATTGGCATCCAAACAAGTACTTAAAAAGACCAGGTACCCTTTCCTCAATGATTTTATAATTTAAAAGAAAACAATTAACTAATTCATTTACAAATAACACATTTACCAATAATTTCTGCAAGTGCAAAGCCCATCCTTGATGTGATGAAATCGGACAGCATCCCGCAAGACAATCTCCCTGCACACGATCTTTGATATGAGCTCGCAGCAAGATGACAATCTTCGCACGTGCGGAGGCTCTTCATGATTCTGATTGGCTGGCCCGCCGATGTTCTTAACAATCCATAAGCAATGGCTAGCTTCTCACTGTGATACTTCAACACATTCTCCTTCACATCATCCCCAATATCATGCAACACAACCTTTGTAACAGGCACGTATCCTGCCTTCCCAATCTCTTCCATCACCTCTTCCAATTTCTTGTATATCTCGATCATGAGACAAAATAGTAAGAATTAATTTAAGTTTTCAATTCATCTCACTGGCAATGACCTTATAACCGTCAAGGTGGAGCCTGAGAAGGTTTCAAAGGTAGGCATTTTTTTTTCTCCAGTTTTCCCTCTCAGTGTGGCCCACTTTAGTCTTAAATCCAGCTCATTTTTTGCAGTAAATCCTAAAATGAGCTAGCATTGTCTCTTTCTTTTATCTGTCCCCATTAAGACCCCACGCGCGTCACACACTGGAATGGCTGACTATGGGGCCTACTGTAATGTATATGGCTACATCCACGCCGTCCATCAATATTGAAAGCTTGTTTTAGGGCATGATCCAAAAAATGCAAGTTCCAAATCCCAGATGAACCATAGTACAAGAAACAGTGTTGATTGACCATTAAAAACTTCTTGCAGGCCACAAAAGATTTGGACCAAGATGATATTTGTGTGGCCTCTTCATCTAAGTGTTTGTGACCTTATAAATAGGTTGGATGGCAAATAAACATTCCGGTGGAATCCGTAAAGTTTTCAATGGTGGGGATTCAATCACGACTGTTTCGTGTGGTGTCATCCACTTAAGATTTGAGTCACCTTCATTTTTTGAGATCATGCCCTAGAATGAGCTTTAAAAATTGTTTCACGACTATTTAAGTCACATACATACTGCATTTATCTGGGGGTCCTCGCTGGAATGAAAAGATAATTGAAACGTATTAAACTCAGAAACGTCATATATCACCTGGTGAAATTAAAAATTTTAGGCTATATTTTACATTGATCTTCATTATGCGGCCCACCAGAGCAGGGGCGGAGCTATGATTTTCTTCCAGAGGGGGCAAGGCACAAGCATGAAGCAACGACGTCATCGTCCCCACTGTTTCAGTGGTGGGTCCATTGGAGCTTTCAATCTACCCCATCTTATTTTCAAGCCATAAAATGATCTCTCTAAATGGCTGGACGGTGTGGATACAACACATACATCACGGTGGGGCCATAGAACTTGGTGACGTCACTTCATGGGTGAAGGACGCGAGTTTCTTTAGTAGGAAGTTCCTGCACTAGGAATTTAGGTGGGGCCCACCATGATGTTTATGAGAAATCCACCTAGGTTCATCCGTTTTCTGAGATCATTCTAGGACCTGGCACCAAAATTGAGCCCGATCCAAGACTCAAGTGGGCCGAAAATGTGAGGATTGAAATACCACAGTTGAAACATTCATGGGCCACAAAAGTTTTACATCGCACCTCAAAGATATCTTCTAACCGCTACTCCTACTCCTTTGATAACACGTTATTTGCCAAAAATAAAATGGCTCAGAATTGTATACACATCTGCGGTTGAGAAGAATAAGACACTATGAGAAGGACATGTAGCCCTAACATAAGTGGCATGTGTGATCAAGCAACATGCTCAATAAGTCTATAAAATCCTGCTAAGAATAAAAATATTTCGCAATTGAGATACGCTCAGCAATGCCGTCTCACACAATCATAGCCAAACAAGAAACTTTCAAAGATAATCGTTACTTTTGTGGCAATTACGTAAGTTTGAAAAGCGGATACTTGCTAAATTAGAAAGAAATTAAGGAGTGATGAAGAATTCAAATCCAATTGACATAAAATCCCATAACCTTTGAGGATAAAATATGGATTGATAAGGAAACCCAAAGATAGTCACCACCCTCCCAGTCTATATAAGAGCACCCGGCCAAAAGCTTGATGCACCAACCAAACACATAACCTTTCTCGTAGCGTACCATTGTTCTATCTTAGTTTTAGCTTTAGGACCTCCACTTCTATCCAACCTCATTGCAGGAAGTCCAGAGTTTAGCATAGTTTAGATCTACTACTGTCTAGTATCATCGTTGCAAAATAATTAGGAGTAGTGTAAATATCTATGACCTTCATCTTAGGATCCTGATCAATCAAGTCCATTCTTGGAAGATCACCAGCCACATCCTGCTGGCCATTCATGTCGATCGTTTGTCTACAGAGGCAATCGTAGATAATTTATCTTTATTTCTCTACTTATTTTACGTTCTTGCTTATTGTACTGATCTTAATTTCAAATTAATAAAATTAATGATTCAATTTTTATTTTTAATTCTTTCTATCCATTATTGCATTACAGAGAAACCTGATACCCACAATCATCGTTGAAAGATAAGTCATTAGCTCAAGATAAAAAAATCCAATTCAAAAGGATTAATTATCCCCTTTTAAATCGCATGATTGCTGCAACACTGGTGAATGGATAGTCAAATCAACCTCCATAAGTTTGATCTTATGATTGATTTGGCGTTATGGGTCACAAGCGTTCAATCGAACTCGAGGACAACTCCAGCATACACAACACTATCTTAATCACACATGTTTGACCAAATATGGGTTGTTCGTTAACATGTGTTGCCTAGTGCTTGATTGAAATGCAACATAATCCGATCTGTGGGCATTTTTCTTTACTTTTGTATGAGTACTTATCCTAACCTTTGATTAATGTACACTTGTTTATTAAAATAAGACCGTTAATATATTTTTCTTATTTTTAATCATCAAATAAATGTCCACCAATCAGATAGTGGGACAATCAAATAAGTTTAATGTTTGGTTCATGATACGTCTAAATGATGACTTGTCATTTGAATAGTTTTATTTAAACTACTTATATGTGGCGTGCAATTTGAAAGTGCCTGGGTATCATTCATCATGCTTTACCAAAGTGTTGAAGTCTTTTTTCCTCTTAAGCTATTGGAGTTATTTTATAATATGGGAGAGTGATAATTAATACATATGCACAATATATATAGAGAAATGCTCACGTGCGCACTTTTTGAGAGCTCATCACATGTGACGTGAGACTTGAATTTAAATTGTCCACGTGATGCAGAACCCCCAAAAAAACCCTAGGGCCCAACTTTTATCCTAATCCATAGCTCTGGTGGGCCGCGGCAGAGAGAGAGAGGGGCAAATCAAGGGAGGAAACTATTTCCTTTTGCCATGGCCCACCAAAGTTCTGGATCAAAATAAAAGTTGGGCCCTTGGGGTTTTTTAGGGTGCTACATCACACGAATGGTTCAGATTAAGGGCTTACATCACCTGTGATGAGCTCTGAAAAAGTGCTCATGAGTTCTCTCACCATATATATATATACTAGAACTCGCGGGCATTTTTTTCAGAGCTCATCATATATAATGTGAGCCTTGAATTTGATTTGTCCATGTAATACAACACTCTAAAAAACCCCAGGGCCCAACTTTCAACCTGATCCAAAGCTTCGGTGGCTGTGTGTGAGAGAGAGAGAGAGAGAGAGAGAGAGAGAGAGAGAAAACTGCTTCCTTTTTCCATGGCCTACCAAAGTTTTGGATTAAGGAAAAAGTTGGGCCCTTGAGGTTTTTTGGGGTGCTGCATCACGTGGTCGGTTCAGATTCAGGTCTAACATCATGTGTGATGAAGTTTGGAAAAGTGATCACGAGAAAAAGAAAAAAAAGAAAAAAGAAAAATAGAATTAGAGAACAATCTTAACCTCATATTTGTCATTTGTTTGTCAAATTTGGATTTAGGAGTTGGAATTTTGATCATTTTTCAGTTCAATTGTCCACTAAATATCAACAATTCAGCAAATTAGGTGATTAAATTTGTATTTTTTTTTTATGGATAGTCCATTTAAGTTTTGACTCTAAATTTGGAGAGTTAAGCTTCTTTTTTAGCTCTTACAACACAGGGAACATTGCAGGGGAGAGGATACCCACCCTTGATTTATAAGGGGCCCACATGAATTGAAAAACAGCCCAAGTTTCCGTCTGTCCCTTCATCCAGGCATTAAGGGTCGGAATAGCCTAAATTGCAATGCACAACATTGTGGGCCCTCCACTCAAATCAAGGGTGGGCATTCCCTCTCAACATCTACACTGTGTTGTGGCCCATCTGATTCAGGGATCAGACTGATTTTCAGCCAGTGGGGGTAACTTGCGTTGATGAATCTGATGGACGGGTTAGATTTCATACATGCATCACGTGAGCCCCACATCTGCCGGGTACCACTTCGTGTATTTATATAGTGTATGTGGTTCGTCCGACTTATGTGGTTCTTGAACTGTAGGCCGTCCAAACCAGCGTCCACTAGATGGATGGTTGTCCTGGTCCACCATCCGCATTTCTCCAATGCCACGTCTACACTGGATTGATGAAATCCAACGAACATCAAAAACCCATACACCTTATTTCTAAAAACATGGCCAAAGACCTGAAGCCAATTTTGACCCCTCAGATAAGGACGGTTAGGATCATCCTATCTGTATAGGTTTTTGGCTATCACCAATCAACAGTAGGATCCATGGTTTAAACGGTCTCGATTGACACAAATCCTCCATTTGAACGGTGTGTGCCAACTGGAGTATATTTCACCATACTGCCAAGACTATCTTATATTTGCTGAATGATTTTATGAGAAGTTATCACATATACAGGCACTGTGGCTGTACTTTTTAACTTTCAAATATGAGTATGGATCCTCTGTTGGAATTGGAATGGGTGGGCCCCACCATGAAAATCTCTTGGCATGAAAATAGGCCGATGCACTCATTAGGTGGTCCACACCTTTTACATATCATGACATTGGATTTTCTTGTGTAATCATTTCTCTTCATTTGTTACATATACATTACATAAAAACGTTAATACAGTTTTGTACACCTTTGATTTCATTTTTACCTTTTTAATCCTTCTTTAAATGCAGCTGCCATCCAAACGGACGGTTATCAATGTATCATGATAGTGGGAGTATGAGATCGTCGGTTTGGATTAGAAAATTATGTTTACACGCCACACATGTGCCAGCATGGCACATAGTTGGATTATCCAATCCAATCCATCCATCAGAAGGGTGCAACTATGAAGATGCCCTGGCCCAAGAATCAGATCGGTCAGGTAGTTAGGCGGACCACCGTTCAGAAAACAAATGTACGGCGGTGGAAAACTTAGATGGAGTTTTCTAACCCGTCCACCTGTTTCCGGTATTGAGGCCCACCTGCTGAGCAGACCAGATTTGTTTTTTGGACAAAAACATCTACTCGGGTCACACCACCTGATGCATGGCTTGGATTTGTTGCCGGCACATGTGGGTGTTAGTTCTCCTGTGTAAGCCATACACTGAAATTTGGTGTATCGTTCTCTTTCGTCCAATAGATTGACAAGTTCATCCTGCCGGGCGATCCAACTCGTTGGTCGCAGCAAAGAAATCAAACGGTCCGGATGTTCGTAAGCGTTCAATGGATTGGCTTTTTTAGTGGACAGGTGTCAACTATTCCTATTGACCGTCAAAAAACAAACGATGGATTGTGACCCTTTCAAATTTTAGGTCAATGCCTGTCATTGGACGGTCTAGATGATACATGCACCTATTGAATGTTAGAGATGGATCATATCCAGAGTCATTCCTCGGGCAGGGAATTATCGTGCGCCGGCCCACATCTGAAGGTGGTATGAAACCTGGGAAGCGGATGGCGTACTGAGTAAACTATGTGGGCCCACTGTGATGTATGTGTGTTATCCACGCCGTACATCCGTTTTTACAGCTCATTTTAGGATATTGTTCCAAAATCGAAGCATATCCAAAACTCAAGTGGACCACACGACAGTAAACAGTGGGGACTGAACGCCAACCATTGAAAACTTCTTAGGGGCCACAGAAGTTTTTGATCAAGCTGATATTTTTGTTTTCCCTTCATCCATGTCTGTGTGACCTAATCAACAGGTTTGATGGCAAATAAACATTACTGTGGACCCTAGGAAGGTTTCAACGGTGGACGTCATTATCCTCACTGTTTCCTATAATGTGGTCCACTCGAGCTTTGTATATGCTTAAATTTTGGGTTCATGTTCTAAAATGAGCTGGAAAAACGTATGGACGGAGTGGATAATTACACGGTGGGCTTCACAGAGTTTAGCGGAGTGAGTAACTCCGAACGCAAACCGCATCCTGAAACCTGTTTCCACCGTACACATGGCCACGTACATGATGGCACAACGGTTCATCTGTGGAGTCCTATTGCGTATGGGCCCACATCTCAAACGCGGATGCCGACTGGATGATCTTAACCAACTGAAGAAGTAGATAATTGAAACTGAGATATCCACGGTTGAGATCGAATGGACAATACATCCAGGACACACTCAGATGGTGATCGGTGCGATTTTGGGGAAGGGCCCACCATATATACGGTTGAGATCGAATGGACAATACATCCGGACAGCATCATATCATTTCTCTACTTAGGCATCATAATCTCATCACGATTCACACAATTTCCAAGAATGAAAATCCTCAGATCCGATTGTAGGCCCATCTTCCCTTTCCCTGGAATTATGGGATCCTAGACAAGTTTGTACTGTTGGGCCCCTTTTTGGGGTGATCCTGACTGTTGATCTCATAGGATCCACCATTTCTGATTGATTCCCCAAAAATCACACTGACGGATCAATCCTAGCCTTTCACTCCACAAACAGGTGTACCCACATAGTGATCGGATCAGATTGATTTTCCAGAAGGTTCATCTTCATGGTGGGCCCCACGGTTTTAATGGTAATGATGTTGTCCACAACTGACATGTTAGTAGGAGAGATGGTACAGTACCACCGTTTCTACCAGACCCAAAAGACGACATGGATAATGACACCTATGGATCCTTGCCTTGCACGTTAATTAGGACAATTTGAATCATGAGCCACCTTATGAATTATCATCATCATCTATGCCTTTCAATTGAGCTGGCTATAGAAATCCTGTCAGACCTTTTGAGTTAGACCATGGTCCTCAGGTCATTTTCTCCTGCATTTTATTTATTTATGTATTGCCTTTTTCCTATCCCTTGAAAGCCTTCATTTCATTCTAACAGCCACACTTCTTAGCTTCTGTTGCACGTAGTTTAGTCTATTTTTGCTTACCTTATTACCTCTTTTTTCTTTTTGAAAGGTGATATTTTTATTTTGTTAATCATGCAACGCACCCACCCTATTAGTTGCTCAATGCACCCACATGGTCAATCACAGAATGCACCCACTGGGTTAGTATATGTCTCATCAGCCGTTGGTATGCACCCACTAACTCCATCAGTGGGTGGGTGCATCGTGTAACTAACCATGTGGGTGCGTTACTTAGCTAACAGGGTGGGTGCCTTCCATGACTCATTTTGCCATTCATTTATATGAACATTCTCATTTCAGCTGCACTGATGTTATTATAGGATACTGAAAACAAACATTTTAGAAAACTTCTCACACACGCTGAGCACTCACACCACAATGGGGGCTTGAACCCATGACCTCATGTTGAAACTCTCATTTCACCAAGGTTGCAGTCCCTCATTTTCATTCTTATTATTATTAAAATTGCACTTTATATACTTTCTTTTAAATGATTAATTTTAAATCCTTTAGATTCTAAAACATCCTTCTATAAATCTAGCCTTTTTTTCACACCCTCCCTTATCTTATCAATCAAAACTATGTCAGCTATAAACAAAATTTGCCATAGGATCTCTTCCTGTAAATGCCTCATTAATTCATCAATAACTAATGAGAAAAAGATACATGGTCAATTCCAACCCTCTGGTGTAAGCCTATAACAATTGGAAACTCACTCTCCGCTAGTGATCTTCACTTATTTTACCACTCTCTCATACATATCTTTAATATTATCAATATATCATCTTTAAATTAAGTACTTTATTTCCTAATACTAATCAAATTAACTCTCTATGAACCTTATCATATGTTCTCTTTAAGTCAATTAATACCATATAGATTCCTCCTCTCCCTATATTTCTCCATCAATTGTCTAAGTAGGAAAATAATTTTAGTGGTAGATCTCCCACGTATAAAACTAAGTGATTTTCTAATACATTCGTCTTAAGCCTCGGTATTTGTTCAATCACTCTTTTCTAAATTTTCATAGTATGGCTCAAAAGTTTAGTTTCAAAATAGTTAGTGTAGCTTTGCATGTCTCTTTTGTTCTTATAAATAAGTATCATGGTACTTTGTCTCCATTAACTTTGCATTTTCTTCCTAATCTTACAAAAGTATCTATAATATTTGATATCATTTGAAAATGTGGTTCCTTCTACCCTATATTTTCAAAGTACTTTGTCATTTAGCATATTTTGAAGATAGATTCTCCACCTTTTATTAATCTCATTGTTTTTACTAATGCCATTTAGCTATTGCTTTTAATGCATCTAACATGAATTGAGTTTCCACCATTTCTCTCTCTCTCTCTCTCTCTCTCTCTCTCTCTGATACATTTTTGCAAGTTTTGAAGACATTTTTCTCATCTTTTTTTATTCTCAATCTATTATAAATATTGTCATAAGCTTTACATTTAACCTTGTTGCTTTCTTAACAATCATTTTGATATTTTTATATTATTCAAACTTCTTATCATTTTTAGTCCCTTGCCCTGCTTTGAAACATAAACGTTTCTCATGAATAGCTTTTTGTACATATGATGATTTACCACAAAATATTCTTATATAATTGACTTTTTCCTTTACATACTCCTAAAACATTTTTTGTCACTTTCTTATTGCATTCAATCATCACATTCCAGTAACATTCATTTCTTCCTCGACATTTCAATTTCATTCTTCCATCAATTCTTTTTCTAAATAACATTATTTTCTTTCTTTTAAATTCCATCACTTAGTTTTTGAACACCTATTATACCTGACGGGGTTTGGGCGAGTGGCCAAACCGTAGGTTTGCTCCCTATAGGCGTGGGTTCAACTCCCCTCCCGGCATTACCCGATGCATGTGGTCGAGGGTGATTGCATGTAGCCTCGCCTCAAAATGGGGCGGGGACACCCTGGGTTGTTAAAAAAAGAAAAGAAAAAGAACACCTATTTGTTTCACTCCATTTTCTTCCATCTCTTAATGTAAAGATTTATAATCAGGAACCTATGTTGCATGGTCAAACTCTCTCCTAATATATAAACTTTTATTTTTCTAAGTAGATTTTTTTTTTTATTTAACATGCATATGAATCACTTTTTATAAGTTATAAAATGGTTATATCCATTTTTAATGTATGTATTTGCTAGATCTAGAATATTGTACGCCGTAGAAAAATTAAAGATGACATTCCATGTTTTATTTCTTATTCCAAAACTATATTCTCCATGTATGCTCTGAATTCCTTAACTTTCTTTCCCCGCATGCGTATTTAAGTCTCTTCCTACAAATATACTTTCTCTGTTTGAAATTCTTTTAATTAGTCTATCCACATCACCTTAGAATTGTCTTTTGATTGTGTCATCTAACTGTATTTGTTGTATATATGCATTGATAATATTGATTATTGTTGATGTCAGATTTTGTAACAGGATCCTCCGAACGTTCACCTTCTCTCCCACAGGAATTTTCTCCGCCAAACCTGAAAGAAGACAGACAGCAACTAAGGGTGGCTGGGGTCCAGCCGTTAGCCCTCCGATGCTTAAGTTAGACCAAAGCAAGAAGAAGAGTAGTTAGGCAAAACGGGACAGAGATTGAATATTGTGTGTACCTTTCCCATAATGGAGTCGTCCCTTTATATAGATCTGAAGCAGTTCAATCCGTTACGCAAGATACCGAGATCCCGCTAATCTAGTGTACGATACTGAGATCTTGCTGATTTCGTGGGATAAGATCCTATCTTTAGAGACGAGGTCTAACCCAATGACTTATTTCAGCAATCACGTTCCTTGACGGCAATCCCTTGAGATCCGGAACCACCAGAGAAGATAAGCCCCAAAAAACCGACCTATACGGGCTGCCAGTAGGCGTAGTAATAGCGCTGATTGCTCATGTTGAGCTGGAAGCCGTAGTTGGAGTCATAGCTGCCGAAAAGGAAGGAGACCTCGAAAGGACGGGGACCGCCGCGCTGGATGTAACTCTGCTTGGAGCCGTCGAGAGATTAGGACAAGCTGCTCGACGAAAATCGGGTGCTGGGACTACGAAGATCGTCCAAACAAAAAACAAAGACTCATGATTGCTTTGATTCGGGAGCTGCTCGTGTCAGGAATGCTCGCATCCGGGAGATGCGACCCCTTCTGGCGAGCACGAGCCGAGCTGCTCGCATCGGGGAGATGCGACCCCTTCTGGCGAGCTCAACCTGGACTCCTCGCATTCATATTGCCGCGATCCTTCACTTCTTGCCAGACTATATTTGCCTACAACAGATGCCCCCCAAACCCTTGGTATTGAAGAACTATGCCAAGGGTTTGCTAGTGCTGACAGCTGGGTGCTAGGAGACAATCGCGCATGATTCACTTAACGTGCTTTCGCATTTATGATGGCCAGCTTTCGCGCAGCTTTTCCTGCCGCCAGAAATGAAGCGTCGGGCGCCACGTGTTTCTGTATTTAATGCTAACGTCCGTTCATCTGGTGCGCCGGATGAGAAACTGCCGCGTGTCCAGCAAATCAGACGGAATGATTGCGTATAAATACTGGACTTAGAAGAAATTCCTTCATTTTCGAATTTTCTACTGCGGCGCTCTCTGCTTTCTTCTTCTTCCTTTGCTTCTGGTGCGAAAAACCTCTTCCCAGAGGTAGTCTTTCTCAAACTTTCTCCCTTCATCTCTGTTCCCTTCATCTTTCTTTCTTGCTTTTCTACTCGTGATGGCGGGGTCCTCAGATGAAGAGATTGTTCCCTTGGGAGATCACACCCCTGATTCTTCCGAATCTAACAATGCCAGAGTACCGGCTGGTAGATATTCTGCCTCCGGATATTCTTCCATCTTGACGGAGGAGAGGCTCTCTAACCTTAGAGAGGCATACAGAGTCCCAGACTCTGTTTTATTTAGATTACCTGGGAGAGGGGAGACAGCCGATGCCCCACCACCAGGGTGTGTGGCTTTTTACGAATATTTTTTCAAAGTAGGTGTACGTCTTCCCCTCCACCCTTTTATAAGGAACTTCCTCCGTCTCTACAAGATTACCCCGGGCCAATTAATAGTAAATGGCTGGCGGGTACTCCTGAGTGCTTTCGTCCTCTGGAAGCAAGCGGGTAACGAGGAGTTAACCGCTGAGGAGTTTTTAAGGTTATTCCAGCTGAAGAAGGCGCCAGCTAGCGAGGGTTGGTACTACCTATGCTTCTGGCATCGGAATAACTTTATTTTGGGGAACCCTTCCTCCAACTTCCCGGGATGGAGAAAGAAGTGGTTCTATGTCTCCGGCAACTGGGAGTCCGAAATGGGCTCCGACCCCAAAGGCCATAACGTTAATCGCCATTTTGGCGAAGGTGGGTCAAGTGTTTGTTTATTTGTCCGACAGAAACAATAGCTTTGCTATATTGACGACTTAATGAACTTTCTTTTTTTTTTTGTAGGAATCCCAATTAGTGTGAAACCGAATCTGCGAGGAGGACTCAACGAGAAGCTGGTTAGAGTCTACAAGCTTCCCGCGACTACGCGACACGTCAACGTCGCATTAGAGTCCCATCACCTCTGTGCAGCGGGTCTCATCTCCAGAGAAGAAATGACGAACGCTGGCGAAAAAAGAGGTGCACTAGGGGTGCTTCCCCGTCTGAAGGGCGCGACCTCGAAGAGGCAAAAGAAAAACGGGGGGCCCTCAAATGCACCTGCTTCCGCTGATGGGACTGCTCGCGGTCTTCAATCGCGAGGGATCGGTTCGGGTGGGGTCGCTACGACTTCCCGTACGACCACGACCCCTCCGGTTATCGCGACCCCTCTATCCACCGTGCCCCCTCCGGCTACTGCGACTCCACCGTCAGGTGCTCGCGGCCAGCTGGTGATCGAAGTCGCCGACAATTCACCGAAAGGCGATCGGAGGGAGGGGGGCCTACCTCCTAAGGATATGAGATGCGAGCCTACTAGTGCTCGCGAGTCTGCGACACCTTCTATGGGTGCCGTGAGTGCTCGCGAGACGGGCTCTGGCGAGATGGTAGTGGCCCAACCTTCCAGGTCGGGGGTTTTTGTTATCCCCCGCACTTGCATCCTGTATGCAAGTTTATGTTTGATAACATTCCTCCCAACTCCTTCGGGAGTTTGCCTGAGCCAAGCCCAGAGGCTCTCTCTACTGATATTGGAGTGAGATTGGTTCAGGTAACAACCTTTTTCCTTTTTACTAATCTCTTCAGGATTTTATAAGATGACTAGCAATCTAATCCTTCCTTCTTTATTTGTATCAGAGCCTGGATCTCACGCTCCGCGTTAGGCGGGATGTTGACGCAGCTCGCCGCAGCGTGGAGGATGCGGAGAAGAAGAAAAAAGCCATGGAAGCAGAGGTCCAAGGGCGGGACCGCTTGGTGAAAGCTCTGGAAGTGCAAATCACCAAGCTGGATGAAGAGAAGAAAATTCTCCTCGTCAAAATCCAATCCCTGACTGAGTGCTTCCAGTCAGTGGATCTTCAACTCGCCAAGCTTCAGGAGCTCCACACCAAGAGCGAGAAGGAGAAGGAAATCTTCCGTCAGGACAAGATCCAATTTGAAGGGTGGCTCAAGGACGCGCGGACCATGCTCGAGGAAACCCAGAAGAAACTCGAGGAGGCCCAGCAGCAACTTCACCAGTTGAAGGATGACTCCATCCACTGGGAAGAAGAGCGAGTGGCCCTCGTTCAAATGGTATCTGATGAGGGTCCTCGCGCAGTTCAGGAGTTTCGGACTTCTCAACTTTACGATGAGGAGCGATATGACGCGTATATCGCTGGTCGCGATTTCGCAGTCAGAGTTATGCAGATGATCGCTCCAACTTTTAACGTTGAGGAGTTCGACAGAGTGGCATTCGAGGTTGCAGCTAAAGAACGGGCTGCCGCTGAGAACGAAGTCACGGAGGCAACAGATGCCGCTCCTGCTCCTGAGGCTGGTCCTGAAGCTTAGAGCCGCGAGCCTGCGCAAGATGAGGATGACCAACCCTGACCTCGGCAGCTTCCTATATCATGTACCTTTTGTTTTTTGTTTTTTTTTTGAGAAGAGATTTGTAATTGTCATGACCTTTGGGTCATTATTTCAATGGACACTTACTTTTTCAGTGTTGTGTATTCTCCTCTTTCCTTTCTACTTTGTGTTGATCCCATCTGTCTCATCCGAGGATACTATCCTTATTCGAGCACGAGCTGCGCTGCTCGCAGTAAGGATTGGACTACGACCCTTGAATTCGTGCACGAGTTGTTCTGCTCGCATTCTGGAAGTGCGATCTTTTTCACCAGTGCGAGCATCTAATTCATGAAAAGATGAATTAGACTCAATCCGGGGGTCGTGTGACCGTATCCGCGTTGAGATAGACTGATCTATCGATTGAGATTTTGATTCCACCAAGGGCAGAAGATTGGTCAAGAGAGCACGTATGCTCACTTCGGGGCTATTTTTAATCCATAAAATGGAGAGGCAACCAATTAATGACAACTTCAATCCTACCAAGGGTAGGCAATTGGCCAATAGGATGTGTATATTCTCTTTGGAGCTATTCGAGTCCAAATAAATGGAATAGCGACCAAAAGATATCTTCAACTTTATTCATAAAATATTGTTATGAACTACATCGAATCTAGGGGAAGTATTGTAGCAAATGCTCCACGTGCCAAGGGCGACGCACGGGTCTGCCCTGCATGTCTTCAAGATAATAGGTACCGGGTCGCACAATCCTAATAACCCGATACGGGCCTTCCCAATTTGGATCCAGTGAATGAGAAGGGACTCCGAGCTTTTGTCTCAGGACCAAATCTCCAAGCTGGAAGGATCTAGGCAGCACCTTCGCGTTTCGATAACGAGCAATACGTTGTTGATATGCTGCCGCTCGTACTTGGGAGGTGTTTCTACGTTCTTCCAAGAGGTCGAGATGAAGGCGAAGGTCTTCCTAATTACTCGCGGGGTCATATTGCTCGATCCGATACGAGGGCACTTGAATTTTCACTGGTACTACTGCGTCGACACCAAATGCTAAGGAAAAAGGGGTCTCACCCGTTGACGTACGAGTTGTGGTCCTATACGCCCATAATACTTCTGGTAGAAGTTCTGGCCATTCGCCTTTGCATTCACCAAGCTTGGTTTTTAAATGGTGCTTAATGATTTTGTTCACTGCCTCGACTTGCCCATTCGCCTGAGGATGATATGGAGAAGTGCGGACATTACATATCTTCCATTTGTCACAGAATTCATCAAAGGCCGTGTTGTCGAACTGCGTTCTATTATCAGTAATTATGGTATGAGGGAGTCCGAAGCGGCATATGATATTTCTCCATATGAACTTGGTAGTTTGCTTCTCAGTAATCTTGGCTAATGGTTCTGCCTCGGCCCATTTGGTGAAGTAATCAACTGCTACAATCGCGAACTTATTTTGTCCCTTTCCCATGGGCAAGGGTCCAATGATATCGACCCCCCACTGAGCGAAAGGCCAAGGGCTATCAACTGGAGTCATCCGTTCGGAAGGTACATGAGGTATAGGTGAGTATCGCTGGCACTTGTCACATTTTTTAGAAAATTCAATTGCATCTGCTTTCATAGTAGGCCAATAATATCCTTGCCGCATCGCCTTATACGCTAGGGATCGCCCCCTGGGGTGATTACCACAAGCCCCCTGGTGTACTTCGTCTAGAACATGAAGTGCTTCTTCTGGATGAAGACACCTTAAATAAGGCAAGGAGAAACTTTTTCGCAACAATATTCCATCTTGCAAGGTGTACCTGGAAGCTCGAAGCCGAATTTGTCTTGCAGCTTTCTTGTCGTCTGGTAGATATCCGTCTCTGAGATAAAGGATGATGGGATCCATCCAACACGGAGACGATTGTACCGATATTACTTGCTCAAGAGCCGATTGGTCGATACTTAGGTTCTGACGATGCTCGATGGGGATCGAGTGTGTTAGCTCAGATTCTGGTGCGGAAGCGAGCTTAGCCAATGAGTCGGCAAGTTGGTTCTGCTCGCGAGGAATATGAATTATTTCATAGGTCTTCAGTTTCGCGAGCAGGATGAGTACTCGAGACTTGTATAAGGCCATCCTTTCTTCTTTGGCTTCAAATTCACCAAGAACTTGTTTGACAATGAGCTGGGAGTCGCTATGAATTAACAGATTTTGAATTGCAAGGACAATGGCTAGTTCGAGACCAACGATCAGGGCCTCATATTCTGCTTCATTATTTGATACGTGAGAATCGAAACGTAGAGCATATTGGAAATACGACCCGTCGGGAGCCACTAAGATCAGGCCCGCTCCACTGCCAGTGGCCCGCGACGACCCGTCCACGAAGAGTGACCAAGGAGGTTGGTCGCTGGTCGTGGTGTTACTATTAGAAGAGTATGTAAATTCGGCGATAAAGTCAGCCACGGCCTGGCCTTTGATGGCGGTCCTAGGACAGAATGAGATGTCGTGTTCGCTGATCTCGACCGCCCATTTAGTCAAGCGTCCGGAAGCCTCAGGTCTCTGAAGGACTTGCCGTAGTGGATGATTTGTTGGTACTAGAATAGCGTGGGCTTGAAAGTATGGTCGCAGTTTTCTAGCTGCCATGACTAAGGCCAGGGCTAGCTTTTCCATATCAGAATACCGAGTTTCTGCATCAACCATTGCTCGACTAACATAGTAAACAGGCCTTTGCACCCCGAAATCTTCTCTTATTAATGCGGCGCTAACGGCCGTAGCGGACACAGATAAATAAAGAATGAGTTGCTCGTGTGCTATAGGTTTAGATAAAATGGGAGGTGTGCTCATGTATAGCTTCAATTGTTGAAAAGCCTCTTCACACTAAGGTGTCCATTTCCAATCAGACTTGGCCGTTGCACTTAGGAGTTTGAAGAAAGGTAAACATTTGTCGGATGCTCGCGAGATGAACCTATTCAATGATGCGATGCGACCAGCCAGACGCTAGACGTCCTTCAGAGTGGTGGGGGATTTCATCTCTATCAATGCTTTTATCTTCTCAGGATTTGCCTCGATTCCGCGCTGGCCGACCATGAACTCAAGAAACTTTCCTGCAGACACTCCAAACGCACATTTTTCTGGGTTTAGTTTCATTTGATACTTCCTCATAAGGTCGAAGGCTTCTCGGAGATTAGAAATATGATCATCTTCTATGGTGCTTTTCACGAGCATATCGTCAACATAAACTTCCATATTCCTACCGATCTGAGCAGTGAATATTTTATTGACGAGACGTTGATAAGTGGCTCCTGCATTTTTAAGACCGAACGGCATTACCTGGTAACAATATAGTCCTCGATCCGTGATGAAGGCAGTATGCTGGCTATCAGGTGGATGCATCATAATCTGGTTATAACCAGAGTAAGCATCCATAAAACTGAGCAGAGCGTGTGCAGCTGTTGAATCGACCAACTGGTCTATCCGTGGTGTTGGAAAACTATCTTTGGGGCATGCTTTGTTCAGATCTGAATAATCGATGCACATTCTCCACTTGCCATTAGCTTTTCGGACGAGAACTACGTTCGCGACCCACTCTGGGTAATCAACTTCTTTTATGAAATTGACCGTAAGTAGCTTCTCGACTCAGCTTTGATCGCCATTTGCCTTTCTGCAGTGAAGGCACGTCGACGCTGGTGTACGGGTTTATGCTTTGGGTCGATATTGAGACGATGTGCGATGACATTGGGGTCGATGCCTGGCATATCTTTGTGAGACCAAGCGAACACGTCCTGATATTCGGTAAGAAAAAAGGACCAGGTCTTCACGATGGACGCTGGTTAAAGAGGATCCAATGTATACGACCCTGGACAAGTCGTCTTTGGCTAAGTGAATCGCCACTGTATCTTCCCCTGGAGTTCCCGATTTAAGAGCACTTTCTCTCGGATCCAACGAGGTGTTGGAGGGTAAGCTGGGTGAACCTGGTGCTATCTCCATGACGGGTATTGCTTGAGCCTTCTTTCGATCTTGGAGAGCAATCTGATAGCAAGACCGTGCCTCCTGTTGACTTCCTCGTACGACCCCGATGCCATTCAGAGTAGAAAATTTGACACACAGATACGAAGGGTGCAAGGCGGCCCCGACCTTAGTAAGAGACGGCCGCCCCAAAATGGCGTTATACGCTGATTTTCGGTCCACTACGAGGAAGTTTATGAAGACGGTGGTCTTCGCTGGACTTTCTCCGAAAGTAACTGGGAGATCAATGCTTCCTTCAGGCGTCACTACCTCACCTCCGAAGCCGACGACGGGGGTCGATACTGGCTTAAGAAGGCTTCTGGCAAGTGCCATTTTGTTGAAGGCCTCCAAGTATAGAATATCAGCTGAGCTACCAGTATCCACCATAATTCGATGAGTCAAATAATTCGGTACCTTCAATGTGACTACGATGGAGTCTTCGTGAGGGAAGTGAATTCCTTTTGCATCTTCGAGAGTGAAGGAAATTGGAGGATGGCTGGTTTCTGACGAGCTAGACGTCTGTTCTAGCCAATAGATTTGCTGAGGTTCTCTGGATGCCTTTCAGGCGTATGCTTTCCTCGAAGCTTGAGAGTCACCCCCGCAAGCTGGTCCTCCGACGATAGTGTGGATTTCTCCCGTGGGCTCAGTGTCCTCTTGGTCAGTTTGATGATGAGGCGGTTCCTTTTGGCGAGATGAGGTCTTCGTCCTTTCTGGTGATTGATTTTTACGAGCAACATAATCCTGGAGATGGCCTTTTCGAATAAGGGCTTCGATATGGTCTCGTAGAGAGATGCAGTCCTGGGTTCTATGCCCGTGATCTTTGTGGAAGTAACAGAACTTGCTCTTATCTCTCTTCTCGGGATCGGATTTGATCTTCGCAGGCCATTTTACATATGACTTGTGTTTAATCTCCATTAGAACCTTTTCATGAGACCGATTAAGAGGAGTGTAGTTATGATATTTACCGGAGTAAGGCTTCTTGGGAGAATGATCGCGTTGATCACGGCGATATTTTTTATCTGCAGAAGAGGTTCCCTCTGGCTTGCGTTTCTTACCCTGTGCCCCCTGACGTGTCAATGCGACTTCTTCTGCATTGATGTACTTCTGAGCTTTGGCTTGGAACTCTGCCATAGTTTTCGGTGGGCTTTTATCCAAGGCAAACCTGAATTTCTCGCTCGTTATTCCTGCTACGAGGGCTGCGAGCCCTTTTTCCTCAGTGTAACCTTCAGTTTGAACGACTTCAGAGGTGAATCGTACTGTGAACTCTTTTATTGTTTCCCCATGCTGCTGTTTCAGATTCATTAGGTGGGAAGCTGGCTTCTTGACGCGGATGCTTCCCATGAATTGAGAAAGGAACATCTCTGATAACTGAGAAAAGGAGCTGATGGAACGGGGCTTTAATCCTCGGAACCACGTACGGGCTGCCTCCTTCAATGTTAGGGAAAAAGCCCTACACATGATTTCTGAACCATGTCCCTCCAACTCCATGAGGGACCTGTATGTTTCCAGGTGTTCAAGAGGGTCACCAATGCCTGTGTATGGGGTGATAACAGGCGTTCGATACTTTCTGGGTAACGGGGCTTCCATAACCTCGCTGGTAAAGGGGGACTCGGATTGATGTACCGCCGCCATGACTGCAGATGGCCGATTTGCCTGGTATCGCTGTTCCATGACATCAAAACGATCATGGATTCTTTTGAGATCTCCTTCCCATGGTAGGGTATAGCTTGATGTTTCGACGGTGGAGCCCTGCGGTTGAGGTTGTCGAGATGAACTAGAATGTATAGAATGTGGAGACGGCACAGGGGGATGGCTGCCAAGTGGTAGGACCTGTGGTTCGTCCATAGAATGTCTGGAGGCCACTGGTATGGGTTGCGGTGGTAAACCTTCGGAGGGTTGTCCTTGCGGTTCAGGGAAATGCTGGTCAAGCCGATTCGACAGGGCTTGGACTCCGGCATTTAGAGTCAGAAGAGTGTTTCCGAGGAAACGCAAGACATCGTCTTGATTTCCAGAGGCCTCCAATAATGGATTTGTTGATGGGATATTCGGGGCTCCTTGAGGGATATTCGCCGACGTGGGCGGAAGAGCAGGTACGGATTCCGTCTCATCGGGCGGAGGTGGTGCCTGCCTTGAAGTCGAAGGATGAACGGCCTTTTTAGGAGGCATCGCCGAAGGATTTTTTGTCGAAGGAACGATTGATTTCGACGATCAAGTCGTTCCCACAGACGGCGCCAAACTGTTGATGTCAGATTTTGTAACAGGATCCTCCGAACGTTCACCTTCTCTCCCACAGGGATTTTCTCCGCCAAACCTGAAAGAAGACAGACAGCAACTAAGGGTGGCTGGGGTCCAGCCGTTAGCCCTCCGATGCTTAAGTTAGACCAAAGCAAGAAGAAGAGTAATTAGGCAAAACGGGACAGAGATTGAATATTGTGTGTACCTTTCCCATAATGGAGTCGTCCCTTTATATAGATCTAAAGCAGTTCAATCCGTTACGCAAGATACCGAGATCCCGCTAATCTCGTGTACGATACTGAGATCTTGCTGATTTCGTGGAATAAGATCCTATCTTTAGAGACGAGGTCCAACCCAATGACTTATTTCAGCAATCACGTTCCTTGACGGCAATCACTTGAGATCCGGAACCACCAGAGAAGATAAGCCCCAAAAAACCGACCTATACGGGCTGCCAGTAGGCGTAGTAATAGCGCTAATTGCTCATGTTGAGCTGGAAGCCGTAGTTGGAGTCATAGCTGCCGAAAAGGAAGGAGACCCCGAAAGGACGGGGACCGCCGCGCTGGATGTAACTCTGCTTGGAGCCGTCGAGGGATTAGGACAAGCTGCTCGACGGAAATCGGGTGCTGGGACTACGAAGATCGTCCAAACAAAAAACAAAGACTCATGATTGCTTTGATTCGGGAGCTGCTCGTGTCAGGAATGCTCGCATCCGGGAGATGCGACCCCTTCTGGCGAGCACGAGCCAAGCTGCTCGCATCCGGGAGATGCGACCCCTTCTGGCGAGCACGAGCCGAGCTGCTCGCATCGGGGAGATGCGACCCCTTCTGGCGAGCTCAACCTGGACTCCTCGCATTCATATTGCCGCGATCCTTCACTTCTCGCCAGACTATATTTGCCTACAACAATTATCTTCTCCCATAATACAAATTTTATTAATAAAATCCTATTATTTACCTTCTTAATATTTACAACTTTATCGTTTAATTTTTTTCTACCATTAATCCATCTTATTTCTATCATTGCCTTTTCTTATATGCCCAAGTCTATACTCATCAGTTTTTCTAGTTTTGGCACATTTTCACTCGGTCTGTGGATGCAAGCTATGTACTAACTCTATATTATTATCTGTTAATGTTTCTATATTTCATGTGGTAAGACAAATCCTATTCTTTAAGGTCCTGTTTGTTTAACTCTTTACCAGGGTAACTGCAAGCAAGTGGGTAATAATTATTTTCAAGAAAAATTCATATAATATGGGGTTTTGATGTTGATAGTTTCACAAAAAATTGAGGTGGGCAATATCAAAATGCATAAAATTGATGGAGCCCACCGTGATATGTATGCATGTGATCGAAACCATCCATCCATTTTATTAGCTCATTTTAGGGCATGAGCCTAAAAATGTGGCAAATCCAAAGTGCATGTGGACCACACTACACGGTTCAAGGGGGATTGAATACACATCGTTGAAAACCTCTTAGGGGCCACAAAAGTTTTGGATAAAGATGATATTTGTGTTCATGATTCATCCCTGTCTCTTCGATGGACCTTATGAACAAGTTGGATGATAGATACACATCACTGTGGGCCCCACATAAATTTTTTACTTTTAACGGTGAATGTTATTATCCCTTGTTTCCTATGGTGTGGTCCACTTAAGCTTATAGTCTGCCTCATTTTTGGGCTCATGACCTAAAATGAGCTAGTAAAATAGATGTACAGTATAGATCAAACATGTACATAATGGTGGGACACAAATTTTACATAGCTAATGAGTAAGATGCAATCACATTTTTCGAGGCATATTTACCTCCTGAATCCATCTCTCTCCAAACATAGATTAAAATTAATCAATATTTACTATGGTTAAGGCCTTAAGGGTTAAACAAACAGGCCCTTAGATTACCAACTTCTTTACCTGCAAATGTCTACAATAGTGCATGAACCCTTATTTCAACAATCAGGTGTTGTTGGGGAGCATCACTTTAAGGGATATCCAACCCTTGCCCATTATCAACTGCACCCAAGTCCGAATTTAGCACATCACTCATGGGGAGTGCCCTATCATGAATTTGAAATGTTATATTATTTAGATTCATGATAAAAGTTATGTCATAAGTTTGATGTTGGGTATCACCCTAACTCAATCTTCCTTCCTTATGGCCCCACAAAGAAATGTATGGTGAGCATCCCATCCCCACTATTCCCTGTGGTGTGGCCCTGAGTTGCATATCTGGCTGAATTTTGGCGATCAGATAATCTTAACTGTTTGCTTTTTGACTATTGGACTATGATAATTTCTTTTAACCGTTAGTTTGATTAACACGATTGGATGGCTAGCAAACCTGTCATCAGGTATGACTCACGAGGATGAAATGAATATATAAAAATCATGGTGCTACTCGGGAGATGCACAACTCGTGCACTTCAAGGTTTTGACTCACCATCTAATAGCTACTTCACTGTGTGTCCGGGGAAGGTTTTCAGCGGTGGACAACGTTATTTCCAGTTTCCTCTGGTGTGGTCCACTTGAGCCTTGGATATGCTTCGATGTTGGGTTCAACGCCTAAAATAAGTTGAAAAAACTGATGGACGGCATGGATAAAAACACATCCATCACGTGGCCCCACAAAGTCTTGACACCATGCAGCTACGTGCTGTTGGGTTCACACAGCGTCCGGGTTGGGCGGGGGGCTATGTGGGACCCACTGTGATGTAAATATTTTATCCAAGCCGTCCATCCATTTTTAAAATCATTTTAGGTGACGATCCCAAAAATGAGGCAGATCAAATTCTCAAATGGACCCCACCATATGAAGCAGCAGTGACAATGACTCTTACGTTTGAAACTTTCTTATGACTCATTGTGATGTTTATTTGCCATCCAAACTGTTTATAAGGTCGCATAGATCTGGAAAAGCATAAATATCATCTTAATCCGAAACTTCCAAGCGGTAGGCATAAAATTACCACTTTTCGTGTGGTGTGGTCCACTTAAGCATTCCATCTCCCTAATTTTTGGGCTCATCACCTAAAATAATTTGTAAAAATGGATGGACAGCGTGGATAAAACATATACATCACGGTGGGCCCCACATAGCCCCTGAGAGGACTGGTGGGGTAGTACACTACCCAATCCATCCCCGTCCGGGTTTAATGGGCAATTTTACACAGTTCCTACCGACTTTTTTTAATAGATGTACGGATGGAGTGGATTTTACATATACATCATGGTGGGCCCACAGATCATATTATAGATGTTTTACGCACAAAACAGATGCTGTAAACGATTTGGGTCCGTCCACGTGTACGATCCGCAGGAAATTTAGAGTCCACATAATGTACTAAATTTCTTTACTTAGATTTTCGCACATCTCGGAAGTCGTCAATGGAAATAAAAAAGCCAGACAAAACAAAACTCAAGTTTCCTCTTCTGCAATTCAAGTATTTAGGAATCCAAAGAGATTGTACGGGCCCATCTTACCAAGATGTCTATCACCCTACACGTGGCATGCATGTAAAATGAGATCCGATCCATTCATCAGCAGATCCGGCAGCAGGTTGGTTGTACCCAAAAAATTGTACGGTCCAATCACCCCAGTCGCCAATTCAAGGACTTTGAGAATTACAAAGACTGTTTTAGAAAAAAAAAAAAAAAAAAAAAAAAAAGGAAAGAAGAAGAAGGTGGGTCCTCCACCTAGTGGCTAGGATCATCTAACCGGTATGGCCCAGCAGATAAACAGATCAGATCTCATCTGACCCAACAAATTCCGCTAGAGAAAAAAATTATAACATTATAATCTAAAACTATAATCCCTGCGTACATTATAACATTATAATCCAAAACTATAATAAAAAATTATAACATTATAGTTTTGGCTAGGAATTCCAAAACTATAATCCCTGCGTGCGTCAACATAAAATTAAGACCGTTCAATTGATAACACAAAAAAGACAGCAAAAAGGAATCGATCAATGGTCCACATTCGATATTAGCTGGAAAGTGGAGCCCATCTGGTGTGGATATAGTGTTAGGACTCTTCCTAGCAGGAACACCAGAGTCATGAATTCATACGTGGAATTCCACACCATAACACAATCATATTAATTAAGTGATTTATTAAGTGATTTCTTTAATTAATTATGTATAAAAATCAATTAAGTGATAGGAAACAATAGATGATAGAATAATCTAATCACTATACAAAAAAAAAAACAAGAAAAAAGTATCATCTGGATACTGATATACTTACTAATACATAAGGCTGTGTTTGGTTGCACCAAATATCATGAAATTTTTACATGACTGATAATTCAAGAAATATCATGATATTTGTTGCAACCAAACACAGCCTAAAAAAAAAAAAAAAAAAACATAATATCATTTAGAATCACCCCTTCTGGCCTTCTTGATCGTGGGGTGCGGCTCTACGAAAATTGGACGGTACAGCCGAAATTCGGTCTCATCCCAGAAAACCTTCATTTCATGGAAACGAGCTGAAGATGGTTTCCTCTCAATCGGTGAGTCGATTCTCCGTCTCTTCGGTGCAGGTGGGCATTTTCTCTGTACTGGTATCTTGTGCTCCTCAGATGTCGGCGTTCGATACCCATCATTCTCTTCTTCTTCGGGTTTTTCCCTCGTTGTTTGGTTGTATTTCATGCTCCTTAGAAGCTAAAGAGGGACAGGTTCCTTCTCTCTCTTCTTTCTTTTCTTTCTTTTCTTCTGGGTTTTGATCTTCATGAACCGTAAGATTACACTGATCTTGGAATCTTGATATGGGTCTTGGAAGAAGATTGGATTCGAGTGGTTTCTTGCTTTCTTCGGAGTCGGAGAGCTCCTGATTCGACATCGGTGAATTGAAAGTATGTGATGTGAAGAAGAGCGGAGGAAGAAACAAAAGAAAGCTGGAGAAGATAGAAATAGAATATAGAATAAAGAAACAAGAATAAGTACGTTTATAAAGAATAGGTTGATGATTCCACACGCGATGAGAGCCGTACACGTCCCGCGTTTGTTACATCCTCGCGTTATAAAAATCAGAAAGGTGGGCCACAGCGTACAAAGTAAACTGATGGTTATTATTACGTGCGATTCGGAGCTAACCCCAATCCACTGGAAAGCCCATGGGCCATGGGCTCGACCTCCAATCTACTTACTTGAGCTCAAGATAGCTAATCACAAAGGCCAATGACTGATGACACCCAAATAAAGTCTTCAGCCTCAAATAAGCTTTTATGGTGGAAAGATGAAAGACTCAGATGCCACTAAATACCGACCATTGAGAGGACGAGTAAAGGACAAGGTGCACCAAACAATCCAACTTCATACCGATTAGGTTCCGCCAAGAAAGATGCCGAATAGGTTCAATCGAGCAGAAGTCGAGTAGGTTCCATCGAGAAGAAGCCAAGTAGGTTCCACCGAGCGGATGCAGAGTTCAGTGACGAGTGTTGCCGGGCACTCAGTTCTAAACCAAGTGCTTCTTTTTTTAGCATTTACATCAGTGTTAGATGCTCTTTGCCTGAGTGTTCGCCTCAGTGCCGAGTGTTCACCACAAAGCGAGCATTCTCCATATCACCGTCATTTCCATAGAAGAACGATAGCCGACAGTCGATAAATTCAAGCGTGATAAGGATTATCCCAAATAATTCTCCAAATCTGGACATGATAAAGATTATTCTAAGAAATTCAGAGATCACACCCACAAGATGAGATCCTCGGATCCATCTACAGCTCTCTGATGATCCTATAAATAGAGGTATCCTTCTATTCAATGTACGCAAAAAAAAAAAAAAAAAAAAAAAAACGTCTCCACCATAAGCCTACTTTAAATCTCTTACGTCTCATTGACTTAGGCATTAGAGGGCTAACGGCCTGACCCCCAGCCACCCTTCTTTGTCTTTGATCGTGTTGTTTCACAGGGTCTAGGAGATATCCAATCCAGATCTAACCCACACAATCAAAAGAGATTATCATCTGCGATGGAGATCAAGCTTCTTCATTAGTTGACTTGTTTTCATTGTCAATAGATTGGCGTCATCTGTGGGAATTGACAACCAAGTTATGTTCTCATCATTGCTAAGAACTTACGCTTCCAACGTCCAAACCAAATCATTTATAGGCGGAAGACGCAAGAACAGGGATAAGGCGTCCCTTGCAGTGGAACCTTCCCAACAAGAGGCAGATGCGTTAGAAGGGTTAACTCATACACCCCTGTAGCTCACCTCAATGTCACGATTCGAGCAGGGGTCCAGCCGGCAAAAATTCCACAAGAATGGAGACAAGATATCAGCCCTCGAAGAACAAGTACGCTACCTTGCGGCTCTCATCGAAGAACGAGTTTCACAGCCTTCGCACCACATGCATGGTGAAGATCCCATTGAAATCCATCAACACCAATCCTCAAGCGGGTACAGCCATGCCCAACCACCAATCGAAGGCAACCACATCAACATGCCTACTCCAGCACGGACTTAACTCGCAATGAAATAGACGTGTCTGACCTCTGCCATACCTTAGAGGAAAGGTGCCAGGCTCAGAAAAGTCAAGTACATGAGCCCACTGTGTATGTGAAAGCCATCAATGAGCAGATCATAGAAAGCCACGCTCCTTAGGAAACAGAGATACGTGAAATCAAGGAAAAGCTCGACAACGTACAACACATCTACTAGGTCAAAACTCCTATTATGATCGACGCCATGGTAGAACAAGTACAATCGCTGTTCACCAACGATATAAAACTAAGGATGGAGGGTTTAAAACTACCACAACATCTCAAACTTTATAATGGAGTGGGAGACCTTACTGAGCACTTGGGGACGTTTCGTGCTTGGATGGAACTCCAAGGTGCTATCGGGCCCTCCATGTGTAAAGCTTTCACACTGGTAGGGCCGACTCGGTAGTGGTTTTAAAGTCTGAAGTCAAGAACGATTAGTTCCTTCACATAGCCGAGCTGAGCCTTCGTAACTCAGTTCATTGGCAGCACCAAAGAGAAAAAATAGTTCACCCACCTTGGAACGATAAAACAGAGAAACGATGAGTTACTCAAAGACTACCTCTTCCGATTCAACAATGAAGTCATCCAAATTGAAGGATTCACCTCCGTTTGCGAAACAAATGGAAAAGAAGAAGGTATTTATAGAAATCTATGCGCCTGATTCATCTCCCAAGATGGACCACATGTCAACATCCTATTGATCCCTATATCCAAGAAACGTCTCGTCTTCGGGAAGCAATTAACTGTGCACAAGAGACGAAGATTGTTTTTATTCCCCTTATTAAAGACCTCACCACGCGGCAAACAATTATTTGCAGAACGACTCAAAGAATGAAGAGTCATATTAAATATGAAGTCCCCAATACAGGGAACCCAATGACGACTACATAAATCACAAGGGTTATCTCATACCCTAAAAACTTGCTCTAAAGCCAAACATATCAGACTCGAGAGTATGGGGCTTACTGTTATATTGGCAATTCCGAGCTAACCTCAATCCATGGGAAAGCCCATAGGCCCACGGGCCCGACTATACCAATCTACGAGCTCAAGATAGTTGATCACAAAGGTCAATGGCCCACGACGCCTAAACGAAGTCCTCAACCTCAAATAAGCTTTCCTGGTCGAGAGATGGAAGACTCGGATGCCACCAAATACCAACCAGTGAGAGGATGACTAAATGACAAGGCGCACTAAACAACCCGACTTCTTATCGAGTAGGTTTTGCTAGGCAAGATGTCGAGTAGGTTCCACCGAGCAAAAGCTGAGTAGGTTTCACTGAGTGGATGCCGAGTCCGGTGACGAGTTTTGTCGGGCACTCAGTTCTAAACCAAGTGCTCATTTTCCAAGTGCTCACATCAGTGCTGAATGCTCTTCGCCTTAGTGTCGAGTGTTCATCTCAAAGCAAGCATTCTCTGCACCATCGCCATTTCCGTACAGGAACGATAAACTACAGTTGATAAATTCGAGCGTGATAAGGATTATCCTAAATAATTCTCCAGATCTGGACGTGATAAAGATTATCTCGAGAAATCCGGAGAGTGCACCCGCAAGACGAGATCCTCAGATTCATCTACAGCTCTCCGATGATCCTATAAATAGAGGTATCCCTCTATTCAAGGTATGAAAAAAAAAAGAGAAAAACCTCTCCACCAAAAGCTTACTTTAAATCTTTTACGTCTCACTGATTTTGGTATCAGATGGCTATCGGCCTAGACCCTCGGCCACCCTTCTTTGATTTTGATTGTGTTTCACAGGATTTAGGAGACACCCAGTCTAGATCTAGCCCACACAATCAAAGGAGATTATCATTTGCGATGGAGATCAAGCTTCTTCATCAGCTTACTTGTTTTCATCCTCAACAGTTATTTTTCTTTCTATCCATTGTTTTGATAGTGTGGCCCACTTAATGGTTGAAATAGTCCGATTTTATGCTAGATATAAACATAGTAAGCTCACTTTATGGAAAGCTTAGATGTCACACAAATATCACATGATTACACGTGCAGCAGTGCATGAAGTGTACGGCTCCCTCACGCGCGTGGAAGTAGCAAACTTCATGAGTTTGTGTGTAGTGTGGAACATAGCACCGACGCAGGGACTGCGTATATGTGACAATTAACTCTGTGGGCTCACCATGATGTATGTGTTTTATCCATGCCGTCCATCCATTTTCCAGATCATTTCAGTGCATGATCCATCCTTGAGGCAGATACAAAGAGCCACACCATAGGAAATGGCGGGGGATTAAACATCTACCATTGAGAACTTCTTGGGGGACACATAAATTTTGGATCAAGCTGATATTTGTGTTTTCCCTTCTTCCGTGTATATGTGACCTTATGAAGAGGTTGGATGGAAAATAAACATCAATGTAAGGCCTTGGGAGGTTTCAACGGTAGACATCATTATCTCCACTGCAACTTATAGAGTCGTCTACTTGTGCTGTGGATGTGACTCATTTTTAAAAAGGTACCCTAAAATGATCTGAAAAAATGAACCAACGGCGTGGATAAAACACATACATCATAGTTGAGCCCACATAGTTTGTTGGTCAAATAAATTAAGAAAGAAAATCTAGACCCAAGTAGGTGTTGGATCAGATGAATCAATCCAATCAATTGTTTTCACTCAAATTTTCTACGGCCCACAAGATTTGTTGTACAACCCCGTTCACATTGTGACATCTGCTCTGTCCATCAGTTTAGATTGCTCATGTTGAGCTCATAGATCGGGCAGATCCAAAACTCAAGGGCCCAAACAACAGAAAACAATGTTCATGAGATGAGTCCAACCAGGATGAAAGATAAATATAAATATCATCCATTACTCATGTGGACCCAGGAAGTTTCAATGGCCAGTGTCCCATCCTACTATTTCTTATGGTGTGGCGCACTTGAGTTTTCAGACCTTACCGAAGTTGCAGTTCACATCCTGGTTTAACACATGGCAGTCTGGCGGAGGCATTACGGTGGGGGAACTAGAAAGCTTTTTGTTGCACAGGCTCCCTGCAATAGTGTTTTAGGATGTTCACATCTACTCCTTTGGGCAACTGTAACACCTTAGTGGGTGTTACCCCTACCGTGTGGGGCTCATCTTGATGTATTTTCTATATATCTATGCCGTCTATCTGTTTTCTCGTATCATTTTAGGACATGATCCAAAACCTTAAGAAGATCCAAATCTCAGGTGGACCATACCACTAGAAACAGTGATTAATAACCATTAAAAACGTTTTGTGGGCTACAAAAGTTTTGGATCAATCTGATATTTATATTTTCCCTTCATCAAGACCTTATTAACATTATCAAGAGCTTGGATTGCAAATAAACATTACCAAATCCTTACCAAGGGCTTATTGGAATTTTTAATGGTGGAGCACTCAATCACACTGTTTCCAGTGGTATGGTCCACTTGAGACTTGGATCTGCATATTTTTTGGAACCTTATCCTAAAATGGGATTTATAAACGGATGGACGGAGTGGATATAAAAAATATCATCTACGTGGGCCATACGGTAGGGGTAACACCCACTAAGCTGTTCCCGGGGTAACACCTAATTCGCGCCCGCTCTAATTCGCGCCCGCTTGCTAAGATGTTCTGAACGATTTGAACCGTCCATTTTATCGGTATTACTAAAAATAAGCGTTCATCCAATAATCACACTTTATCAATGATGCTGACCTTCCTACGTTGAAAATTCTCTTTTCAACGTTCGAAATTCAGTGCTGGTAAGAATCAAACATTGGGGTAATTTTTCTAATAGTGGTCAATATAGCATACCATCCAGAATGTGGACGGTTTGGATCATTGGATCATCTCATCACGTGGCTCCAATGGAGCGACAGATGCGGCTATATTTTAGTGATCCAAACCGTTGATATGGTCGTCCACACCCAGATAGTCTATCTAGCAAAACTTGGCTGCCTGTTTAGTTGATGGGAAGGCTGTACCATACTTGCACGTTGTATGGACCGTGTCCTCTGCTTGCGAGTTGCTACTACATATTTAAAACGTTGCATTGTTTTCCGAAAGATTTGAACCGTCCATTTTCAAACCAAAATTGCTAAAATATCAACGGCTTAACTCAATATAGGAGATTCTATCCACCCTACAAAGTGAGGCGTATTGTATAAACGGTTTGGATCATTAGAAGATGTTCTAAATTCAATCGATAAAGTCCCGACCTATGAGATCATGATGCGTCGGGATGTATTCGACCAAAGTCCCGACCTAAGTCCAATCGGTTGGACTATAATGGACCACGTAGTGGATATCTTCCAAACTTTCACCTTTGTGAGACATCCGATCCATCCAATAGTTTGGCCCCATCACTTGGATCATCTTTGCCTATATTAGATGTATCCATTGATTGTGTGGATACCACACTTGAATTTTGCTATTTATCAATGGCTAGAATTTTCTTCTACGGTGTGGCCCACTATTGAGTAAATATTCGCTGATTATTGCAATAGATGATCCCTATTTTGGGGCATTGGAAGGTTGGATCTCACATGCACTTAAACAAGTTATATGCTGGGTGGACCATACCTTGCGGTATAACATGTTGGTTTGAGACTTCTCATTATATTCAGTGTTCTATTTGGGAGAGATATCTGTGTGCCCGGGGCTGGGTAGCCCAAAGATGTCCGTGACAAATCCATGGTCTATCTACTTTTGAAAGACAACAATAAGACAGGGTGGTTTGGATGGCATATAAACATCATGGTAAGCTCCAAGAAGGTTGGATGGTGCTGCTCCCAGTAATGTTTTGGTGTGTCCCTTAGATCTATCTGTTTTTTAGAATCCTATCTTATGGTGGTCTTTCAAAATAGATGAACAAAGTGAAATTTGTCATGGAGAGGCCATTTTTGTCATGAACCATACAATAGAAGACACTGGTGATTGGATGCCTACCATTAAAAACTTCTTAGAGACACAAAAGTTTTGGATCAAACTGATATTTGTGATTTTCCTCCATCCAGACCTTATCAACAGGTAGTTGTGATTTTCCTCCATCCAGACCCATGTGACCCTAGCAACCGGTAGAATGGAAAATAGGGACGTGGATTGCCTGTGAAAGCATCTTCTCTGCTCAGAATTTGGGTGGGGCCCACCATGATGTTTGTGAGAAATCTACGCCGTCCAACTGTTTTGTGAGATCATTTTAGGCGTTGCAACAAAAAATGGACGGGATCCAAGACCCAAGTGGGCCGCACTAAAGTAAAAGGTTGGTAGGGAAATTTCTACAGTGATGTTTATATGCCATCCATACCGTTCATAATGTCATTCCTACTTAAATGAACTGAAAACACAAATATTATCCTGATTCGAAACTTCTGTGGCCCCATGAATATTTCAACTGTGGAAGTTCAATTGTCACGTTTTCAGCCCACTTGAGTCTTTGATCCTGTTCAATTTTTGTCGCAATGCCTAAAATGATCTCACAAAACGGTTGGACAGCGTTGATTTCTCACAAACATCACGGTGGGCTCCACCCATATTCTGAGCGCAGGAGATACCTGCAAAAAGGCTTTAGCAGGCAATCCGTGTCCGGAAAATAGCCATTAGGGCGGGCCCTAAGAATGTTTCAACTGTGGATGTCATTATATTTGTATCCACTGTTACTTGTGGTGTGGTCCACTTGAGCTTTAACTTCACTTTTTTTTCGTGCTCATGCCACAAAATGAGCTGGCAAAACGGATGGACAGCATGGATATAAAACACAAATATCACGGTGGGCCCCACAGCTCAAAGCACCACCTAGTTCGGTGGTATTGGGGTCACTTTCCATGATTTTCATCGTGGTTATATCCAACGGTTGAGATAACAAGGAAAGTAGAGTTGAGATGATGGACCATGATACGCCACATTGGATCCTTCAAAAAAGTATCTAAAAGCTTTCACTTCTCACGTCTTCCTTGTATAAATATTTCTGAGCTGTACGAACTTTGAGGCAGCGTGCACGTGAATTGACACGAGAGGGATCGTACCTACAAATTCTACAATTTATCGCGAGATTTTATCTGCTGAGTTATAAGAAGATTTTGGCAATTTCTCGTTATCCTTATCTTTGTGAGAAGGAATAATTTGGGGAATTATCACCGACAAGGTAGACCCTACAATGGCGATGAGGTGCCATAAATCATGCCGTCACCTACACCTACAGGTAACGATAACACAACCTGTGCTACCGTACTACATTCCTGCAGAATATCGACGCATGTTTGAGAATTGTCAAGCCCTGCTAAGAGAGTACTGCATGATTTAAAAAACTACCTAAAGTAATATTTATAACATATAGTTAAGAGGTATCATTGGTGTTTGTGACTAATTTAGCCATGTCAGATCTAATGGTAGAGATGATGTGCTACATGGTAGTAAAATTTTGATAAATGATAAAATGATGTGGCAATTGAATTTAATCAAAGATTGAAATGTTATGAGTAGCACAAAAAGAATTAATCTAGCTAGCTATTTTTATGGGACATTGTTACATATTTCACTCAAATAATAAAGTTGGCTAGCTACTTACTTGGACATCCCCATGGTCAATAATATATAACAACTAAAACATTGTTAGGTTAGTTATAAATTAGGCTGATGTGCTACTGTAGCATCATGTAAAGAAGAACTTCATAGTTAAAACATTTTAGTAGGAAAATGTCTAAAATAATGTAACAACAATGTCAATTAACCCAATTTATTTCAATTTCAAGCGAAAGAAAGGATAACGATTATCTATATGGGACAACATACAAAGAATTCTCACCCACAACGTTGGTTGAAGACATGCTAATGACGAATGACCAACTTATGACAAACAGCCTGTACACATAGTGATATATGATAGACCACAATTGTTTATGGGCTCAAATAATTATTTACATGCTAACAAATGTGTAAAGTGGTTATGGTAATCTCTCTTTAACAATCATATAAAATTTTTATAAATAAGAGGAATATTGAACATTGCTTATCTTAATTTATTTTAGTGTAATTTAGTCGGTCTATGGTCCTATATTGGGTCAACTTTTGCTTCTTCTTTTTTGTCATGCAATGCACCCACCCTGTTAGTTGTGCAATGCACCTACACAGTTAGTCACATGATATGCACCACCCACCGATGGGGTTAACGTGTCTCCTTAGCATTTCAAACCTGAGACCCGCTGTTGAAACGCCTAGGCGTCTTCTAGTTGAGCTAGCAGGCGAGACACTTCATCTTAGTTGTAGTGTAATCCAATTTGTCTACGTTGCTACTTTTAACTGATTTCAGCTTAGTTTTAGTGTAATCCTACTCATCCACACTAACATGTTGGACTGGCATTTAATTAGTGCTATTTCCTTCATCTACGCCTCGATTGCTAAGCCTCAATTGCTAAGGATGCCGCTTTTTGCCATCTATTGCAAAAAGTATAATTGCCTTTGGGTTTTGTCCTGCATGTGTTACTAAAGGTATAATTTTCTTGAGGAGGCATGTCTCCTGAGATTGTCATGAACTTTGCTCTTGTTGTGAGAAACTTTTTCTTTACTTCCGTATTAGTGCACCGACACGTGGTGGCATCCCCACCAATTAGTTTTGGCCGTGTGAGATTGGGTGTAAAGAGTTGACCATCCAAATTTCAGATCATTGGTGGTTTTCATGGTGGGACCCACTGTTTTTATGGCTTAGATGTCCTACAGAAATAACAGGTTGGAAGGACACATAGGTGCGTGCTATGGTAGTAGCATGCAGCCGGTTGTAGGCTATTAATTCTCCTAGGATTCGCTCTAGTGCAGGGAGAAAGAGCCAATGCATTTTTGTCGTCTCTTGTCCTAGTTCCTGCCTGCATGGATTACAATTTATTACGATATGATAAATTTTTGAGAAATAGACGAGTGCGAAACGCGTTGAAATGCATGGTTTTCATCATCCAGATTAAAAAAAAAAAGCTAGAGGTTGCTTGTACTTCAGTGGAGCCAAGTAACTTCTAAAGAGGTTTGCTAGAGTACAAACGACCTGTGTCATATTTCAATTATTCAGACCGTTTAGATGATGGGCCTCACCTTCAAGGGAGTACCCAATCCTCGGCTCTTTTACTTTGAATATGAACTGTTTCTTTAACTTTTGCATAAACAAAGGACTGAAATATTTCAATCTTAGTGGTTTTTTTGGGCATGGACCATCCACAACAAGTCCCATTAAATTAACGGTTTATGTCATTTAAATGACCACCATCCAACGGCTACCGTCCCTACATATCGCAATGGGTCAGGATGTGTTCTAGCAAACCTTTAAAAAAAAAAAAAAAAAAGCGCGGGAACGCGCACAACATGATTGCATTTGGTTTCATGATATTGCACCCACCTTAAGCTAGAGAGAAGCCATCATGGTCTATCTATTTCAATCATCCCTTGCAATTCACACCAACACCCAACTAGTCTTTCTTTGGCCCTTGTATTTGGGTTGACTTGTTCTTTTAACTAGAAGAATATCCTTCAATCAGACATGCTTGTGCCAGATCGAAGCTGTTCATCTGGTGATCCCCGTTGTCTACTGGTTATGTCTCAAAATTCATGCTCATCTGATCATTAAATGGATCAGATGAATATAAAACAAGTGTACGGCTAAGAGATATTGGCTAATTGGACTCAGTCAAGACTAGATGAAACTGGTCGAGTTGGCTCACTGACTCAACAAAGGAGACTTAAACTGAGCCCCTTATGGATTAAATGTTTACTGATTTTCTCAATGAAAACTACCAGTACTGCACTTTCTTTAAAGTAATTTAAGATAATTAACATTTAATTATTTTAAATATTATATTTAATAATTAATGGCCGAGTCAAGTTTGATAAAGACTCAGTCGTGTCTGTAGGTTGACCCGGCATGGTTTGACATGGAGTGGACCCCAGATTGCAGGCTTTTGATCAATGATTCTTACCCCTTCACTAAATTGAAGGACATGACGAGTAACGAAATTAAAAGGTTTCTTCATGTACCATCAACATATATGCTTTGAAAGCCATGATCATGTCTTTTAATTATCTTTTTTCTTTCTTTCTTTTAAATTTTTTATTTACCCTTCTTATTCTCATCCTTAATTACAATGGGAGTGGATAAGGTGCGGCTCGGCCTCATCCAAGATGGTGAGGCCCTTACTACTGTGCAGCTCACCATGATGTATTTATTCTACATCCACTTCATCCATCCGTTTTTACATATCATTTTAGGGTGAGCCCAAAAAAAGAAGGAGATCAAAATCTCAAGTGGACCATTACACACACACACAACAGTGGTGATTGAGCACCCTACCATTAAAAATTTTCTGGGGCCACCGTAATATTTCCGTAGTGTTCCTTGATCGGGGGACTTTTGTAGCCCTCAAGAAGTTTTAATGGTCAATCACCACTGTTTCCTATGGCATGGTCCGGTACATGGGATTTGTATCTTTTTTTTTTTTTTTGGGATCATGCCCTGAAATGATGTCGCTAAATGGATGGATTATGTGGATATATATAGAATACATATATACATCCAGTCGGCCCCACGGTAATGGCCGCACCTATTCCGCTCCCAATTTCAATGGTGCCAAAATGATCGTAGTTATAGTTGTCCTTGATTTTGGAAGAAAGAATGTTCACATACATCTCAATGGATGGAAAAGTGACCATTCATTGTCTCCCACGTGTCGTGTGTATACGAAACTAAGCTGCAAAAAGATGGGCCCATCTTGAGAATAATTGGGTGTGAAATCATGTTGGTTCACGCATTAGACAGGCCAAATATGTACATTGACCCGTGCATTGAGTCAATCCCTTGGCTCATTTGTTGCCCTGATTTTTTCTTCAAATAATCTTCAAGGTGGGGCCATGTGGGACATTGGCCATGTGCAGTTTGAGAAGGGTAACAGGTAAATATGCTGTCCATGTATATGAATCTGGACAATTCTCTTTCCGAGATAATCAATGAGCATTCCATGATACCTTTAATAGGGCTTCTTCTTCTTCTTCTTCTTCTTCTTCTTCTTTTTTTTTATTTTTTATTTTTTTCTTTTAAATCAACCGATACCAGATTACAATTCATGCTCATGGAGATCTCATAAATGGGAATTTAAGAATTCCAAAATGCTTGCTTAAGCCCATCTCTCCTTGAGAAATACAAACATATATTACTGGGCCTCTCACTAGAGTTTTGGTCCATGACACAAGAAAGGGTGTGAGGAGAAAGATCACTATCTTCTTCAAGTAGGCAAAACCTTAAATCCATAAGATTATTCTTAAATACATAGAATAAAATAAAAATTTTAAAATTTTATCATTCAATAATATATCTTCAGACTTTCCAATTATATCACTTATAAGAAAAAAAAAAAAAAATCAGAGTCTTAATTCAATTAAAATAGAATTTACTCAAAATACTAAATTTTACCAAAAATAAAAAGCTTCAAATTGATCATGCTAGATGATTCCTAGCATGATTACAAGCAATTTCTAAGAAAACTACATATGCTATAACTCTAAAACGAATGAGATACATTAAAATAAAAAATTATTAACAATAGTAAATTTTTTTCTAAATTCACAATTTTAAATTGAAAGGAAGCGTTTTCTTACGAAACGGACCTATGCAACCCATTATGGGGGTCGGTTGACCCTAGATGGCCTGATACATAAATATCGATAGGTCTTGTGTCCTGTAATGATATATACCTGGATCAAAAGTTACTTCGAACAATAATTTCTCCCTATTCAGAATGGATTTCTTTGAACCGAGCATTTCTGGAGCCTCGTTATGTCATGCCCTTTGTAGGACTGGGCCCAGATCTAACAGACTACGTCTATTTCTATTCGGGCTTCTTTCGGCCCAGCTATGCCAAAAATAGGTTTGCAGCTCGCTCTATAGCAATCCACCAACGTGTAGATTGCAAGAGCGGATCAAGTATTACATATATAACATCATAGCAAGTGTTTCCCTGACTATGGGGCCCACACTGATGTATGTTTTGCATATCCACATGTCCATCAATTTTCCAGATCACTTTGAGGCATGGTACAAAAAATAAAGCAGATCCAAATCTCAAGTGGCCCATGCCATAGGAAACAGTGGCCAGTGGCTATTAAAAACTTCTTGTGGGTGACAAAAGTTTTGGATCAAGCTGATATTTGGGTTTTTCCTTGGGTTTTTCTTTCATATAGGTCTGTGTGATCACCCTATCAATGGCTTGTTGGATTTCAAATAAACATTACGGTGGACTTTAGCAAAATCTTAATGGTGGGCGTTGATCAATGACCAATGTTTCATGTGGTGTGGTCCACTTGATATTTGGATTTACTTCATTTTTGGGACCATGCACTAAAATGAACTGGAAAAAAAACTGATGAACAGTATGGATATACAACACACACATCAAATGGGCCCATGGTCAGGGAAACACACATTACCATGTTACCAGGTAACACCTGATCCACTCCCATAGATTGCAACCCTTCACTCACGTCTACATGTGCTTGATCAGTGTGCAAAACAGATGACTGAGAAGAAGTTGGTTTATCTCTTTTTTTACTAGATGTACTGTGGACCAACTAATAAATGGGTCTGAATTTTGGGATAGGGCAAACCTGGTGGATGTATAAGATGTTCGATATGTGGTGTCCATCGCATTTGATCGGGCTCGGGTGCACATGGGCTAGAGCATATTATTGATATTTTCACAAAATTCAAGGAAGTGTAAACCTCCACAAACTCACTTTTTAAAGATTTTTAACGTGGAGCTGAACTTTCCCCGGTGAAAAAAGCAAAAACGAAAAATACAAGCTTTTCCAAGAACCAAAACAAAGCCCATGTGCTGTCACAGTGTCGGGTTGGCGTGAATGGAGACGTGTGTTATTGGATAAACAGACATGTAAAGCAACTTCTTTTTTTACACACGCATCCACACACCACCACACATGCACCCCACACGGGCACTTGAACCTATGACTTCATTGTGGAAACACAATGCATCTACTACTAAGCAATGCATTAAAACCCATGTAAAGCAACTTTTTTTCTTTTTCTTTTTACACACGCATCCACACACACCGCCACACATGTACCCCACATGGATACTTGAACCTATGACTTTATTGTTGAAACGCAATGCATCTACCATTAAACAATTCATTAAAACCCATGTAATACAAATTTACATTTGATGAGATATCTGCACATACACATAATCTACCCATGATGCTCTAAATTATATAGAATAGCATTATGGGTAGAGTATGTGAATGTACGACTAATATGAGTTTAAGATAATGTCTAGCTTATTTACTAATGACAGGGATATGTAAGTTTTCTATATAATGGGCCCAATTGATCAATGTCCCGGATCTAATACAGATGTCAGGAGAATGTGTGGGCTGACCAATGGACCCCACTATAGTTGTTATCGTGTAAATGACAACAAGGGATGGTGCGTCTAAACTGTTCTGCTGCAATGTTATAGTAGAACATGGACTCTGGTTTATCCAAACCTGTGGAGCAAAGGGGTTACAATATTGTAATGAGTTTCAAACATGCACTCATCTATAGATTCTTATTTAAAGAAGATTCTTATTTAAAGAATGCTGGTTTCCCAAGTTAGAACACATGGAAAATGAATTCTCATCTCGAGCTTTCTCTATAGTAGTTGCAGGTGCGGAAGATCCAAACTAGAGAAACAGATGGCCCAAGCAAGAAAGTCATCTATCCTTCTTGGTCCCATACTCGATGCACTACATGGTCTTTCAATTCCGCAAATTACACTAACATGATTGGGACTGTGTTAATGTGGCAAATCTTTGTGGGTCTCACCATGATGTATGTATTATATCCACATTGTCCATCCATTTTGATAGGTCATTTTAGGGCATGATCCAAAAAAAAAGGGAGAGATCCAAAGCTCAAGTAGACCACACTAGTGCACAATGGGGATTGAACACCTGCCATTGGAAACTTCTTATGGGCTCAGAAGTTTTGGATCAAACTGATTTGTGTTTTCACTTCATCCAAGCATGTGTGACCTTATGAACAGGTTGGATGGCAAATAAACAGGAGTGGATTGCATAATCGCTTATTGAGTAACTCAATACACTAAAGCATAGTGAATAAACTCTTTGGGGCCACCGTCGATGTATGTGTCTTATCCACACCATTCATCCATTTTTCTAGCTCATTTTAGGGCATGAGCCTAAAAGTGACACATACCTACAGCTCAAGTATTGTACCATAGGAAACAGTCGGATAATGACATCCACCGTTCAAACCTTCCTACAGCTCACAATGATATTTATTTTTCATCCAACCCATTCATAAGGTCACATGGACATGGATGAAGGGAAAACACTTATATCAGCTTGATCTAAAACTTCTATGGCCCCCAAGAAGTTTTCATTCGCAAGTGTTCAATTTACATTGTTTCCTGTGGTGTGGTCAATTTGAACTTTTTGGATATGCTTCAATTTTAAACTCATGTTCTAAAATGAGCTGGTAAAACATATAGACAGCAAGGATAAAACACATACATCATGATGGGTGCATAGAGTTTTCTCACTACCCAATCTGCTTCCCAAATAAACATCATGGTGAGCCCCAGGAAGGTTTCAACCATTGTCTCCCGTTGGCTTCTGTGGTGTGGTCCACTTAAGTTGTGGATCTGCCTCATTTTTCGGTCATGCACTAAAATGATATGGAAAAATGGATGGACAGTGCTAATATAACACATTCATCATGGTGGGCCCCATAGAACTTCGCCCCGTCCACACAGTACCAATCTCGGTGCTGTGTTCTACACCACACATGTACCTCTCCACAAAATATGTGACGACCTGCATGAGTGTGGAACATCCTACCCTTGCATCAGGCGGGTCCCACCGTGTAGATAAACTGACAAAGATGAGGCTGATCAGGTAATCACACGAACCACGTGTTTAAGTTAAATGTAGACTTTTGGAAATACAATGAGCTAGCTGTCCTTAATTGCTTTCGTACATGTGTGGCCCATCTCTTAAGATGACCTCTTGATCTTTGGGCCAGACCTTTCATTCATATTCCTGCCATTCATACAAAACTAATCAGGACCTTGATTGCTTATGGCGTGTTTGGATTGTAAGTTGTAACGACCCGAGATTTTCGACTCTCGTATATAACACGACGGCCGAATTCCCAAGTAATTTATGGAATAACTAATTTGTCAAATAATAAAATATAGTATTCAAGCACAATGGCGGAAACAATTATCATCTTATTCTATCAAACTTACTACGTCATCATCAATGTTTAAATAAAGGAACCAACCAATATCCATACTGATTAATTAAAATACAAAACCATGTCTTCTCTTGAAGACTTATTACAATTCCATAAATGTATCAACTACTCAAAAGAAATATTTAATAAATGAAAACATTGACTAAGTTTCTCTAACATCGTCATCCGCCATGTGATTGTACGAACATCGAACTCTTTTCCTTAAAAATCGGGTTCAATACCTGGATCTTCACCTGCATCATCTAAATTGTGTTTGGGATAGCGTTAAACGCTATCATAGTGGGGAATATTCCCTCCAAGACTATCAAGAATAACAATGTATAAAACTCAGAGTAACGCAACACAATAATATCTTTATTCAAACAAAACAATTAAGTAAAAATCTTTGTTAATGCGATGCATGGAATGCATGCTCTGGCTAAGGCACCCTGGCTAGAAATCATAATACATGAAGTGGGAGACTCCCTGTTACGACTTCATGCTAGCCACTAGTCACCAGAGGTTCCTGGGACGCACAAGCCCATAGTTTTGCCCGACCACGTGAGAAACGGGACGCTCATAGCCCAAATCTACACGTGACAGTGTACGGGAGAAGTAGGACGCTCTAGCCTATTCTCAATTCCGTACACCCACATGGAGCCAAGTGAATGCATGACTTTAGTTTCACCTTTATTTAAGTGTTTTCGCATACAACCAATTTAAATAAAACTCAATGGTCACTATGGGCAGTCGCAAGCAACCCAGCATAGGCTGACAGCACGAGATTAGTGTCCATAGCACCAACCTCGGCTCATGAGAATTTGTATACCATTAGTGTCCACTCATTGTCCCGTTTTATGATTTCATCATGTCCCAAAAAGCCAATGTTGTACATCATGACTAAATTCATTAAAATACCCATGTACTGTAAATGGATCAAATCAAGCATCATGTACATGTAAGGATCCATTAACAAACAATCACTTCATTCTCTCAGTTAAGTCAAGATATATTCTTCCATCATGGACACCTCTCACGGGTTCCATCTCTCTACATCAAATAATTTTACCAACTTAGGGACAAAGAGTATACAATAATGGGATATCCATATGATGATCTTATACACATATTTCATATCACAATATGAAAACCAATGTTACTTGTAAAACACATATTAAGGAAATAAGGGCATAGATTTTACAAAGATAAATAACACAAATACACATGCTTCTTAGTCAAAGATCTAAACAATGAATCACATCATTATATAATGATATTCATTACAAATCCTACATTAAACTTCATGTTATATGGATCAGCAATTCAAAACCAAAAAACTTCACATGCCACAAAAGAAACTTATGATAATCATAATATTATTAATGAAAGGCTTGAAGGAAAATCCTCACCTTAGGATGGACTTAGAAGAAGAGGGTTGTAGAAGATCCTAGCCACTGGAAAAATATGAGAAAGAACTCTCTTCTCTTCTTCTTCTTCTTCTTCTTCTTCTTCTTCTTCTCTCTCTCTCTCTCTCTCTCTCTCTCTCTCTTTCTCTACGGCATGGAGGCTAGGGTTAGGAGAAGGGCTTGGAGGTGCGTAGTAGAAATATGGAGAGGGATGTGCACGCGAGGTCTTGTGTAACAACTTCCTGAGGTGGGTTTCTCAAATCTCAATATTCGGATGATCTATGATCAATTCCAATCTGTTCATCTTATCAAGCTCGAAGAGTAGAGTCAGAATACGTAAATTTCTTGATGATCCACATTCTAGATTGGCCGATCCTTGAAAATGGCCTGACGGGTGCTAAAAAGGGCTAAATCTCAATTAACGGTCTACGCTTGATGATCAGGGCCCAAATTTTGGAAAAATATGTAGTCATGATAGGCAAACAATTGTACAAAATTTAGTAGTTAATTGATGGTGAGAAATGCCTAGATCTGAAATTTTAACTTTTGGCGGAAAAGGAAGGTGCTGGCTTTGTGGTTCAACGGTGTAGGATTATAGATCGGGGTCCAAACTTTGTGTAAACTCGTAGTCATATGAGTATAATAAGTGGTCCAAATTTGAGAAGCGATTGATGGTGAGAAGTGGGTAAATTGAAAGGTTCAAATTTGAGAAGAGTTGGTAGCTCGTTAATTTCTAGAACGGGATAACTTCACGCATAAGAAAGAGGCTTATCAAGGTGGGGCACTAAAATCACACTATTGGTCCATGATAAAGACGATCCAAGTCATTTATATGAAGAGAAATATTCGACTACGACTAACCATCTACTTTTCTCACTCGATGGACATGAAAATCAAGGGTTAAGGGGCTGATTTGACAATCGGACCACTTCTACTATGATTTAAGGGCTGAAATTTGATGTGTATGGTTAATATGTACCCAAAAGCTTAAATCCATGATTTTGCGTGAAAGTGATCGTCAGAAACTATAATACTTAAAAATGGCATCTTAACTTAAGTTTAACTAATGGCATTTTCGTAATTATCTAAAAAGTGCGTGATTTTTGAAATCTGATCTTTCTACGATGTTTATGGGATCATTCTAAGCAACTTTTGTAAAGGGTCCCCTATCGGATCTCCTACGGATGCCCCGCTATTCGCAAATCAACAGTAAATGTACGATAATTAATAAAAAAATAAATTAAAAATGAATTTTCAAAAAGTTTCAAATAAATCTCGAAAATCTGGGGCGTTACATAAGTTACTTAAGATGAGCTACTTATCAGATAAGATACTTATCTTGGTTTTTACTTATTAAGTAGATAAGTATGTTTGGTAAACAACATACTTATCAGCCAATAAGTAAATAAGTATGTTTGGTAATAACACATTGATAAGTAACCTTTCAAAAGAAAATTTCAAATCTATATATAATAAGCAACATATTGACATGAAAAGAAAAAGCTAAGTGTTGAGGCAGTTTCCCTAACAAAATGAGCTTTTCTAATCCCATATGCGTGCAATAAAGCTCATGTACATGCCATGCATGTACGATTGGTTCGAGATACATTCCATCCATTAGAACGGGACCACTATATGGATGCCCTGGCATAAGAATCAGGTTGATCTACTGGTCAGGTGGGCCACAGTCTGCAAAACAAATGTACAGATCTGGAAGACTTGGCTGAAGTTTTCTAACCCATTCACTTGTAAGTTGTTTCCAATAGTCGGTCCACATGGTGAGTGGACTAGAACCATTTTTGGGAAAGATGTAGAAGATCAGATCAACCTGATTGGTGGATTGGATCTTGCACCAATTAATGTATGGTCCATCTTTGATGTGGGCCATCTATTGTGTGAGCCCCACCTTTGATGTGACAGTCCATCACGTGGGGCCTCCTTTGATATGGACGGTATGAGAGAGCAGTAATTGAGTGAACCATGAGAGAGAACTTTGATATGTAGGGTGAGAGATATGTAGAAAAGCTAAATTGGAGGGTGGTTAATTAACATTGGTGTACTAACCTCCCCCCAAACGCGTGACATGAGAGAGATAAGTAGAAAAGTCAAAAGTGAAAAAGCTAAAAAAAAATACTTATTAAGATAGGTAATTTTTAATAGATAAGTTACTTTTCAATTATACCTACCAAACGATCTTAAGTGCCCAAAGTAACTTAACATGTTCAGTCAAAAGTAACTTATTTGGTAGTATTCAAACAGGCCCTTATTGACAGTGCCAGTAGCAACTCGCTGCTACACGATGCTCTGTGGGCCCCACCATGACGTATCTGTTTTATCCATATGCTGTCCATTCATTTTTTCCATCTAAATTTATGGCATTACTCCAAACATGAGGCATATCCAACTCTAAGGTGGATCACACCATAGGAAAAAGTTTTGATTGAATTCCCACCATTAACAACTTCTTGGGGCCAAAAATTTTGGGATCAAGCTGATATTTGTTCTTTCCCTTCATCCAAGTCTGTGTGACCATATCAACAGGTTAGATGGTGGACAAAAATTACAGTGGGCCTTAGGAAGTTTTGAACGGTAGGCATTCGATCACCACTATTTTCCTATGGTACGGTCCACATGAGAGTTGGATCTGCATCGTTTTTGGGCCCATACCCTAAATTGAGATGGAAAAATGGATGGATGGCGTGGATAAGACACATACATCATGGTTGGGCCCATGCAGAACCGTCCAGCACTGAGTCGCTACTGGCAGTGTCAGTAGGCAATCCGCGTCCCTCAGGAAGGATAGGACTCGGATTAGGTACTACCCCCACCAGGACGCTTAGGAGACGTCCGGGGTGCAACGACAGTGTACATGAGTACGAAGTATCACACTTGCCCGGCATAGAAGCTTTTCTCTTCAATTTACAACCCAAGATGATAGTAATGAAGCGGATTGCGTCCGGCCCTGTCTGGACGTAAATTGGTCCAAGCAGGGGCTGTGTGGGGCTCACTGTCATGTATGGGTTTTATCCAAGTCGTTCATCCATCTTTTAAGATTAGTTTTTTTTGTATGAGCCCAAAAATAGGCAGATCCAAGGCTCAAGTGGACCATACTACAGAAAGCAGAGGTGATAATGCACTCACCATTGAAATCGTGCTAGGGCCCTGATATTTATTTGCCATACAACCTGTTCATATGATCACAAATGAATAGAAAACACAAATGTCAGCTGGAGCAAAAACTTCTGTAGCCCCTGGAAGTTTTTAATGGTGGCCGTTCAATCCGCACACTGTGATAAAATAGATCGGCCTCACTTTTAGGCTCGTAACCTAAAATGATATGGAAAAATGAATGAATGGCCCGGGTAAAATTCATACATCACGGTGGGCCTCATAGAGACATGCCTGAACTGATTCCGTAATATCAACTGGAATCCAAAAATCAAACAGTTCCAAAACTCAGGTGGACCACACCATACTCAAACCCACCACCTCATTGACGACACACTCTTGTCTACCACCAAGCCATTGGCTGGATCTTTATTCAGCTAAAATATATATATATATATATATATATATATATATATATATATATATATATATATATAGCCATGGGTTAGTAGCAAAATAGAAGTGTGGTACATTGGGTCGTTAGATGCGGCTTTTTTTTTTGCATGAGTTATTTTTTGCATGAGTTATTCCTCGTGGTCGGGCCAACTATTTTGGAAAATTGGCTATAACAAGTACATAATAGGCTGGATGCAATCCACTGGGTGGACCGCAAATTGTGGTCCAACCGGTAGGACTTGAGGCACGGTTCCATGAGATCGAGCTGTGTGGGCCTCACTGTGATGTATAATGGACATCCACTCCATCAGTCAGATACACGATTCCATAGTGGGCCATGTGACTAAAACTCAGGAAACTTCATGACTTCGGTGGGCCACACCATAGATAACAGTTAAGAGTGAATATCCACCCATTGAAACCTTTATGACTGTTTACAGGATGAAATGAGATGTGGTTGAGAAATCCAGCCCATCCATTATGTGTGTCCCACTTAAACAAGAGGTCACACCAAGTTTCAAACGTATCCAAAACTCAGGTGGGCCCCAACAAGTGCTTTTAGATGCTGTAGGCTTGATTTTACATTGTTTCAGTTGGTATGGCCTACCTGAATTCCAGATACAGCTGATTTTTGGGATATACCATAACCAATACGGGACCCACCAAATGCATGGTGTGGATTTCTGATATACATCATAGTGGGGCCCACACCGCTTGACCTCATGGAAACTTCCTATGAGGTCCACCGCATAGTGTGTGTGTGTCTATATGTGTGTGTGTGTGTGTGTGTGTGTGTGTGTGTGTGTGGTATTATGAGGTCGACCTCATGGAGTTGAGCTGTGTGGGCCCTACCGTGACGTGTGTCAACCATCTACCTCATCGGTCAGATGAACAATTCCATGGTGGGCCACAGGCTTAAAAATCAGGCCAATTCATGACTTATGTGGGCCATATCACATACAACAGTTGAGAGGGTGTATCCGCCCATTAAAACCTTCACGATCATTTGTTGGACCCACTGAGATGTGGTTCACAAATCCAGCCCATCCATTGTGTGTGTCCCACTTGGATGAGGGGTCAGACCAAGTTTCAACCACATCCAAAACTTAGGTGGGCCCCACCAAGTGCTTTTATATGTTTTAAGTATGTCTTCACATGGTTTTAGATTGCATGGCCCTCTTGAGTTCCGCATACAACTGATTTTTGAGACATTCCATAATCTAAAAGGGACCCGTCAAATGCACAGTTTTGACATCCGACATACATCATGGTGAGGCCCACAGAGCTTGACCTCATGGGAACTTCCCATGAGGTCGAGGAAATGGTACTACAAGGTGGCTCCCATGGGGTTGAGTTGTGTGGGCCCCACCGTGATGTGTGTCGAACATCTACCCCATCAGTCAGATGAACCATTCCATGGTGGGCCACAGGCTTAAAAATCAGGTCAATTCATGACTTAGGTGGGCCACACCACATACAACAGTTGAGAGGGGGTATCCGCCCATTAAAACATTCATGATCATTTATTGGACCCACCGAGATGTGAATAACAAATCCAGCCCATCCATTGTGTGTGTCCCACTTGGATGAAGGGTCAGACCAAGTTTCAGCTGCATCTAAAACTCAGGTGGGCCCCACCAAGTGATTTTAGATGTTTTAGGCATGTCTTCCCATGGGGTCGAGTTGTGTGGGCCCCACTGTGATGTGTGTCGAACATCTACCCCATCGGTTAGATGAACCATTCCATGGTGGGCCACAGGCTTAAAAATCAGGTCAATTCATGACTTAGGCGGTCAGATGAATATGAGGTTTTTGATGCATATAAGTGTTTTTATTCCAGCAAGGTGCATTAAGGGCTGGGGATAGCCCGCTAGCGCAGGTGGTAGACGCTTGGGCGTTCCAATTGTTGGTCTCAGGTTTGAAACCCACTAACCCCACTAGTGGGTGGGAACATTTTGTGACTGACTAGGTGGGTGTGTTGCGCATCTAACAAGGTGTGTGCATGGCATGACTAACAAAAAAAAAAGTGCATTAAGGGCTTGTTTGGGCAGCAGTATTGCATGGGATGGAATAGTATTAGGCCGGATAGACATCATTTATTGCACGTTAATTATATGTATGGTAATACCATGGTGTTAGATAGAATTAATATCATCATTTGTTATGTTTGGGATCAAATCCTTCCCTTTGCAAATACAATGTATTATGTGAATTCTGTGTTTGGTGGACCATAGAATTGTAATTCCTAGGGATTGTTGAAGCAAAACGGGGCCCATCTTAGCTCATTGAGTACTCCATTTTGGACCATCGACATCATAGGCTCTATTGAAATAGATTTCACGAAAATGATCTCCCACCTTTCACTCATGATCAGTTCTGTGTCAGTCCTGCCTTCACTTCTGCTTCAGGGCTTTGGAGTCAATTCATCTGAAAAAACGTATGGTTGCAGTATTTATAGGAATCAGGACCATTCATCATGATGTGTCTGTCATGGATGGACCAGGGAATGGAAGTGACATCAGATTAATGATCTTGACTTACCAATCCAAGGTATTCAGCCCGTTCAGTCTGCACTAGTCATCATTTTGTTTAATAGTTCTTTCATAGGCCTGTAATCTGAAGATTAAAGTCATAGATCAGAGTTAGATTCTGACATCTCAATGTGGACCCTAGGCAATAGTTCTTGCTTCATACACATGTGGCACATGCAGAAAGTTCTCTCTCTCTCTCTCTCTCTCTCTCTCTCTCTTTTAACTGAGGGCTTCCAATTACAATGGTAAATGATTGTAAATGGGTTCTTATTTGCTCTTCTAATTGTGTGGTGACATCACTAAGATTTAACTACAATGATGATTTTGCTAAATTGCTGGTTTCACCTTAGAAATCACTCTATACTAGCTAAGTTCTATAGTATGAAAGGTAATGGTTATAATTTACTTAACTCTTTTTAACAATTATAATTAACTCTCTTTTTACAAGTCATAATTTCTATTTAATCAAACACTTGATATATGATGCAAGGAAGGAGGGTGAAATAACAATGAAAGAAAATCACCATCTTTTTCAAGTATGCAAAACATTAAATCTATAAGGTAATTTTTTAATCTAAGAGATGAAAAAAAAATGTCAAAATTGTATTGAGAGATAATCCTGAAGTAATGTAGGACATGGCAAATGTAAATTATTAACATGGTTGGACCAAAAGAAGACCAAACGGAAGTAGACATAGTCCATCAGATCCAAACTCAGTCCTATGTAAGATATGATGTAATTGGGCCCAAGCATAGAGAGATATTGCCATTTGAAGTATGAACCATAAATCTGGCATAACTTTTATCCAAATATTGTTACGAGACACACAACTTATAAATTTTAACTAGAACAAGCCATTCGGGGTGAACCAACTCACAAGTGGGTTGTGTTTGTCTGTTTTGCAAGAAAATACGCACTTCCAGCTTAAAAACTAGATTTTATGAAAATTTTACTATTTTTAGTTTTATCAATTTTTATAGTATTTTCTTAATTTTAAGGATTTAGATTTTCATTTTTTTTTCTTTTACAAATTACTTATAATCATGTTAGGAATCTCTTAGCAAAAGTTTATCAAAAATTTTTATTTTTAAAAAATTAGGCTTTAGAGTTTTGCTAGAAATAGGACTTTTATGGTTAGAATTTTATTATTTTTTGTAATTATGAATTTTAGTTTAAATTTTTCTTTATTAATGGTGTAATTAGAAAATTATACATTAGACATTACAAACATTATTAAATAAAATTATTTTGAGTTTTATCTTCTTTTTTTTCCTGTGGATTCAAAAAATTACCTTGTGGATTTAAGGTTTTAATCACTTGAGGAAAACCATAATCTTTCTTATAATCTCTTCATGCTTTTTCATGCGTCATAAGACTTCATGATTACATTACTAATAAAGAAAAAAGCAAAACCTTAATTCGTTTATAAGTTATCCAAAATAGCAATAATCTCTTAAAACTTAATTTGTTAAAAATAAAAATGTCCAAATAAATCTTATCAAAGCATTCTTAATATTATTATAAGCAATTTTTACAAAAGACATAAATCTTAGAACTTTAAAAATAAGAAGATATGATAAAAATTAAAATTACTAAAAACAGAATGTTTTTCTAAAATCATAATTTTGAATAGAAAGTATGCGTTTTCCTTCGAAATGGAGGTGCATGACTTATTACTTAGGTCAAGGTCCCCTACAAAATGGAGGTGCATGACTTATTACACAGGTCAGTTGATCCTAGAGCCATCATTACATAAAGATTGATTAGTTGTACAATTTGTGAGGATGTCTGGATCAAAAGTTATAGCTCTTTTATGATCAAGAGTTCAATGTTTCCATATCTAAAAATTTCTTTAAATTGGACATGCCTTATTCATTTACTTAGCATTTCACAGGAAATTGAAAAACCAAACAAGCCTTCATAGTATCAATTATTTGTTATTTGGTTTATTAGATGATGAGGGATTTCGACTCTTATTAGAGTATTGTAAGTAGATTTAAGTAATATTTATGAATTAGATTATTCCTATATTCATATAATATGTATATGTGAGGGTGTCTCTAAATCTTTTAAGGCCTGTTTGTTTGGTTGGCATTTGAAAATTTTCAGAGAAATTCAATTTTCACTAGTATGTTTAGCGGCAAATTTTAGCCAAAAGAATTCCACGTGGAAACCTAAATTGGTTGGAATCGAGATTAGTGGAAATGGTGTGAGGGATCATTTCTACGGAGGGGAAAAGAGGCAGAAGTGAGCGTCATTCAATGTTGACGACAATACCCCTAGGGTGGTGCCTACTTCAATATATATATTGTACATCTACAATGTATGCGTTTTATATCCATGTAGTCCATCTGTTTTAAGAGCTTAATTAAGGGCATTACACAAAAAACAAGGTAGATCTAAATCTTAAGTGGACCACACCACAAAAAACAGTATTGATTGAACGTCCACCATTAAAAACTTCCTAGGGCCCGCTATAATGTTAACCTGGCCTTCTGTCTTGCAGAACTACTATAGGCCAGAGGTCAAGTTCTCAGGTGGATCTGAAGCTCAAGTGGGCCATGCCGCAGGCAACAGTTGGATTACACAGTTTTCAACCAAACAGAATCTTGATTACACAAGTTTTCAACCAAACAGCTAGTTCAGTATGAAACCTAGGTTTCCAATTCAGCTTCTGCAACTTTGGATTCCAATACTGAATTTAAATTTTCTCTGGAATTTAGATTCTGCAATCAAACATGCAGATCTCCCGTCTCTTTTATGTATATATATATTCACTTATTATAAAAGAAAATAAAGAAATAATGCAAGTTATGGTTTTTCACAATATAATCCTTCTGTTTAACAACTCAAGATCTTTATTGTTCCTTTACTTACCCTTTTAAGTCATTCATTTAAAATATCGATATCACATCAGTTGGTACGTTTGCATGTAGGGGTCATCACCATCAGTTGGTACGTTCGCACGTATGCTCCATCATGCATGATATATGAGAAAATCCTAGCTCACTTTGTTCGGGCTTGGGCTGGAAAACTAGGCCCGTGGTTTAGCCAACGAGTTCAAGCCCATTTATTAATTGGGCGAGGCCCAGGCTGTCTAAGAGCTTACCAGCCTAGCACAAGGCCCGTTTAGAGTTTCAAGGGCGTTTTCTCGTATATCATGCATGATGGAGCAACTGTGGTGGACAACCCATATTTCATGAAATTTGGTGGCCAGGATACTCAGGCTTGGGCCGTGCATTTTTATTTCAGGATGGGCTTGGGTGGCCCATTACATGATCGGGCCTAATATTTACTACACAGGTTGGGTTTGAACGGACCTCGGCTCAGCCCATTGACAGCCCTAATGGCAAGATTGTTGGTCGATCTGGATCTTCTACTAGAATGAAAACATCTAATCGTTGATTCAGACAGTCCATCCTATGCACCCACCTTGTATTGGAAGGTTGCATGGCCTGATTACGAAGTCGTGAGACATGCCATTGAGATCACACGGTTCAATTCTCGTCACGCAATTAAGGGTTTCTCCATCAACGGTGGGTCCAATTAGATCAATGGTTTGGATCAACCAACCATGGGGCCTTCACTTCAGTGGAGTAGCATGAACATAGCTTTATCTACATTCAAGAAAAGTCCAAATGGGCCTTGCAGGCCACAACTGCAACGAGTAAGCCAACCAATCGTCCACACATTTCTGGGTCCCATACACTCTTGTGGTCCATTTATTGTGCGTGGGCCCACCAGCATGCATGGGTGATACATACCAGATTTGATCCAGAAATAGCCTCCAAAACATGGCAAACCTGAACTGGCCCCATTTTGAGATAGTCGAGTCCATGAAAGAATGCATGCAACTTTAGCCCATATGACTAGAGGATTGCCTGGGCTGGGCCATCAGGTGGGATGGGGTCCATATGCAAGCTGCATGTGCTTAAGTTCTAACTGATTTCGCGAAATACGTGTGTACAGTTGGAAGGTGGGCCAGGCCCTACCTAAGATTCAAGGTTCCTTGGATTCAACTCAAGGCTCATGATAGAGAAGAAGATAGGGATCTTTGCCTTTGCTTTTCTCCATGCTCCTGCTGTGTTCTTTGGGATTAGCTAGCCCAAGATCTTTTCCTCAATTCAACAGCTTCCAACAACAGGTCTAGCAACAACAATTGTATAGCCAATCCTTCAAAGAATCAAGCCATGAATATGCCGGGACTTGAAGTCTTTCAGAGCTTGTTTGGGAGCTTGGATTTGGAATGCATTGGAATTTAAATTACAATTGCATTGGAATCAAGGAGATTCCCGATCCTCATTTGTGTTTGGTTGAAATGCATTGGGAACCAAATCTTCTGTTTAGGAGCTTGTCTTAGGAGGACATTGGAATTCATGAGACTCAAATTTGATTAAATAAATCAACTTTCATACCCCAAATTAATATATATATATATATATATATATATATATATATATATATATATATATATATATATATATATATATTTGATAGAATTATTGTAATGAGACCATTAAAATATGTACTTTGGCAAAAAAAGAGGAAATTCTTAGCCTTGGGTAGGCCACGAATGCAAGGATCACAAAAAGGTGACTCATCGACGTTTTTTAACTGTCCATTTAGATGTCCAACTTTTGGATGTGCTTCAGATCATTCTATTTATGTGATTTTAGTGTTGCAGTCAATAATTGGATTGTTTTAGGGTTTCATCCATGTGCCATGTGTCCAATGAATTAATAGCCTAGAGATACCTTTGTTGCATGAGCTACTCTTCTGCCCTTTGAATTACATTGGAATCTCTACACTTTGCTGAGATTTTAAATCACACCAAAAAGGTAGATTTGAAATACCCCCCTCCAAATCCAAAGTTGCTGAACGCAAAAGGCAGCTATTTGGATTTGATAAAATCCAAGGTGCCAAACGGGGTGGGTGTCAATAAAAAACCAATGATCCACGTGTAAATGCAAATGGTAATTGCTTGGTCAATCAAGGCCTTGGAGGGCATTCAGGACCATGGCAAAGAATGGCCCACGAATGCTCATGGTCAGCACCCATGCCAAATTGTAGACCACAACCCTATGAAGGTGAGTGTAATGATCCTCAAACATAGAGATGGGACTGCCAATGGCCAACTTCATATCAAGGAGTTGCTCAACCAACTCATTGAAGTAGAAAGTTAGGTCAATGACATAATGACCCCTAAAGAGTAAAAGGTAAAACTGGTGGCATAAAGCTTAATAATGGAGTGGGGGCGTCTTGGAAGCAACTCTAGTTCTCGAGGACGGGCAATCCAAGCCACACTAATATGAAACTAATAAAGAATGAAGCAGTTGATGCAAGTGTAATTTTTCATTTGTAAATTATCAATATACCAAAATTACTGCCAAGGAAGCCCAACAACAAAGGATTGTGTGAAGAAATTGTAACACCTATCCTCATATAATGATGAGATAGAGGTCGAACCATAGTAAGTAGAAAGGTTCATGAGCAGTCTTTGTAGGGCCTAACAAGATAAAGTTTTGATACAGCTGATTTGTACCCTTTGCATGCCTTACAGTTGCACCACTGTTCTGTGACAGAAAGTTGAGTCGGAGTCGTTTTTAACCACATGTGGAAAACGTAAGGGTCTATTTGAGAATATTCATAAAGGAAAAGTTTCTATGGAAATGAGCCTAAAATGTGTTGGGAATTTTGAAATGTGGAAGCAAAACTTCTCTAAAAAACAAAAGATTTTATTAAATGTAAGGTCCTCATATAGAATATAACCCTAAAAGATTTTATCAACTTCCTTTAGTTTGGTAGTTAATCACAATGTAGGGAATGCCGATACTGCTTCTCCAAAGTAGATCTCTCAATGATCTATTTCATGTGAAGGAGACAGTAGAGAGCCAAATACATTCCCTGGAGCAGTGCTAAGGTGCTCACAAGGAGAGACATCTATGAGATAAAACCCACACGTGGACATGGGAGGAGGGAGAGGAGAATCTCTCTCTCTCTCTCTCTCTCTCTCTCTCTCTCTCTCATGCTCTCTCTCATGGGAGCAGGTGTCCAGGGCTCTCTCTTATGTATTTTTTCCTTTGAAAGGGGATCTATATATAAGGAAGAGTTGGTATTTCTGACATGCCCCAATTATAGTAAACTCTATCCTTATAAGTTTTTTTTTTTTCTTTCTTTCTTTGGGTTAGTCCACACACCCCACTGTCAGTACACCCACTGTTAGTCACACCACAATGTTAGCCACTCCCACTTAGAAATCGATACCAAGACCTCAATGTTGAAATGAGGTTATCTTCACTCAGCCTACCACTTGAGCAATGAATCGGGATGTTCCATCCCTGTAAACTCATATATCTTCTGCTACATCAAAAGTTTGTTATCCTACTTACCCATCTATTCAAATTGATCAAATTCGTCTACTAACCATAGTCATCTACTATTGATCTAATACTCATGCAAATCAATGATGATTCACAAGATCTTAACAATCGGATGTCCATTAAGCGTGATTAAAACCTTCTTAATAGTTAAAATAAAATATCAACGATTGAAAACGTTTATAAATGCATCTACAACTATTTAATTGCCAGGCCAAGCTAAAAACCAACTTGATGGATGGTTTTTTTTTTTTTGGTTAGTTCACACACCCCATTGTTAGTACACCCACCCACCCTTGTTAGTGACATCACAATGTTAGCCACCCCACTATGGGAATCGATACCATGTCCTCCGTTGAAACGAGGCTATCTTCACTCAGTCTGCCATTTGAACTATGGACCTGGGTGTAGTTGATGGATGGTTTGATTGTTAAGATCTAAGCATAAAAGTGTTCATAGGAAACCAGTGAATACCTTATTAGATCATACGGACCTCAACCATATCAATATGGATGCACCTAACCACACCTACATATGGAGGAATAGCCTCATACCAAGAGACAAAGCTCACTATCCTAGGAACTTAAACTTTCCATGTGTTGTTTGGTCCAAGATTTGTCAAAGTTAGTACATAGACTCCAAGTGATCCTCATTTGAAAGTGTTCAAAGAGTAATGACAAGATCACATATTCATGAACACTCATACTCCTATGTAGGGTAGGATGAAAGCACCAACTCGTCGTTCGGGTCCAATAGGTTAAGAATTTTCATCTCGTCTCATCATTGGTCCCCTCATTATAAAATAAGCACATTGGAATAACCACATATTCATCTTAAAACTTATGAAATGATCATGGAACAATAGCATACTTATATCCATGGAACATAAGTTTTTCTTAATGATTGGCTATTATGTCCAAACTCAAGTTTCAATGACAACAGAGTAAACCTTTCTTTTTACCATTAATGACAAATGGGGTCACTAATTACAGTATTAATATTATATTCATATAATACTAATGATCAACATGTTCAAGGATGTGGATTGCTTACTGACGTTGTTAGTAACCACAGCAATTAGATAGCATTATGTGGGCCCCCATCGTGAAATATGTGTTTTATCCACGTTGTCTATCTATTTTGTCAAATCATTTTAGGAAATGAGCCTAAAAATGAGACCAATCAAAATCTCAAGTGGACCACACCACAAGAAAACAATAGTGATTGAACGCCCACCATTAAAAATTTCTTGGGGGGCTACTAAAGTTTTGGATGAAGTTGGTATTTGTGTTTTCCCTTCATCCAGGTCTGTGTGACCTAATCAACCGGTTGGATGGCAAATAAACATTACAGTGAGCCCTAGGAAGATTTTAATGGTGGGTGTTCAATCACCATTGTTTTCTTATAGAGTGGTCCACTTGAGATTTGGATCTATCTCATTTTTAGGCTCATGCCCTAAAATGATCTTAAAAAGTAAATGGACAGTGTGGATAAAAGACATATATACATCATGGTGAGGGCCCAGTAGCCACCTCGCTGCTAGCAACCTCAGTAGGCAATCTGCCTCCCATGTTCTACGACCAGG